>CADDXX010000269.1:372949-551528 GCA_902810485.1 Alauda arvensis | reverse complement strand
AACAGTGATATTCATATTTAGGGGTTTATATTAATTTGTGATTTATTCTTTCAATATAAAATCTTTGCTTTTGCCATCTAGGCACATACCTTTACAATTTGATGATCCTTGTGGGTTCTTCCAAACTCAAGATAATCTATGATTTTTGGCAGCTAAAACCTGTAAACCTGTAGACCTACACATCCTCAAAGTAGGGTGCCTGGACACSAAGAGTCAGAAGATTTCAAGAAATTAGCATGGAAATAGAGAGGAAATCTAGTGTAATGAAGCATGAAAAGGGTGCCAATTACAGTCTAAACTAGGATGAAATGTAGGAAGCAGTAAACAGAAAATACAAAAATGCTTTGAATTGTGGAGGGAGAAGGTTAAAAGAAATCTTGGTTGGAGAAGAAAATAGAATGTTATTCTTCAGAATACAGGGGGTAAAGGAAAAGGTGCATCCTTTCACTAATGGAATTTTAAAACTGATGGAACTGATGAAAKTTTAAAATTKAAGTAATTATACTCAAATCTGAGACATGAAAGACGAGGCCTGGGGGATAAGATAAACAGAAAAATTCAGGTCAGGAAAAGGTGTGATCAATTATTTCTACAATTCTGATTTATAAGCCATGGCCTGGGAGGACCTTCATAGCTGYTTTTTCTGAGGGGGTAAGGGTCCAACTGAGGAGTGTTTTTTKGGAACATTCTTMATCAACCCACCAGACACCTAAATAYTTAAAAGCTAATTACACAAGAGATACACATCATAACATTTGCATTGCATAATCTAAAGAAACAAGGACCATAAGCTAGTGGATGAAATGATTATAGAACATATCAGGTAGCTGAATCAGAGATGAAGCTTTTCAGTTTCAGGAGCCCAAATGTGGAATCGACTATAAAAAGTTCTGAATCAGCTTTGTTTATATTGAGATCTAAATGCCAGCCTCAGAACTTCAAACAGGAARGCAAAGAGAGAAAAACATACAACCTAACTTCAGAATCCAACCACAGCCCAAAGGAAAAGAGATTGCTGTTTGGAAAGATACTCTTCTTACAAAGCTTCAAAGATTTCAAGATCAGGCGTCTAGTCTAAACCACAGCATTATAGACAGGGGAGACTGGCAATACCTAACACAGATGAGTGGGTGCCCCTCCTGTCTGTGTCCCAACCCTTTATCAGGATAAGGCCTGTATCTGTATCGTGCTCTGTTTCCACAGAAAGCACACCCAAGAGGGGGAAAAAGAGGCAGCACGCTCTGACTGGATCACCTATTTAGACAAACAGGAGTTAAGGAGCCCAGCCTACTTCAGAACAACATTGATCTCCCTTCAGATGCTTCTGCCACTGACTCAAAATGACAATGTAGACCTTTAAAGACCTGTAGTCTGTAAGTGGATAGCCCCCCTGTGCAGGTTTCTCCTACAAACAAAAGAGGAAGTCTACATGACTAACTTTCATCAAATTTCTAACATTATGTATGTAAAATTTGATAGACTAGTTTTTTAGGGGACTGGAAGGAGCAGATTAAATTAGTACTTGTGGTTCAGTTAGGTGTTTGAGCTATAGATGTCTATATTACATGGATGGGAAATATCCCCCAAAAACCCCCACAGACACATTCTTGACTCAGCTATATGTATTTAAACCAGCAGTATTCCTTCACCTCTTTCTAAACTTTATACAGAATGTCATGTAAGCAACCCAGAGTGTCCACTCTGGAAACAAGGTTTCTGTCACAATAAGACAAGACAAGCTGTACCTAACACAGGTAATGACAGTTGTTTACCACTGTGCTTAAATGTACAGATTTACCCCGTGGAGATCAGAATTTATGCCATCCTCATTCTCAAAAGATGGCACTTAATRCAGGCTACACAGTGCTCCTCTGTAAATTACAGGGTATTGAATGCTGAAATTCTCTGACAGAGAGACATGGAAAAATAAATCTAGACTTGAAGTTTAGACTAATACCAATTAGAAATCAATCAAAATRTAACCAAACCTGAATTTGGAAAAAATCCCCAGGGTTTTGGTTTTAGTAGCCTTTTGCAATTGGTGAATGCTTTTCACCAAGAGCTTATGGCTGGAAGCTTTTATGTACTTTTTATCACAACATTAGCAGCTGTTACTGTAAGATATCATAAATAATCAGTCCTATTCTGTGCCAAATACCTGTGTYAAAGACTATTATGGACTGTCCTGACTAGGTGGGTGAGAAACTAYTTAGTTTTAAGGACTTCTGGAATAACTGGCTGATAAAGTTTTGCTTTGTCTTTCTTTCAAAAAGCCATRTACCAAAATTAGGCTGTAGTACTCTGTTTTCCACAGAAGTTAAAACAAACAAAATGCTTCATTTTCTCAGCAGAATATCTCTGCTGGTCTAACTTGCTTTGCAATTAAAAAGAAGCAAATATTTAAAAGACTGGAAAACTTCAAAGGCAGTGCAACTTAAGAGAACAAAAAGGATTGTTACAACAACCTCTATATAATTTTCTCAGGCACATTTACAAAACAGATGTTAATGWACCCTAAAAAATCTTCAAGGAAACAAAAAAATACAAACCTGACACTCCAACRCACACCCATTTTCTATTAACAGAGAGATCAAAATATCTAACTCATGCCTATCTTCTACTAACAGAGRGGTCATTCTGACACTGATCAAGAGACAAGTCTGAAACTGAGCGGTGTTTTATTTAAGTGTTCTCATTGCAATGTTCAACYTTGTGTGTAGTAGTAATGGCTCTTCTGTATTTTATTATTCACCTCACATCACTACTAACAATTCTTCTGAAAAGCAAAGGCACTGGAATAACTGTCATGGAATGCTRAAAGAATTTCCAGTGTTGGGTTCAAGCGCTGCCACTGATTTTGGTAAACCCAAATTAGTTTTTCATGGACAAATAAATATAATGATACATGTAGAATACTTCTAATTGTACCTGCTCCTAGTCTACCATTAACTGTTAGAAAAAAAAGTACTTCAAGAAATTAATTTGCCACTACTTAAGGTCCCATGAAAGTATCTTTCGAAAAAATAATGGATCTGTCAAATGATTTTGAACAATCAAGAATCTTAGTCCTATTTCAAAAAGCAGTATTTCAAGAAATTTTATTTTGCCACCCTTCAAAAGTACTACACTCGTACCTCCATCATATATCCAGACACCCCTTGTTTGTCCCAAAGTATGTTTATGAAGCTAGTTTGGGTGTCAGGAAATAGTAGTGTATTACACAGCAGTGATTTAAGGTACTAATCTGTGATCTGTGGAGTTGTGTGACGCAGGATTAAAGACATCAAAATGAATGAGGAAGGTAAACAGCCTTATCACTCAAAGATCCACAGTGCAACTAAATTACTCACCTAGAGAGACTGTTTATCCATAAAACAGGAGACAAGGAACAYACCCTCCAGCCAATATTTGAACTCATTTCACACTCAGCCAACATTTCTCTACTCTATCAACTTACTCTCTCAAAGAAGGGAAGAAATTTGAAGTAAATTCAATTTGAAAGAAAGTAATGACATCACAGTTTTAAGTAGTTGAYAGATGCTKTTGGAGAGACCAAAG
Organism: Alauda arvensis; assembly: GCA_902810485.1. NCBI lineage: Eukaryota > Metazoa > Chordata > Aves > Passeriformes > Alaudidae > Alauda > Alauda arvensis. Next base: position 547,970 of record CADDXX010000269.1, on the reverse strand, counting down.
TTGTTTAGGGAAGAACAAAATCCTATGCATTGCAACTATATAAAAATTTAATAACTTTCTTATTTTTCCCTCTGAAACATAGAAAATCCCCATAGYCACATTTTATTATGACCTAGTATCTTGAAATTAAATACAGAGGTAAACCAGTGATGGTGTCTTGGCCTATGACAATTAACATTTGTAGACAAGATAGGAAAGTTTTACTTTCAATGAATTGGCTCAAATTAACACCATAGAGATCTTTGGATCAGTCTCAGAAAAGAAGGATGTAGCTAGTCATTTCCTCTCACTCTCTGGGTCTTTGTGTTTTTACTCCAGTTCTGCCTACTATAAGATGGCTGATTATTTTTTTCAGTTCTTATATTGGTGACAACTTCCTTATCAAAAGCCATCTTCTGCTATGAACTCTATGAATTTTTAGCCTTGCAATTAACTATCATGCAAAAAAAAATTAGGTAAAAATTTTCATCATTTGGAAGCAGATTTGTACTGTTAAAAAATAAAAAAAGAGGAAAACATTATTATTCCAGACAAATATTACTTATTTGTTACTCTCACTCTGAAAGACTCACAGCAGCTTATTTGTACTACCTTTAACAATTGGGCTCACGCTCTAAGTCTGCAAAGCCTGTTGCRTCCACACTGCCAGGGGAGACAGAGCTTGAAAAGGAGTTATCCTTTCTCCCTTCACCCCTGCCCCTCCTTTTTGTGACTGAGGTTCCTTGCTAGGAAGGCCAATATGCTTAAGACTATACCTGCCACACAGGAAAAATGAAGAATAAAGTCATGATGTAGCATGACTCTATAGACTGTTGCTGAAAAAAATCACATAGTTCAAATGTGTCTGAAGAAAAGTTATCAGAACATAGTTGGAATGCATAGCTGCTTGTTATTCTACTGCACTGTTACCCATATTTTTGGGGTATGCTTAGCGCACCCTTTTAGGGAATTTATAATGCAAGTCTCCCAAGGATGTCACTGTTAGAAGAACACAAAATTCTGAACATTTCCATGCTAAGCTGCACACTTTGTACCCAGTTATTAGGGTATGCCAGATGAATCAATACAGATGTTTCAGTTGAAGCTGCTTCCCTTTTCTAATCTCTTTTGCCCAGATTAAACACTTTTTAAAAAAACATTCTTGCCTCTGTTGGATTTATTTACATCCTTTTTGTTTGCTTCACTGTGAAAGCTTTGTGGTCCAGAGGTCATAACTGGACAGTACCAGGTGCCTTTCATTTCCTTAGGTATTTCAGAAGGAGAAAGAATGGATGGAAATAATGGATACTCATGAACAAGTTACAATTTTTTTATATCAATTGTATAAATATATATATATGTAACAGAACCATAGAAGTTCCTGCATTAAATATCTAGAAGYTGTCAATACTGTACCTGGCATTTAGTAGATCTAAGTCAATGTAGATTAATTGAAGTCAGTAGTCATGCTTTGATTTTCACTGAAGCCCTGCTTCAAATTGCAATAGCATGTCTGAGGAGTTAGATCTGTAATAGGATAAGTGGGCTATCACAAAAATAGCTTAGGTAGCTGTACCTTCTGTTTCTGTAAGATCATTTGGCATACTACTAAGAAGAAGAGCTTTAGGCCAATTTCATCACAGTAATTTATTTTATCAAAGTCTCTGAGTCAGCATGTGCAAACAGTAATTAGTTTAGATCCTTTGCCCAAACTAACAATACAAAAAAAAGAGCTAATGATAGAGAAGAATTTCTTAGCCATAATAAATAAATAAGAATGGCAGTATTTAAGAGTATTTAAGCATTTCCAAAAACTCCCAAATTATTGTTAGCATTCTTGAGGCAGTCTTTCAGTCCCTAGTTAACCCAGCMGAAAATCATTACCCATGCCCAGAATAGAGCCAAGGCTCCTCCCAGGAAGATATCAGAGTTCTGACTATTTCAATTCAGGAAGTCAGTCAGTTCAGTGGGCCTTTGAACTTCACCTGCTCAGCAACTCATCTTCTGTGATTTTTTTTACACTCCCTAAGGATGTTCATCCTAGAGCTTTTGAGTAGGTATCAATACAGATTGAAGTCTTTAGATCTTGATCATAATTTTACTTGCAAGTTGTGCCACTGTATACAATGGAACTTTCAACATATTTGAAATGTCTTTTTTATAACACCTTGCATATCCTGGATCAGAATTTAACCAACAAAAATCATTACAAATTCAACAGTRCAGAGCCAGTTTAGACAAACTAAAGATCTGGTGAGTAGCACTTTGGGGAGCTAGGCAAAAATTGTGGATCACAAGAATTATGGGCTTCCTTGAACATTTATACTACTGAGCTCTTATATGCAGTTCAGACTTGTCCTGTTATTTTCAAGTAGGAAGTAATAATGGACATTTTCTTGTCAGCAAATAACTATCATTATCAGAACCAAATGCTGCTAAACACAGGTGTTTTTGTGTTTTATCCTTTGTGAATGCTTAGAAGAAGGTTGTTTAGAAGAACAAAACTCTGAAAAGTTACAAAGATTTATGCTGTACTAGGCTACACTACAGTGCAAAATAAGACAAAGAAATGCACTGTTAAAAACAGCCTCATGATGACAACATTTGGCATTCACTTCATACAGGTGCAAAGGTTTTCCAAGATACAGTACAATAACAAGTCAGAATTCATGGAATTTAATAACTAAATTATATACTAGGATACTACTTGAGCTTCTGTAAACTTCATAAGCCCAAAGGTTTTTAATAGAGTCCTTTTCATAGCATCAACACTCAGATTATATGTAACACAGGCCTTCCTAATTATATTAGTTCAATGAGATTGGTAATAAGATTTGATACAGCTGATAGCAGAGGTACCTCTAGAGTGCAATTGAAATTACACCTTTAGCTCTTGAACAAAACAAGAATAAAATAAAGGACTGGGGAAAAAAAAAAAGGTAACTCAAAAGTTTAATAGAGTGAACAATACTTCAGGCATTATYTGATCAGATAAGAAACAGATATGAGAATTTAAATTACTTCAGGGCTAAATTTAACAAAACAGAAACTATTTTGTGTTGCTCCAGCAAAGTAAAAGGGGGCAAAGAGGGGAAGAAAAAAGATCTCACTGCAAATTTATTTTTTTTTTTAGCCATTCCCTCTTTCTGGACAAAAAACAAATTTTGTCAACTTTGTAAGCAGCTCATTCTCACAATGGAAATTAAGAAGAGAGAAAAATAATTTTAACAAAACCCTCACTGTCAAGACCCTTTTTCTCCATGCTTGTACTTGTATTAGGGAGACCTAATAGTTAACCCTCAGAAGCTGCTGTGAGCTTGTTACATGCTAAACAAGAGAGATGCATTGTGAAAGATCTCTTTGATCTTACTGCCAGGAGTTCAGAATGATTCTGTTGAGCAAAATGTATGTATGAAGAAAAAACAGCCATTATTTTTAACTGATGACTCTAAGCTGAAGTGAATATCTTGGAAAACAGGCAAGCCACGTTACAAAACATGGCTGGGGAGTGAGGAATGGGGAGAAGCTCCTAAACATAGRCTGAAATAAAATACTCCTAGGTGTTATGTTTTTCATACCAGCAGGACTTAGCACWTGCCCACATACAAGAGCCACCAAAATATTTGTTCTGAAAAAGTTCAGCTGTTTTTTTGAAAGATATGATTTTTTCTCTCTCTCTAAATAGGTAGATATTAGTCTTGTCTCAGGAGACAGAACTGATTTTTTTTTTCCTTTCCCTCTTGCATGACTTGCAACTGTACCTGGAAAATATTTCTGTAAAAAAATAAAGCATGATGAATGGGGGAATAAACATATATTATTTGACAATGAATTTCTAGCAGACAGGTACTTCACCACAGATATTTTTTAAATAATAAAATACTCTATCAGCCTTTAGATTTAGAAGTACTTGAAAGTCTCAGTTAAGCTGTTTCTACTTCAAGSAGACTGGACCTTATTGTATTTCATCTTGGTAACACAAAGCATATATTTGTTCTACTGCTAACTGACACATTTTAAAATAAGATTACATTTCATATGCTTTATGTACATACAAGGCCAAGGAAATTCCCACAAMACAGTACCAATGTTGCTGCCAAAGGGAGCTTATTACTAAAATTCTGGCAGTTAACTGCAGTGAGAAATCTGGTTTTTCTCCTCTTTATAGAAGTTGACCTTCTGTCTGTTGCTGAAACAGCTCTGACTTCATTGACTCATCCCTGAGGAAGTAGGAAACATAATCTTACCATTCCTGAAATAATGTTTTTCTTTCTGAAGCAGCATAAGCATCTCATATCTCTGAAGTATTTTAAAAGATATTGCCAGAGATTCTATAGAGTTTTTCATACCATACCCCCTTAAGCACTATTTTGTCCTTGCATTTTTTTCAGGATACTTTTCAAAAAGCTTCTCTATTTCTGGCAAATATTAACTTTGCATTTTTGAGTCCCAAAAGGTGAAGGCCCTTCTCTTGGATACAATTATGAATAAGGTTTGTATATGCAGAAACGTACTCTCTCAATTTCATTTTCTCAGGCTACAAGTATGACTTAGTATGTTCCTAATGTGATTCCCTGGCAAAATTTTTMTTTTTCCACATTCTATTATAGCAAAGGACATATCTTCAGCCTTTTCTCTTACCTTGCACWCTACTAAAACAAGTCTTTAAGTAGCTTATAAACTATTCCTTATTGTTTGATTTTTTCTCTTTTTAAATAAATACAAATGTAGTATTTCACTTAAAAACACAATCAAGTCCCATAAGTTCACCTGTCCAAACCCATGTATGCAGTTCAAATCAGGCACTGAGCCTTCCTCTAAACACAGTAGTAAGAAAAATACTATCTTTGTGGTTTGTACAAAAATCTCTAGCTCCCCATGGGATCCCATACAGAGTCATGAATCTTCTCTCTGCCTAAATATCATGAAGAAAGTTAGCACAACTGTGAAAGCGCTTCCATGCAAATCTCAGATACAAATTAGMTCACTTCTCACACTGTCATGTTTACCAGCTTTCCCTTAAGGCTTCTTTCTGATATTTTTCTTAACAGGTTTCTTCTTGTTTCTTTGGAGTCCCCCCTTGCTTTCAGCAATTGCTTTCTTTTAAGTGTCTACCAAGATTGCCTCTCTGCACATAATGCAATTGCTATGGTTTCTGACGTATCTGAACACTTACAAATTTATATGAATGGGCTCTCATGACCAGGATATTAACAACCTCACCAGTCTAGAAAACACAGCAAATTCTGCAGAATGCCTAAATTAGACCATCACCTGGAATCACTGCCATAATAACAGAGTAGAAAGTTTGCTTTAAAGAATATCTGTTTAGGTGATTCACTTTTCCCCAAAGCTTTGTACTTAGGTAAATGCTCTTTTCTTCATCTGAGTTAGTACATCTCAGTGAAACATCCCAATCTGCATCTCACTCTCTGTAACTCACCTCTCTAATAAAAATGTTACCATTAATGACCCAGTAAGCATTGCAATCACTCATCATTGACACAAAACCTCCTCTGTCAGGCCACGTTGGCCCACAGAGTGCAAAAAAGGCACTTCCTCATGTCATAGTWTGAAACATTAAGAAAAATGGAGGAWATATTTCAAGATTCAAATCCTTTGGTGATCATTCTCACAGCAAAATGCATCACTTTATACAAACAASAGACAGCTCTTTTTGCTCACTGTTGCCCTCCTTGGCTGATGAACACCCACAAGACTTWATGAAGGATACAAGGCATTGCACATCCTAAAATGTGAACATGCTATCCAGCCTGGAGAGTGTGGCATCATTAATCTCAACAACTGAATGAACCCACCTGAGGATACATCTGGTCATGACTTCTAGGTAAACCCTGGGAGGTCACTTCCCATCTTTGGCAATGCAATTTATTTACATATACATAATGAAAAACCAGCTCAAAAATTCCATAGAAGGCAATAAATCATAYAAACAGATACAGCAATCTGCCACAAATAAAAACATCCCAAGAAAAATCAGGTTTTTTTAAACAAAAATTATGTGAAAAAGCACAGAATTCTCCCAGGCCTGCCCCCAGTAATGACCAGTATTTCACAAAGCTTCCATATAGAAGAATATTGGGTTATTTCCCAGGATAGAAGGAACCTCAAAAGATAATTCAGCCCAACCTTTCCTGACAAATAGAGTTTAAATCAGAATCTAGCATTCTGTCCAAATGCACCTTGAAAATACCCAGGSAGRGAACTCTACTACCTCCCTGGGGAGSCTGTTCCAGTGTATGACTGTTCTTACTGTGAAAACTTTCTTGCGAAAATATCTTATGTCAGGATGGAATCCTTTCCAATACAATTTGTACTCATTTCCCCCTGTCCTCTCTATGTGGTTCTTTTTTTTTTCAACTGCTCAGTATCTTCTACTGCCCACAATGATATTTAGAACCATACCAATTTATTTATTTAGAACCAATTTAAAGCTCTGAAAAGTTAGATATTTATGTTTGTGCTCAGATRAAACCTGAGCTTTAAACAAAACATKGCTCTGARTCCTCCAAAGCAGCAACAACTGGAACTGAAACCATTAAAATCCATATTCCATTAATTACAAAATACTCGTAGAAGAGGAAATCCAGCAAAGTCATGTAAAATTTAAACTTAAGTCACTTATTGTTTTACAGCACCTTCCTGTATATATCATCAATACAGTTTCTTTCTAACACACCAAGAWGATCTTTAGAGATTTATCAATGAAACATGTAATTCCTGTTTTAGTCTCTTTTCCAACCTTTCACTCTAAACACAAACCCATGTTTAAAGGTAGAAAATGTAGGTTATGGCATCAGTCATAATGTAGCATCACACTGAAACATAAGAAGGCAAACAGAAGTATTTAAGCCTTTCTTCTAGCTCTTGACAGATTACATATGCATCATTGCATAGAAAAATCTTCATGTTATTTTAAATATTGAACACATGTCCCATAATGCTTCTGTGTAAAATCYTTCCCTGCATAYATAGCAATTAATCTTATCACATTGCAGCTGGTGATGCACTCTTCCATGGGCACACACTATGTTTGCACAATCCATTTTTATTTTCTTTTTTGTTTATCACCTCACCCCTGGAAAGAAGATTTCCTGGAACTTATTTCATTTCACATCTGACAATACCAAGCCTTCGTCCAATCCATTAGTATAAAAATTAAGAATAAACAATTGCATTTACATGAGATCAGTGAACAAGTACAGGAGATAGAAAGCCTAAAGGATTAATTGTGTCTTCTGCTACAAGGTTGTAAGAGAATTCTTGATGAGAATAAGGAAACACAAAACAAGCAATAAGGAGGAAATAATTCAATTTTTTTTTTGCATGCAGATATTTTTCATATAATGTCATTAATACTTGGGTAAATAAATTTGAAATTAATCTGTCTGCTCACAAAAGAACACAGTGTYAGCCTCATTTTGTTCTACTGTAAGTCAGCCACTTTGAGATGAGGCACTGATGGACTTTGTTTTTGAGAAATTTTCCTCTTTAATTCTGAATTGCTGTATTCCAATCAATGTATACATTCACAACGTGCTAATGTAATTAAACATTAAAAATGGTCACTGCATGTTAGAATCCTTGGCCCCTCTCTCCCCCCGTGCCTGCGGCCCCGGCTCGGTGTATGTGGAACCTGCTGTGTTCACCCCGCTGCGGGGAGGCTCCCGTGAGTGCATGCAAGCCTGGGGGGTAGAAAGGGTGAGTTTCTAACAGCAGTAAAGGGTTTATCTCTGGGATAAGGATAAGGGAGACTGACTTCCAGCAACCAGGCACTTTATTGTGAACTGGAGACTAAAAGCCTCGAACAAAGAGTTACAGGCATTTTTAAAACTTTCCCCAAGGGCGGGGATAACTTGGAACTGTTCAACAAGGCACAGACAACTGGGGAGTGACATAGTGATGACAACCAATAACCTTTAGGCTTCAATGCATAGAGAAATCCTCGTTTAACTTCTTGCTTGCGCCAGGAGAGCAGAGCCCAGAGTGCCAGCGCTCTGGGCACCCACATTTGCAAACATGGCATAATCTTTATGTCAGGCATGTTTGAAAAAGAAGAGGAAAACCACTTGTGAAAAACCTTGCAAAAGAGGAAACATACTTGTGAAACCAGCATAAAGCAGAAAGGCCGAATATCATTTTCAGGGCTAAAAACTCTTCACAATACTAATGGATAAACTGTAAAATTTTAACTTTGTTATGAGCAGAGGAATTAGCAGAATAGCTATTTGATCAATATTTGCTCATTGTGTATAATTTCCAACGGGCTTGAATAACAAAATGCTAGGTATTGACTAAAATATGCTAAAATATGCACATCACTGAAGCTTAATATAAAGGGTCATGAAAAACTTACTTGACCARGAGGAAGCCAATAATCTGATCTTAGCCTGGTCAATCATTTCTTGCTTTGCAGTAGCACTTGATGGTTCCCGTAGTCATCATTTTCTGGAAGCTTTTTAAACCGTGGATAAATTCAGTCCCTGAAATCAGGAGGTTAAAACTTTAAATAAATTAAGATKACATTAAAGAAACAGAATAAATGGAAGTATGAGCAGTGAGAAGGTAAAAAGCCCGAAAAGGTTTGGGTTTATAGATTAATAGGGTGTTCAGTTCATCATTCTGAACAGGAACCATTTTGCTTTCATCTTTCTAGCTTACAGAGCTAATAAGAAAGAGTTCTTGTAGCTTTTTAGCCCAGTTTCATTTCATACTTTGCCATGGAAGCCCAAAAGGGACAGTGGATGGGAACAGAGAAGCCTCAGAGAAGTCAGTACTTTGACATCCAGGAACCACCCAAGAAGGCCAATGCTCTTTCAACCTCAGGAAACTACCAAGCACTACTTGGGAAACATCACCCTGTGTACTTAATTCTGGTCTTTTAAATTTCACACTCTTTTTGTGGCTGAAAGAAATAACTGAAAGAAAGCTTAAACAAATATTATTCCCATCTTTCATGGGAATTTCTGCATATTTGATTCCAAGACAAAGGCACAAACTAGGAATTCCATGTCATATAGATTTCTAGTGCTAAAATCTTTCAGAGATAAATTGTTGCAGTCAACCTTCTCCTCAACTCTCCACCCTTTCTGTTGCAATATTACGAAGTCTGCAAATTTGGCCCTGCACAGCAGCAATATAGACTCTGGATTCAGAGCATGAGTACCTTTTTTGTCTATGTTGAACATGGATGAAATCATCCCATGACAGAATGTACCTGAACACTGTTCTCACTTGCAATGGGAGAGACAGGGCAGTGACTCCCAGTGCAGGGAAGCCCAGTTCCCACAATCCAGTTCTAGACCCACAGTCTTCCAGGGCAGAGTTTATTTCCCAGAGTACATCTTCTATGGCAGATGCTGGATCATATCCAAGCAGAGGGGTTTTACAGGTAACCTCTGAAATAAGCATTTGCATAAATGCTTATTTCAACTCTCATTTCTAGCAAGTAAAACACTGTCGAGTAACACTGTATTATTTCACATTTAAGTTCACATATCCTTCAACTCCCATGGGGTTTTTAAGCGATATATGTCAAAACCTGGCTGTGAATGTCCATGGAAACCAAGTAGACAAAACTATATATAATTCTACATAAGACGTCACTTATTCCTCAAGAATGATTCAGTAAAATAATTCCTTAAATTATCATAATTTCTTCTCAAATGTAGACCTCATTTTTCTCTCTAAGTATTCTGAATTATCTTGGTTTACGAAACCTTTCTTATGATCTATCAAGAGTTATGATAACACTTCATGATTCTTTTTAACAATCTGATCCCTCATTGCTACTAACTTTARTCAGAAATCACACATAATCCTAATTATTGATGAGGGATTTTAAGAGATTAAATTTCAACAGAGCAACTGAAATAAGAATTCTGATAGATCTCAGATGCACAGAGATTTTACTGATGCAGACAGATCTCAGATCTGAAATGTCATGCACAATTCCCCCAGAGACCTTGGCTCTGAATCTCCAAATAAATCCAGCACTATACAAGCCCTCATCTTTCTACTGACAGCTTTCAGGACTTGATTTCAAGGGAGTATAAAATCCATCCTTCAGAAGTACTGGGTAAGATAGGAGCAGCAACTTAACATGGAAGGAAAACTTAAAAAAAGCCCCACCACCTCTTGTCACAACTTAAGCACCAGGATGCAAACTATTAGGAAACAAACAGAAACAKAATGCTTCCCTATGCAGGTTAACTAAATATTTCCAGACTATTTTTCATTCAGTACATTGTCTGAGACCTCAGGATAAAACATTCCTCTTACTGACAATAGAGATGCCTGAGAGCCAGATCTGTAGTCCTTTCCATTTTTTTTTATGTAAAGGACTTTATGAATCATGTTCCTATCCTCAGTTGCTATTCATCTTCTCATATGTAGTTATATTTGCAATTGCACATAAGTAAGGTTCTTTTTTTATTTCAGATCATACWTTTCAGAGATCTTGGTTGTGTTAAGTACTATAACCTCATTGGTCTCTTGCACCCATCCCTCACTGATTACAATTCATCTTTAAGTAAGTTTTTGTGGGATTAAATTGGAACTTGACTCCTGTTCCCCTGAARTGAAACATGGAAAAGTCACTTGTATGTACTTTGCATATAGACATAACAGTTTGTACTCTGAATTCCATGCCCACATGTCCAATGGGTACACAAAGACAAATAACATTCACAATTCAATTCCTTATGGATTATGATGGATATTAAATKAAAAACTTACTCTTGGTTATCAAATTCTATTGAACTGGCAGAAGAATTCTGTATGAGCTTCCACAGCATGGAAAAACACATCAAAAGTAGAAGCAGAGGTATAGACAGGAAGAGACTGTTGGTTTCTGCTCAGTAAAGCATAAACTCTCTGTCTTTTATATTCATAAAGTGTTGCCATAGTCCTAAGGAACAGGAAAAAGAAAAAGAAAAGTCAAAAATAGTATCTCTATAGCATCATTTTCCAGGGAGCTAGAAAGTGTATTCATTAAGAAAGGTTACAATTTCATTTGTCAAGATGGGTATAAATTAGGATGGCAGGTGAGAATGATGTAAACACACACACATCACCATTTATTTGATCTTGTATAAATTTTCTTGTAGGAGAAAATATAATACATGCTTTCCAATAAAGACAGGCTTATCCACTGTGTAGWGTGATTGCAGTCCATGCCACTTACATTTCTCCATGGTCATGGCTTTTTTTGCTTGCTATTGACCTATCACATTTTTGGTAGTTGTCTGGCTTGATTCTGACCAGATGGTTTCAGGAAAAGACAATTTGCATARGTTACAAATTACAGCTGTGTCAGTTTCTAATTTTTAAAGTTGGTTTATATTGCTTATTTACTTCATATTTCCTTTACAAAAAGCATAAAATCAACACACCATTACTGCCTCTCAGAYTGAAATCTCTCCCCCACCAAAAAAATTTAAGCATCTGAAAAATATTCCATCTTCTGATTTTTGGTTCTGGTATTCAATTATCATCAGCAAGAAGCTACAAATGCCATTGGTTTATTGAATTGGATTTAGGTAAATCTTTCAGACTACARGGCAGCTGGTATAGGCACTTAGTCTGAACACTTGCCATGGGCAAAAGAGTCTCAACTAGAGGATTTTTTGCTTTGTTTATTCATTGCCAGTTACACCAACTTCTGATTAATAATACAGGTACTGGGAAAAAAACCTCATCATAGAATTATAGAAAACAATCTTGGAGCTGGAAGTGTTAAGGTCACCTAGCCCTACCTCAGCAGTGAGAAGGGTCATCTCACCAGGTTGCTCAGARCCCTGTCCAATCTGACCTTGAATATTTCCAGGCATGGAGCATCTACCATGCTTTTGGACAATCTGTACGAGTGTCTCATTACCCTCATTATAAAAAAGTCCTCCTTACACCCAGTCTAAATCTGCCCTCATTAGCTTAAAACCATTACCCCCTTGCCCTGTCACAGCAGACCTTGCCCAAGTTTGGTCAAATCTTTCTTATGGGACCTGTTCAGGTACTGAAAAGCTTCAATAAAGTCATCTCAGAACTTTCTGTTCCCCAAGCRGAACAACCCCAACTCTCTCAGCCTTTCTTTACAGGAYATCTATTCCAGCCCTCTGATAATTACTGTGGCTCTCCACTGGACCCACTCCAACATGAACATGCCTTTCCTGTGCTGCAGATACCAGAACYGGAGCTCTACTCCTAGTGAAATCACATCAAAACAGAGTAGAGGGGAAGAATCATGTCCCATCAACCTGCCAGCCACACAGCATTCAACACAGCCCAGGATAGGGTTGGTCTTCTGGGCTGGCATACCTGTAACAAAACCTTGTTATTTTTTTTTGTATTCTTTGCCAAGTCCAGCTCCATCTGTGCCTTGGCCTTTGTGACCCTTTCTGCATAACCAGGCAGTGTCCCTATACTCTTCACAGGATACCTGTCCCTGATTCCACTGCCTGTACATTTTTTCTTGCCCTTTGGTTTGTCCAGCATGCCAGTCWTGCCCTCCATTTCTGATTTCTTATTCCTGGGAATCAGGAGCTCTTGCAACCTGTGGAAATCATCCTTAAAGATCTACAAGCTCTGGTGTGCTGCTTTATCCCTGAGGGCTGTTTCTCAGGGCGTTCTATTGACTAATTCCTTGAACAGCTGGGAGCTTGCTTTCTGTCTGCAGGATCCCAACAACTTCCCCTGGGGACAGTGGTCCTGCAAGGGCCCTGCTTGTCACAGTGACAGGCATTAAGGCAGCCTGGGGGTGAAAATTCATCAAAAACTTACTTAATCCAATTGAGCCTGGCAAAACAGTTTGAATATTGATTTCTAGCCCCCTGACCTTTTTGAAATAACATAATTGGCCCTCAGGAAGAAAAAGCTACACACTGCTGATGTAAATAAAGATATTTATTAGGTCTTGACAGAATATGTTCAATTTTCTCCTAATTCTTTTCATTCTAATTAATTTTCATGGCAAGGAGTATATAGATAATCCTCAGAGTCATTAAGCTAACTTATAAAATGTATATTCAATTAAAACAAAGCAAAGCATAAATATTTTAAAAATTCAAATTTTAACCTATGTTGAAGCCTACACATTTGAAATCTCTCTTGGACACTTTTACTAGAGAATATAAAATTTTAAAACATCCTTAAAAGGTAATTCTAGACCTATTATGTAAATTAAGGCAAAAGAAAAATCAAGATGTTGATATTACTGAATAGAATTTACCATTAGCAAATAATAAGGGGTATATATGATTACTTATTTCATCATGTTTGCACTATTAGATAATTAGATAATTAGTAGTGTTTAGAAGAGTTTACTCTGTAATAATAAAAGTTAAATATATCATCTTCTATACAGAAAAAATATATTCTGAYCTGTTATTGATATTTGATAACTTCYGATCAAGTGTCAGTTAGTGGATTTCCTGCCCCTGGACCAGACATCTGTGACATCACCACGTTATATCTCCTCAGAAGGCAGACCCATGAGTGACATGGACTTGTACCTTCCTTCAAGTGAATGCAATACTACTCATTCACTYCAGTTTCAAAATCTCATTCAATAAAAAATCTAGTCATAAACTTGCCATATAACAAGATTTCTCCAGAGACACTGCTTTAAACCAGCAGCTCTTCRATACATTAAATGATAGTAACAGCAGACTTTCTTTTCCCCATTCAATCATCGAGATATTACTCTGAGGAAAAAAGTGTGATAAGGATTTATTTATTTTAAGCTTTGTCACATCTTACTCATCCTCCAAAATAAACCATCTTGCTACAGCTAGAATATAAATAGCTTTATTCATTTGGAAAAAAATTTACTTTACCTTGCAATCATTCACATCAATAGCATAAGAGTTTCTGTACATTTCTCTTCAGTAGAGAACCATCTAGAAGCAGATTCAGACCTCAGAACCTAGACAAGAAGAGTTCAAAATGAATCACCTGAAGACCTGATCAGGATTTATACATGGCAAGAAGTGATGCTCGTAATGGCAGCACCAAGATTTTGGCCTGTTGGCTACTGCAGTACCATAAATAATTGGGAAGATTTGCCCCAAGCCAGCAACAAAGGTATTTGATATAATCATTAAAGATTAGAGGACTAAAAATAATTCTTAGTAGCACAGCTGCACAGCTTTTACACCCTTGTGAGGTAGGTGGATACTACCATTGGCTTTCCTAGATAACACCACCAAAAATATAGTTACAGTTCAGGATATAAGCAGCAATAATTGCAGTCACAAAAAATCAACGTTGTTGTGGCAAGGAGTTTTGTTACAAAGAAGTATTTAACTATTGATTTTGCTGATCACTAGAGGTATTTTGCTGGTTACAAAATTAAAACAATGAGKAAATAATTATTCAAGGCCATATGTTTTTCTCAAGGGGAAAGAAAGATCCAAGGCATTACTAGAGTCTTTATTTATGTTATTAGGCTCAAGACACATTTTCACTTCCTTTTTTATATTTTCAGATGTTGATACTATAATTCAAATAGTAACTCAATTATGTCTTAGWAAAATCCTCAGGGTTTGTCCTACCCCAAAGATGACTGGATTCACTTGTGTCACCCAACAGCTAAAGAAGAGTTCGTTTGAAGTTTTCAGAGTCTGCTTCTTATTAAAATGGTCCCCAGGATTACACTTATTTGATAGGTGAGAGCAGTACTATTGATTAGACCTCTCCATCAGGTGTCAGACAAAGAGATACCTACGTAAGCCCCAGCTGATGGGATACAAACATCAGAACAGCCAGTGTCAATGCAGTGCAGCAAACAATCTGGCCACTGGCAGTCTTACAGGCAMCTGCTTTTCCCCTGGGACATAGCATATCAGCTGCTCTCAGATCTAAGAAAATATACAGTTCCTATCCACTTCTTCCAATGGAAAAAGAAATAGAGTAATGAAAATTTCTAGTCATTATTCCAGACATGTTCAGAGGTAAAGGAGACCTAAATTCTGTCAYATGTATGTTCATACGTCTCAGCATAAACATTTTACCTGGTTTTGACAGCAAAAATACTTTAATTTACATGAAGTTTAGGAAACGACATTATTAGACAAATTGTGCTCTGACTGTACAGTTCTAACAGATAGATAATTGTTTACAGAAGGTTTTAAAATAGTCAGAAAGTAAGYTTTGAATACTTCACTGCTTTGCAAGGAACTTCCTAAAGGCACACCATAATATTGTGAAGAGATTAGTCTAAATTATATGGCAAGTGACTCATTTCAAATTCAGAATGGGGTAGAGGGGAAGCAAAGGCCTTGTTAACTAGCCACAAATGGAAATGCTACATAAGGTAAATGAATGAAGTGAACAGCTCTGCTCCATTTCTAAAATAGAGGCTGCAAGCTCAAACAGAGCAAAGAATGGAATCACATTCCAGGTAATCTCAGAATCTGAAAATACGTGAAGGGATTTGGAGTTGAAAAAAGGCTGCACATAAAGCTGAAAGWGCTTTCTTAACTGCTATTGTTGTACATTCAGCAATAAGGGGCTGGGACAGAGTTCACTGCAATTTATTATTAGATGGAAATTAAATTTTAAGAATCATTGGGATCTATTCAATGTAAAGTTCAGTCCAAAGTATTTTGGGATATTTATACCTTAAGAACTTTTTCAAAACATTTCTCATTTCCTAGTTACGAGAACTAATATTAGCTGCACATTAATATCAAATGTAATTCCATTTCAAGTATTTCTTTTCTTAATACAATATCCAAAATTCAATCTGCCCTATAAATGGTTCTGTTAAAGGCAGTTGTTTCAAATACCAGCATACCAAAMCACATCTCTGCTGCAGAGGAGACAGAAAAGGAGCATGAGGAGAGAATTTATAARCTCCAAATATAGATTGGCAATCCCCTCCTCATTCTTCCATTGTGTGCTATTCATTTAAATATCTCCTTTCTAATTCAATCCTCAGTATCCTTCCCACAAGAATTTTTATACAAATTGAAAATAAAAGTGCTTAGGATTACATTTGTCTATTCAAATTCAGACAAAATTTAAAAGATRGCAGTGCTTAGTTCACATTCTATGAGCCAGATTTTATTGCMRTTTTAAAAYGCTACAGAAGGAATTAAATCGGACTATAGGGAGAAACTGAAATCTRTTAGAGRTACAAATAGTGCCACATTTTATGGCTATATCACCTATGTTTCTCCACTATTTGTCTGTCTGTCACATGTGTTGAAGAATGGCATGTATTAGAGTGAGAAAGGTGTTTTCCCTAATCTGGCTTTTCTAGGGATATCACATGAATGCAGCAATTTAGAGAAGCACAGAAACTGGTCTAGGTCAGTGAATTCACATTTGAAAACTGTATATCCAAAGGAGATGGATAACAGGATCCTTGGTTTTTTGACTTAATGGAATAACAGTGCAGCAATAAAAGAGAATTTTTTCAGAGAACCTGTTAAAGCTTGTCTATAGGTATACTGTAGGGTAGAAGAACTTTCCTAATAAGGGAAGACACAAAACTAAAAAGGAATGAAAGCTTGCCTGTGGGAAAGTGAGACTAGGAAAACACAGTGATATTTTTCTTTTTTTAATTATCCTATATGTTGCAGTAATGAGAAAGAGTCAGTCCATTACAGATCCTTGCCATTGAGAGGCACTAAAAATGCTTCATCTGGAYTTCTTTTCAGTAAACCTTTGGCTTTCACATCGTGTCCTTACATCTGCGATTTCCAAATCATTATATTATTGCCAAGCTATTGTACACATTTCAGGATGCCAGCCAAATCCTAATAATGGCATCATTAAGAGAGTGATATTGCAATGGTAAGTGCTGTATTACTTTGCTCATTTTGGCAATCAGTGATGTCAGTAATATCCTGTTCCTTAGGAGGCCTAATTAAATTCTTTCATTGAAATAATCCACATTCGTGTTCCCAACCACTTTGCAACTACAGTAATTCTTTGTCTGCCAGCTGTGAGAATTTCCTATCCTACCCTCTCACATCAACAAACCAAAGGGAAAAAGTTCATTTCACACTTATAATATATAGTCATGATTGAGGTAGGTAACAGACATATTTTGCTAGTAATAATAAAACTTAAGTCACAAACTAAGCTTGGAATAGACTCAAGTAAAAAAAAAATGTATCAAATTCAGTCTTCACAAAGTATTTTCAGAAACCACTACCTTTTAATTAGTAGACAAACAGCTAATCCAATCATTAACACAGGGAGAACACGATCAGTTGTTATTTGGATCCAAAGCAACCAAACCAGCAAAAAGTAGAATTTGATTGTATCAAAAGTCATTTGCAGAAGATTTACGTGGGAGCAGGACTCTGGATCATGAATTCTAAAATRTGAAACTAGCCCTAAAACATGCCAGAAAAAGATAATAAAAACAAAGACACGTACTCTGTGAAAAATAAACTCGAGGGAAATGTACTGCTGTGCACTTTTGACCTTCTTTTTACCAGTGTTACACAGCATAATGACTTGAATCTAGAGCTAATTATATATTTATTTCCTCCATAATGCAGAGCTTCATGTRTGAACTTTAGTCTGAATCCACTGCCAAGGAGAACCGTTAGCTCACTGTAGAAATCCAGAGAAATTTTCTGTCTAAGCAGAATGCAAGATATCAAAAAAATACTATGTAGGAAATGTGAAAGAGGAACATGAGCACCCTTATCTGCCTGGGATCCACAGCTTAGAATGCTTTTCTGAAATTAAAGGGCCTATTCAAAAGATCCTTTTAAAGAGAGATTCGTGCTTTTCTTTGTGCACAGCTGGGAGAGGGTGGAGATAAGGCTCCTTCTTCAAAGACGCACACAGAAAAGGTTTGAAGCACCATGGGAAGATAATTGAAGCCACCCTGGATCCTATCAACTAATATGTCAGTACTGTGGAGAAAAGAATGCAGGATTCTATATGCAGAAAACCCCCAGAATCATAAAAATTTTAAATTTTAAAGATCTCTGGAGGTAGTGTAGTGCAACCTCCTGTTCAAAAAAACCKAATATAATTTCTGAGAAATTTGATCTAACCTCATATTCACTCAGGGCTTTGCCCAGAGAAGTTTTGAAGATGTCAGGGGATGGAGAKTCCACAGCCTATTACACTGCTTGATCATCCACAGTGAGCCAACTTTTTTTCTTTATGTCCAGTTCTGTAGTAGTCCTTCTTGTCCTTTCATCACAGACCTCTGATAAGAGTCCAGTTTTATCCTGTCTGTAATTGTCCATTAGGTWTTGGAAGACTCAATTTGAAGAGCTTAAGTCCTTATTTAGAAAAGTATTAAAATGCTCAGCTCAACATTATTTTGGATGCACAGAGGAAGAAGAAATGCACAGCTCAACCCAGGAATGGTGAAAATTTTTCCAYACACTATAAAGAATAATTTTTTTTWAATTTTTACTTCCCTTTGATTCAAAAAGAAGTAATGATATCTTTCTGGCCTTTTGGAGGATTACTTATCAATAGGAAGGCATTTCATAAATAGCTAACTGGAGAATGTCATATTTGTAATTGAAACASTCTGAACTGCATTTGCTGACAACATGATAAAGTATGTCAAAGCTGGGAAACTTGGAATAATATTGCTGGCATGTACAACAAGCAATAAAAAAWTTAAATTTGGTTTTCACATTTTTGAGTATCTAAAATTACTAGTCCTTGGGAYCCACTAGCAAAAAACTCCTGAAGCAAAACCATTCAAAATTTTGCATATTTGTAGAAAGGCTGTGTAGCATTCAGCTGCTGTCAGCAGTTCTACATCCTGCAAAGTGCAGGCTAGTAAATTGAAAGATGGAAACAAATTCAGAAATTTCTTCAAATTCAGAAAGATTATTCAGTATCAGGAACTATTTTTTCCTGGTTATTCCCTAATACCTGAGAAATAATCTGTGTTATTTATAGTCAGTAAATATTTGACTGAAAAATAGTTTAGTAATCAAGCCTCAAAAAAAATCTTAATGCCTATATGTGATGCTTTCATAAGCCGATAGTGTAATTTCTGCAAATTCTTCATGGAGCCACTGTGTTCARCACATTAGCTCTTTGTGACAGATTGCATGATGGTACACACTACATCTGAAGTTAAAGGCTTCTTCTCTAGTCAAACCTGTCCTAGTTTAATTAAAGGTGTGATTTCAACTCCACAAGACCAGAAATGTGATAACKTTGCCTTCTTTAATTCACACTTCACTGGCATTTTTTAGGTAATTTTCATCTCAGGTTAAATMAACATACATCAGGATTGCACTGAGTGCAACCTCATGGATGGACTAACTCAAATTTTGACCCTCTGAAACGACACAGGTAAAACCTCAGTGTGTTAATACTAACAGGGCTGGTAGCTGGAGAAAAAAAAAACAAAAAAGACACTATCTGGCTCTTAAATTCCACAGCCAACTGCGAAAATCTGTATGTCTAAAAGAGAGACTGCAGAGAAGGTAGCAAAAAAACCAGATCAGCATTTCCCAAATAGCATAACAAAGATTTCCATCTGAACCTTTTGTACCATCTGAACCTTATTTTCACAACTCCTTGAACATACTTTCACTGTTCTATTTTTCATTCCACAGGCTGTGTCAAATATTAAACATATTAATCCACCTACTCTTTCGTATTGCACAGTTTTCATAGCTGAAGTGTTTAATTAGGCCTTGATTTGCAGTTTCTAATTAGTAGCAGAGGCAACAAGCTGCAATTACAAGCTGTAGTAACAAGCTGTAGYACAGAGCTACCAGATTTAAGGAGGCAAGAGGCATAATAATTTAAATTACTCATACATATTTTTGGATCCTAGAAACATAATCACTTASGAAAAAGATATTACCATATTCTAGGCAAATCACCTAAAAAAATATAATGCAACTGAATTTTAAAAATGAAGCTTAAAAATTCTTGTTTAAAAATCCAGATTTGGAAATATTTTTTTTTAATCTGTACTACAAAAACCAGAGAAAACAAGCATAATTTCTTCAAGTGTCTTGTTCTATCTCATAACAGATATTGCAGATATTGCAAAAGCAGGGTTGGGATGAGCAGATAGATTATTACACTAGATATTGACAGTAATAGCTTTTATAAATAGATTTTTGAGACATTATAAGGTTGTGCACATTGTCATTATAAGAATTTTTTCAACTTCCATACCAAGGATCAAGGAGTCCTGGATCTGGCCTGGGATCATCTCAAACACTGAGGAATGGGGATAGGGATAATTTTGCTTGTTCTAGTCTCCAGTTACTGGAGCGGAGTCAAATCCTCACTTACAAAGAGTTTGATTTGTTGTAATATATTTTTGTTACTACTACTTATTCCAATAGTCTTGTTCAGTTCCTTCCTGAAATGCTAAATCCATTGATTTAAGGAGTCAACACTGCCAGTGGAACAATTATTTTTGCTCTGTGTCATAAGAAAACATAAAAGAGACAACCTGAATTACAAAATGCTTCAACTATTGCGTTCACTTTTATTTGCAGCTAAGTAAACATAGCCAGATTTTAGACTGCCTTTGGGTTWAAGTGTTTCTCCCTGTACCACTTCTTGTCACCTCTATCTGACCTCTCCATAGCCCTTCAATATCTTTTCTGAGACTGAGTAAGAATCACAATTTCATTGCTGAGATCAGATTGTTGATTTATTGGTATAGCAGCACTATAATGTATTTCTTACTATTCCCCATCCAATACTTTATTACCAGAACATCTTGTKTTGATTTTATACAACTGCTGCTCATTAAACCAGACTCTTCATCCAGCTAAACTCCAAAAGAGGCATGCCTACTTCCTGAGTTATTACAGGTAATTTGGAATCCTGTATGGCAACTAAAAAGTCTATATAACAGTTCTGGATACATTTAAAGACATCTTTTCTCTACTCTAGAACTACAGGATGTCCTACAGGCCATAAATATCAAGCCAAACATGTCATCCAGAAAACAATTCAAAGCATAAAGGCTTTTACATAAAGGATTTACTGGGATTGAAGTGCTCTGAAGTGCTCTGACCTATTCACTAGGACAAAAAAGTGTATGAACTTTTCCTGTCAAAGTGCTTAATTCATGCGGGGATTAAATCACATTGGGAAAAAACAAACATCAGTTTTATTTCAGGTCTTGATGAGTAGAAGAATGTTCACCTAGGCTGCAGAAACTGGAAARGTGGGCAGCTGAAACTTGATGCATCACAGGCACCAAAGTGTCATCTCATTTCAGCCAATGTTAGCGATGGATATGGATTTCATGGTGGTGCATCTAACTTTCTGACATGACCCATGGCTCTGTGAGCTGCAGGCTTTCTACAGTTTTGAGTCTCAAAGTCAGAAGTGATGTAGAAAATCCTGAAGAGATCAAAAAGCTGCCAAAATCGTCTCTGTAGGAGAGTTTGTGGAGGTGGGAGAGAGGCAGTGGAGGGCAATCTGACTGCGATGTAGGTGGGAAGCAGATGAGTACTTCTAACAATCTGAAAGCAAACTGGTTTTGGAGGAGCAAACAGTGTAACAAGAAGCAGTGGTTGCAAACCACAGCATGGGAAATTCAGATTGGACACAAGGAAATATTTTCACTGGAAGGATGAAATCCTGGGAATGGTATCTGTACACCTTGTGAAACATCTATTCTTTGAGGCTTGAAAGATTCTGCTCAACAAAGCTGATATGGCTCAGAGATGTCCCTGTGCATACCAGGGGGTTTGGACTGTGTATYTTTAGAAGTCCCTTCCAATGATTCTGTGTTTCTATGGATCCTAATATGTTTTTTCTTCATTCAGAAAAAAAGTCCTAAATTTACTCTTTCCTGTCCTCACTCATTTAGAAACATCTCTTTCTAACAGAGTCCAAATTGCAGACARTAATCTTTGTAATGCAACMATTGGGATTCAAATGTCTTCCCAGAGTCCTCTATAGTACTGTACAATTCCTGCAGTCATAATCCATGGAAGTTGGCATTTCCTTATTGGCTCAGACACCCTGCCATATTAGGGCACCTGAAAGAATGATACTAACATGGAGAGCAATCAGAGACAGACTGTGCCAGTGATGAACTTCAACAGAAGGCTTTGCGGTTACTCAGCAACTGAATTACTGAGAATTCTCTGCCCAGAATAATGACCCAATTCCTTTTAATATCATTGTATGAATGTTCAGCTCTCCCTTCACTGTCTCAGACAAGATGCTACAGAAAGGGAAATAAATAAAAGATTATGTAACCAGGTAACCATGTAATACTGTATTGCCGTTGCTAACAGACCATATGCCTCATGCAGAATTACAAGGCTTCAGGACTCAGGCTTGTCRGGCTTGCTCTGTCTGAACTTTTCTTGACCTGCCTCTGGTTTTRTTTTACCTAATTTAGATATGACAGYAATTTCTTGTATTGACCACAAGGTTATGGCTAATTTATTTTACTTTTTGCTTATCTTTGTATAGTGCAACTTTATATCCTTTCATTTACAAATTAAAGACAAGCAGTTATCCTATGGAAAATTGGATATTTAGAACTCTAGTACACTATGATCCCATAGTGCAGAGAAAAACAGGTCTGTTACAACAAAAGTCCTTGAGCAGTGAAGATGGGATKCAGTGAAGAGGGCCACAAGCACAGGATGTTGAAGGAGAGGGCACAGGCTGGCACTGGAGGACCTTGACTATAAAAATCTTACCCACAGTCAAAGACATGTAGACCTGAAGCTGGACAGACCTCATTTTAGGGACTAACAAAAAAGAGAGTTTAACATAAGGAAAATCACCATATATTGTAAATTTAGGTGTAACAGAAAACTGCAGACCAAGGAAGAAAAATGAAAGGCATAAAAGCATATTGGAAAATGTATAAAAACTACTCCTGACCAATCCTAAAACAAGCAAGAAGAAACCATCTATACAAACATTTCTTAATGGCAAAATACTCAGGATGCTGACAGTTCACTGTAATGCCCCACCAATARCATCAGCATGAAACCACAAAGCTCAGCAGCCAGACCATCGTAGAGACATAGACTAACACATGAAATGTGGTAGGAACTAGGAATTGTACATGTAACAAGCTTACCTGGGTTATTGGTATTGCTTTCTTTTTCTATTAGAACAACACATACAATTTCTTGAATTAGACTGATAAATATTCAGTCATGATAACAATAAATTCTTGACTATATATGAAGGAGATCTATCTACTGTGCCTATAAACAAGAATCTGAGTGTAGTGAGTGTAGCAAAGAGCAGAAAAAGTTTATGTGCTAAAAATAAAAAAAAAAAAACAAACACCTTTCTGGGGTATGAGTACTCTAATTTCCATCAATAGTTGAATATACACAGACTACCTCAGCCAGCTAATTTAAAACACAGACGATATTAATACTCACAATTAAGATGAGCTATGATAGCAACACTTAAAACATAGCATGATACAGACAGAAGGCAGGTCAAGAAGTTTTRTTTACATTTTGATAGAACCCAACAACTTGGAAGGATTCAGTGATATCAAAGCATGTTATATTTAAGTCTGGCCCAAAAAATAACTGCATTTTGTACATAATTAACCTCTAATATTCATTGCCATGATAGATGTAGGATCACTTAATAAGATCCTAAGAGAGTGCTGGAATCTTAAAACAGTAAGTACATATTAGGAAAGATAAAATGGACTGAAARCAGAGATTGTATTCCTCCTGCCAAATAGCAGATTCTCATCTGAACAAAGTGGCACAGAGCCACTGACTTCCATCAGGGGGTGATCTGTTACAGGCATAGCAACTCACATGTTGCAGGGCACAGAACAATCTCTGGTGGCATTTAAGTACAACCCCCATTTCTGTTCTCYACTMTTWCYGATTTGTTTGCSTGTTCCTCACTGTTAAGACAYTACTCTAAACTACAGAGACAACTCRTCTGATTCTATAGAGCAGTGAGTAAATATCCAAACACTATCCTGAAGACCTAGGAAAAAGTCTGTGATTTTGATTTTTAAAACCACTGTAGATCACTAACACCTGGTGCATATGTTCCTGCACTACAAAAGCAATCACTCCTCAAATCTGAGTTACCACATAACTTATTGTTCTTTTCCTATTGAAAAACTGCCTCAGGAAAAATAAGTTAGCTCATAACTATTGACAGTAARAGGCATTTAAAGAAGGCACTGAAAAGAGAGACATTTATATAATCTTTACTTGAGCCATAAATACATTTTCCATAGCTTTATGTAACTGTTTGATGAATTTAGAATCACCTTATTAAGAAAATMATTTCCTTCATGTGATTATTACTACACAGTTACCTAGATGTCCTAAATTATTTTAGGGTTCATGCAAACTACACTTGATAACAAGGAGAGGAACACACAAAGGAAAGTAGCCTTTCTGATATCAGTTATAAGAACCAGTATGTATATAAGCAAGGTACAGATGAAACAAATAACATTTTTATATAAATCTGCTAATGCATAAAGCTCAGGCTGTCAGAGTCAGTGAGAAAAAATTACTCATATCCTATAATTAAAAGAGATGCATTATTTATAAATTGAGGTCAAAAGTACAGTACAATGTCTGCCTATAGCCATATAACGGTGTTTTCAGGTAAAATGTTGGATGTTAACCTAGCAGAGAGTGTCCTTTAGCATAGAGCAATAAGAATTTCTTTCTCATAATATTTCTTTGGGTCAAATATGCTTCAACTTTCAGAAGTCAGCTACCATTTTTTTCCCAATATAGATTTTCCAYTTGTGATATKTCTATGCCAGAARTTTGGGTCCAGAGATARCCCAATGCTACTTCTGGARTAAARGGAATGGAGATGCCAAKTGTCTGAAAATGSATTTGATAGTTCTGAGAAAAAGAAAGCATTCTTCTGTGGCAGTTGGACTGGCAGGGACTGAGAGTGAGTTAGCCTTGGCAAACAATTAAGTTGGCATCAATTTGAGRCCATGGGAAATGAGATGCTAGGGAGCTCAAAGACAGGCAAGCACYTGATAACCTAAAATSWGATTTGCATACTCAGGAGAGMAGSTCAGGAAAACTTTCTGAACTTGTTTAGATGTTGAAGACACCTTGGGAATCTAGTTTCAGGCTTTTACAGAGCATCAATAGGAGAAAATTATGGTCYTTCAACAATGTAAGAGTAAGATTCTTCCATCATTTTGTGAGAGTCTACTTGCTCTGTCAGCAGAGTGGGGGTGGCATTACTGGTATTCCCCTGAAGCTCACGTTGGTCCTCTCAGCCACGACAGCTGCTTCCTCTGCTGCCTCCCTGCATTTTCCACTGTTCACTCAAATCTTCTATTTATAACAGAACAAGAAATATG
Source organism: Alauda arvensis (assembly GCA_902810485.1). NCBI lineage: Eukaryota > Metazoa > Chordata > Aves > Passeriformes > Alaudidae > Alauda > Alauda arvensis. The sequence goes on along the minus strand of CADDXX010000269.1, from coordinate 522,691 downwards.
ATTTTGTATTGAGTGTTAGGATAAGCCAGTTTTGTGCCCAAATAACATTAATAATGACACAATCCTGAGTTAAAGCCATCATCTTCTATTCATTCACAACCTCAAATTTGCACAGGGGTACTGAATTCATTCCTGGCTGTTGACAGAACTGGCAACAAAGTCAATTAGGGTTCTCTACACAAAAAACAAGCCAGAATCTGATGCTTAGCCTTCCAAGCTTCATTTCYACAACTCTGCCTTCCCTCCACAAGGAGCAATTTGGGTAAGTGGTTTCTCTGTAGGCAGTCTTCAATAGCCTTGTCAGGAAGCAAAAACAAAACAAACAAATGAAGCCAACAATACAATGAGAAATAAAGGCTAATAAACAGGGAAGTGCAGCAATCTAATCCTATTATAATTTTCTATTTTTATATGCTTGGGACAAAAACCAGAGATGAAGTGAATAATTCAAGACTGAAATTGGTCCTAATTCTTGCTGTCTAAATCTCTCAGTGAATCAGTCAGTTGGGAGGGTGGGGGTCTATATAGTGGAATACTCACCTCCCAGTTCTTATTTTTATATAGTTGGGCTTCTGACATGCAAATTCTAAAACATTCTTTTTTAAATTCTAAACTTGCACATTTTATATATATATATATATATTCATATCAACATATACATGTGTATACATACACTACAATGTATCTGTTTCAAAAGCCAGATTATTATTTTACTGTCCCTAATCACTGGAATACCTAATATATTCAGTCAGTATATAGTCAAGGAAGAAATAAGTGATGTTGAGCAGTTAGCACTGCAACAGTGACATTGTTTTTTGCAAAGCAYACAGGTTTTACTGAGAAAAGCAGCAGAATTAAGATATTCCCCACAGTTTGTCTGGCCTGCACTTCACTGATTTGCCCATTGTGGGGTCAGCTGTTGTAATATAACCASATTTAGGCTACTGAGCCTTTGCTCATAGAACTGTCTAGAAGTTAAACAATGTGACACACCCTGCATTTGCCCTAACCAACAAGATGAGGAGTTTTATAKCTTCTGTTTCTGTAATTGTGAGCAATTTACTTCAGCAGATACATGGAGAAATACTACACAGAGCAAGAGATGTGTACCACCACCAGCTTTCTGGGTATGCATGTCAGCATCAGTTCTGGGGTCAGACTCTTGCCAGTGCAATTCTGCTTGTATGCCATTACTGCTTTGCCTTCCTTTTCATTCTTGCCACATATGGGCAATATTGGGTATATATTGGGTTTTATGTTATTATTTTGATTTATTTTATAGTTCTATTTTCTACCTCCTTAATAAAAAACAAAATGTTTAAGCAATAAGAATATTGTATTCTTCTTCATTGTAACTCTAATGGTTGTTGGCAATTCTTTGTTTGATGAAGGTTTGTCAAGCATTAGATAAATTTGGCCCCACTAATGAATAAAATGTTTCACTTTTCTTTTTCCTAAGTGARGTCTATCCTGGAAAGAAAAATAGAGCTGGGTCTAAGTAATGCTGAAAGAATAAAGATTCCTTTTGTATACTTTTTGACTTCTGCTTTGTTATGAATCTTACCCATTTCGTGTGGCTAGTAGGTGGATTTGGTGCTCTGAACAGTAACCACAATCCTCTCCAAACCAGACAACCTCTTAAATTTCTGTCATGGCACAATATCCTGTCATTGAATTACTTTTGACTTTGCAAAAAAATAGGCCATGATTAGATGATACTCTTGCAAATGCAGCTAGACTTAAYAAAATTTAGATGGCAAATAATAGGGGCAAATCATGAGGATTTCTTCCTGGAAATAAACAAATATGAGACTATCTCCTCTAGAAATCAATCTGTATAAAAGTATCACTCTTATTTTGCCTTGCTTACTGTACAATCATACTTCCTATACATAATTTTCTCAGCATTGGAACCATTTCCACTGGTAAAAAAAATTGATAAGTCTTAATATATTTGTAATGGCCTTTGACACAAAACATTGTCTGTTAGCAGAATACAGCATGTTCTTAATGAAACTAAGTGTTCAAGAGGGAGGTGATCTCTGTGTCCAGATTTCTCATATTCTGGAGGGGTAAGGAGTCCTGGTTTTGGTGATTCTGGTAACCAGTTAKAAGTCTATCCTTACATATATTTCAATATTCAGAATCAGTCTAATTGAATTATTAGTGAATTCTTTTGCTGAATTCACTCAGAAATGGAAGAATTCATCCTAACTATCTCTTTAAATACTTCCAACAATTATGCATCATTTCTTTGTTGTGTGAATGTTCTTTTATTCTCTCATACTTACAATCAGGGAAAAGAGATATTGATCACTCTAATGAGACCAGTGTGACAGGCAGACGGGTCTTACTCTTTAGCATTTTTTCTAATCTCAGACTACAAATTGCATAACCGGGTCAGCTATTGAAAAGCAGGCATTCATTCAATGACTTCTAATTGCTTTTTAAAGTGTCRTTTAAAGCATTCAGTCATAAAAATTTCATAAAATTCTCATTAGTTATACCACAGTCACTCTCACTTTAAAATTAACCTAAGATATGTGGGAGGGAAACAGGTCAAATTACTTTCTCATAATTTTGTTTACAAGTTTTGTTTCTAATTTCAGCCAGAAAAGAAGCCTGAACCCAAAGATTCCTACTCACAGCTTTAYTGAACTCAAGGAACCCAAGTTATCACTTCAATAAGTGCTTCCTCTGATGAACAAAATGACTTTGTTTCAAATTTGCAATCTGATATAAGATTCTCCTGTTAGCTTCACTTCAGTCTTTCTATTCATGGGTGCTTCTCATAAACCTTTTGCATGTTTAATTAGTAGTGAGGGACATTTCTTAGATCTCAATTGTAAGAGGTGTAAATTGACCATTAAGGAAAACTTTTCAGACCAATGTAAAATCATATATTGGTAGGAAAGTGGCTTTAAATTGAAAGAGAACAGATTTAGAGTATATATGAGGAAGAAATTCTTTACTGAAGAGGTGATAAAACAGTGGAACAGATTTCCAGAGAAGCTGTGGATGTCCTATCCTTGGAAGTGTTCAAGGCCATGTTGAATGGTTCTCTGAGAAACCTGGTCTAGTGGAAGGTGTTGTCCCTGCAGATGACAGGGGGCTTGGAACTAGCTAACCTTTATGTCCTTTTCAAACCAAACAATTGCACTAACCTATATTCAGGCTTTTACATAAAATTGGCTTAAATTTTGATACTGTTTAACATCCGTGACTCCTACTTAGAAAGATTTTCAGAAAGATTATGCTACTTTTTWTGAGACACCATATGTCATGGGATTTATTCCAGGTCTGTACACAATAGTGATATAGGACTTTTTATACTTCAACATAAAACATTAAAATAATACTACAGTTTTTAGAGATTGTTATACAAATGRAGGGACTCCAAGGACAGAAGATCAAAGAAAACCAAAGCTGTAATCACTCCTGCAGAACCTCACCCACAAGCCAGGTGCAAGGGAGGCCACTTTAGTCTCTAGCCCTCTATTAATCAGAGTTTACCAAAATTAGGCCCTATCATCCATCCATCCATCCATCCATCCATCCATCCATCCATCCATCCATCCATCCATCCATCCATCCATCCATCCAGTCTCTGCTCTTATTTCCTTTTTCCTACCTGTCTCTTTCTAAAAAATAGCTGTTTGGGATGCTTATGACAAGCTATTCACCCAGCTTCACCATGGCTTACGCATCTTGTGTTTGAAAAATACTAATTCCCTTTTCAAAGAAATCAAAAATGAGACAGAAAGTGTCACCATGTCCTACAAGCCTCATATGGGGCCTGCATGATTTGATGTACTTAAGCCAAGGTCCTGTCTAGAATGRAGAACTAAATCCTTCCTGTCCAATCCAGCTCATGAATTAAAAGATCCTTCTGATTTTAGGGTCCTAATTAAGAAATCTGTAAATGAAAAACTCTTTTTCTAATAGTGCTTCTGCTGCATGTTATTGGTTGCTTTTTGGGTAAAGGTTRAATTATATGTTCCTTTGAAGGAGCTGCCACTTCACTCAAATACTCATCAACATCCTTAAATAAAGTTATTTCTCATTTGAATCAGGAGAACTGGAATCAGTTGATGACATGAGTATGAGCAAACATGGGGTGGGGATGTCCCTGTTATTTCAYCCACAAATATCTGCAATTTTCTATTTAACCTCTCCCCCTTTCAGTTTCCTGGGGTGATATGAGCTAAGAAAAACAGAACCATTACCTTTTCACTTTGCACTTATTATGGTTAATAGTMATAATAAATAATACCTTGTTATTTGATATAAAACTGCCAATCAGAATGTACACTGGAATAACACTTATTCCAATAAAATAATACATGCCTGTCCTGGTTGTGGCTGATATTTGAACCTAGAGAATACAAAGTTTAATTTTTAAAAAATCACTGAGATGTTAGTTATTGTTATTTTTGTCAAATTTTATGGCCATTTTCCACTTGTTTTCAATCCAAACATTTCTTATTRATATGGGGGAATACTAAGCCTTTTGTCATATTTTGATCCTTTCATCATATTACACAGTCATGCACCTATTATGAACTTTCATAGCCTGCCAGSCTGTGAAAGTAACTTCTGTCAAAAAAACTTGATTCTTAATAAACCTCCCTTAACATTTCAAAAATTCAGAGAGTATAGAGAGATCAAWTTGGTACAAGGATCTTGCCTTTAATTCAGTGGGAGAAGCAGCCTGCTGTTTTAATGAATAACCACAAATGACTTCTATACTAGCAGATATTGATTTCAGCAGGGGCTACTTGTCTCCTAAGCTGACATTTAATATCTGTTAAAGGGAATCACCTGCTGACTGACTTCCCATTACATTAGGACTTTAGCCAAACTCATTGCTATTAGTAATTCTCCTTGAAAACATCTTTCAATCAGCATTATGAAAAGCTAAAAGCAAGGCAAAGTTTGATTTGGCAAAATTAGGATGAATAGCAGTGGAACACAGAAGAGGGGAAAAGCCTCAACAGTTAATTCTGATAGTTTTCCACACTGCACATGATAAGTTGAGGTAAGAGATCTCCCAATAGAAAGCATCCTGCCTCAATAGTGCAAATAAACTCTGCACTCCCATGTCACTTGTTATGACTRTGTCAGTGTAGTTGCTTAGAGTCTCCTGTTCAGATAACAGGATAACAGAAAACAGGGATAACAGCTGACTTGTCCTGTAAGAAGCAAAGAACGTGGATTCACAGCACAGTGCAACATACACAGTCCTTGCTTTCCTCTGTTTAAATCAAATAGTTAACTCCAGTTAACACCAGTTTTTGTTCATATTTCTATTACACTGTAAGTATGACCCCAATCTTAACCTGCACATTTTTTCTTAAGGTAGTTTTCCTTCAGCCTTACTTTAAATATTTCCTCTGCTCTGGCYACTAAGAAGATGCATTACATGTCTAAATCTAAAACTGAAAGTTTTGTAAGAGTTCAAACAGAGGATATTTAGTTTTTGTGATGTACATAATTTCTTTTCTGCTTTTTGATGCAGTCAAAACCATCCAACTCCTATAATGTAGAAGCTGGCATCAGCTTTTCAACTGAGGCTTTCCTGAGCCTAGAACTGGATTTCTCCACCTTCAGAGTCTGATTCCCAGAATTTCTTACCATCTGCAGCAAAAAAGCTATCTCAGTAAATTTCCCTGTTTCCACCTTCGAACAAGGACAGTAAAAAAGAAAAGACTGCTACAGTCTGCATGAGATAGCCCAGAACTTTGCAATGAAAGGATAAAAGAGTTACCTGAATGATGGGAAACCATGTCAAAAAATACTTTTTCTAGTTTGGTAGAAGATGAAGGATACAGGGCTTCCAAATTAGAGGGAACTAATTCAACCATAATTTTAATGTTTCAGGAGAGAAAGACATCACAACTGAATTTTCTCTTTCAATTTCTTTTTGCAAGAAAGATTCAATTAGCCAGGGCTGTGAACTTTAGTGATGACAGTAATAGGATTTGCTAGTTTTGAGGTTTTTATTTGTTTGCTTTACCTTTTGTCCACTCATTATGTCTCTCTTCCCTAAAGGAGCATCAGGGTGAGATGAATTTCTGTGGACCAGGGGTCAGGCACTTCTTCAATCATGCTCCAGGCTACCAGGTGGGCCAGATAGAAGTCACAGCAAGGACTGTGTGCAGCTGGGTGCAGACAGCCTCAGAGAAGATGCAGAAACCAAAGGCTACAATGGGTAATTTGCTGCCACTCAGAAGGCTACAGAGCTGGCTAGAAATGAGGACCTTCCACAAAGGAGGGTAAAAAAATGCTCATATGATCCCTATCACTGCTTTCCCTGAGTTACTCTGAGTTTTCTGCTTTAAACAGCTCTGTTGCTAGTTTTCTTTGAATTGTATTTCCAGTAATGAAATGTATGAGCATCAACATAAAACTTTTCCCCTGAAGTGTGTTTTTTTCATTGCTGTGCCCTTGTATAAAACTCAYATTTTGATTTTGTTCATGCTACCACAAAGCTAATTGCATTTTAACCCACTTTGCACTGTCATAAATGATGACAAAATAGCAAGCAATGATAAAACACCTCAATAGATAGGTTTCCTAAGAAACTAAGAGTGTATGAGCTTTTTCAAAATTTAAAATTAAAAGAAAAAGAAAAAGTAAATGGTTGCAAGACCKTTTCCTTCCCATGATGGTTCTAATGGGATCTCCTCTGAGAATTCACTCTCATCATTGGCCAGAAATTGGTACAAATGTCCTCTCCACACTGCTAYGTATTGTCATAATCTCCTGCTGTTYTGTTCCASATTAACAACCAAATGGGAAACAAAATAATACCTTTTATACAAAAATGTATATAACAAGTTTTTTTTCCTATCAAATTTTAAGAGGTGAATTCCTTGGAATATTGTCATAAAACTTTGCCAGCAAGTCTGCTTTTTTGTTTAGAACAAATGAAACTATATTTAAAAACCCCAGGGGAATACTGCAAGCAAAAGGGTAAATTCCATTTCTGGGACATGYTGTTTCTGATTTTAACTCCATTTCCCTAACAACAGTTGAAGAAATTCTTAATGAGCTTGACATAAATACATTTTACTRAGTCAGAGCAGCAAATCAGACATAAAAGTTTTTTAAACTAATGTACCACAAAAGACTATTTTCTAAATTGGATTGAACTGATGATGGCCATGATATCTTTTAGCATAACAACGGTTGTTTCAATACAACTTAAACAAACATACAGTGTGGTAGGGTTCTGTTTTATTGTTTCAAATATTTTAGGACTAGGAACTSTCATGTCTGAACTCTTCTCTRAGATAAGCTCACAGAGCCTTATTGCAGCACCAAGTTCAGCTTGAAGTTAATTGCATCCTTTAGAAAAACAACCAGCCTTGATGTTAAGTGTACAATAGTAAAAAATTGTTCTCAATGATATAAGGATTTCTTACCAACACTTTTAAAAATATGAACCCTTTCCTGTATGTGACTGACTAGCTCTAAATCAGTTCTTGCTGTACTGCTGTATTTATATACTCCTAGACTAAAAGCTGRCAATTATCTATTTTCCAGAAGCTTGATCCTGCGCTAGCTCTTCTCAAGTCATCACTAAAAGATGCCTTGGAAAAAAATTAATAACATTCATTTTCTTGGGCYTCTCAAGGCAGGTGAGGCTCACCAGACAGTGACCCTGGACTTACCCCTCCTCTTCCTTCAGGACACCTTCTAGTTTGGAGAAAGGGCTGCTCTCACACAGGAATGAAAGGCAGAACTGGAAATACTCTGTTTGAGGCCAGACTCCATCTTGTGCAAGGTCTAGTTCAGTGTTGTTTCCCTGCTTAAATAAAAAAAAAAAATGAGGTGGTGTGAATTATTATTCAGTGTGCTGTGATCACTCATTTTCATATGCTCTCTTCAGAGTTTTTAGTCTTCTTGTTCTTTTGGTTCTTGTAAATGATAAGAATGTGTTTTTTGCAGCAKATGAGGAAGAAAGCTGTTTTTTCATTCATACATCATGAGTAGGAGGTAAGTGGAAAAAGGCAGATAATTTCTCAGACACTTTAGCAGATCATTAAATAGCAAAACAAAATATTTTTCCAAGTTTCAAGAGCTGATAAAAGAGCAAGAACAAATAATGAATCTGTATTTTCTGCAAAATCCAAAGATCAGTCATTGTAAAGCTTCCCTAAATTTTACTGAATGTTCCAGATTAATACTTTTCTACAATACAATATAAATTGTTTTTCTACAAACACAATATAAAACAGAGTTAAGGCAAATAGTACCTAACTATCAAATCTGCACAATGTACAAGTGAGAAAGAAACTCAGTGTGAGAATGAATGACAACAGGAGAAGCACTTGCTTTTTTACCAGAAACAAACTAAATGCTCATATTTAATGCTCACATGTTTTTTACAGCCCACTTCTCTGCTGAAGTAGATTATCTTACAAAATTTCTCCTGTGCAATTCTTCCTGGCACTAGGATTTTAATGYAAAACCTGCTAAATCCAGTCCTAATCTATATATTCACTGAAGATCAGGCCTTATACAAGCAGAAAGCAGAAAAAGGCTTTTGAATTTCTTTCAACACTTGCATTGTAAAGGCATTTCAGTCTGTAGGACAAAGACCCCCTAAAAGAGCCATCTATGATTTGCAGTTTCTAATTACTTGCTCAAGGAGAGCAGGAGAGCTCTGCATCTCTTTTTTTTTTTTATATTTCTGTAATCTCTTGAGGGCAGTTCCCAACATGAGCAACACTCCCTTATTTTCACAGCATTTCAGAAATGTGCTGGCCTATTGCCCCTTCCACCTCTCTCTCCTCAGGGCACTGTTCAGTTCAAATTGTACTACTGAAAGCAAATTAGGCCCTGAGCACTTTGCTATCAATATATTAGCTRAGATCCACATGTTATAACTCAAGCATGGAAAGTCTCTATCCTGCAATGCTACTATGCCCCTGGGCTTGCAGATAAGCACTTTGCCATCTCAAACACTCCTTCCATTAGCTATAAAGCTTGGGGTGTTTTGCTGAATTTTTTTTTCTCCCTTTGCTGATGGTTTGTGCCTTTGTCTTGTTGTTGTTTTCCTCTTCAGCTTCTGGCATCCTTCAGCTATGGAAATAYACAGATTTGTTTATGTGCAGTAAGGCTGCTGCTTCCAATGAATAGCTTGCAGTGCCAAAAATATGAGAGTCTCAAAGTGCTCCATTAGTGAAACTTTCTACAGTCAGCTGCCATGTGGGTCTAATATCRCCAGCATTGCTTTTTATGTTTTTCCTCAGAGTTTGTGTACTTTGAAAAGTACMATAACTCTTCTCTCCTTCTGAAGTGTGCCTGGCAAAATTTTAGAGGTCTGGATTTTTGTTGGTTAGAAAGCTAGACTCTAGAAAGACTGAATCACACCAACATGGACAATAGCTTGGTTGCATATTTAAACTACATTTGAAGCAGGGGCTCTCTGCATGTTTTGCAAATATTAATTAATTACTCATTCTGGGAGGCACACACACATTATGGTCTAAATTRTATGGCTGAGGAAACTGAGGTTCACCAAACATCAAGACCTAGCTTTTGCAGAGGCTGGTTACTCACTGGTCCCAACAAATCAGAATTAAAAGCATTGCGTACTTGCAAACACCCTCCTGCAAGGCTACACTTAAAAAACACTACAGATCTGGAAACAAACCAAGAGACCTAATGCACAGCCCTACATTCATTGTTTTTCCCATAATTAAAGGACATTATGCTGGTCACAATGCTTGCCTCCATCCATTTAAGAGATCTTCAGTTACTGGCAATGTCACCTACTGCAACAGTTGTTTTAGCATAGACTAGTCAATGCTTATCATGGGCTGTAAAGTTGCTCTGGTTTTGAGAAGAAGCATAAAGAGACTGATCTCCATGACTCAAGAAAATAGAAAAGTTAAATCCTGTCCAGTGAGCCAAACAAACAAAAGTTTTCCTAATCACATTGACCGTATTCCATGTTGGTGGCAAAATCCTCTGCTTGAAGTTCTGCATCYAACAACATTTCAGGATAGGGGAATTTCAAGGGTAGTTTCCTCCTTTAAGGTAAGACAATTCTACTTTGATCTTAAGTGCTTTATGAAACTGGTAAAACTCAGAGGAAAGTCCTCTCTTGCTGCCCAAGTGTATGATCTGTTTTAGTCTTTAGTCTTCTGTGTTAAGAGGTATTTGCTTGGAATAAAACCTGGAGTTTATTTGCTATTCATATGATGGAAGAATCCTTTGTATTTGTAACCATATTGGGGCTCACAACATCCTTTTACACTACTTTCTTACATTGTGGTTTTTTTACATGGTGTTTTTTCCCAGATTTTGCATTCTGWTTTTCAAGCAGAGCAGATTAAAGATACCAAGTAAGCCCAGGGAGAAAAAAGGAAAGGTGTTTGTTCTTCATGCACACTTTTGAGATCTGATGATGAAAGAYCTTTTTTGTGATTCTTATCTGATCTGGTGGTTCCATCTTTTTGATAAAAATTCTTTTATCCAGCAGCAACACATTACAAAAGAAAACATCCCTCAGAGAAGCACTGGGATATGTAATTTTTGCAAGTCCTGGTTCTATTCCCTGCCACTGTGCTCGAGATGGAAAAAAACATGAACTTTATCTGAATATAGTTGATTATGATTATAGGGATGTATGTTATTTGAAATCYGAAGCCTTTGGAGTATGTAAGATTTCATTGAATTAAATGAAATTTCCAATTTTCATTGTTCACTGTTTAAAACTTCTGCAATAAATTAAAAAAAACAGTTCATCGTTTCTGCTACATCATTTTTTCCCTTCAGCAGGAAGATATGTTGTTTTAACAAGGGATGTGATGTAGTAAGGCTTGTCACCTGGATTTTTTGGKTTTTTKGGGGATTTTTAATGGTGGGGTAGAGCTATGATGTGGAACCAAGAAAGAAAGAAAGGATAAGRTTATGCAGAATGGAGGATTTTATTAAAAGCCAAATATCATTCATCCTTTCACTTCTCCAATCTGGTATTTGTGACTGMAGGAGTTAGAATGATGACATTATCTTTTTGTTTGTGTGAATTCAAATTAATTCTTTTGCCATGGAGAACATTAGTTTAATTCTGTTGAAAGCCCATAAATCCCTGGGGATGTTTACATTATGAACCTTCAGGCTAGATAAGACATGGTATCTATGTCTTGCACAGCACTGAACACACTATCAGATTTAAACAAAYAGTAAATAACAATAACAATAAATTGTACACACAATAAACCATCATTTTCCTGGCTTTAAAGTGTGCCTGGCAAAATTTCAAAGGTCTGGAACTTTGTCTGAATACATGTGTTGAGTCAAAACAAAGCTACCAAGTCTTCCTTTTAAACAAACTCATTTCCCTAGACTGTTTCAAACCCAACTGTGAAATCCAGGATTCAGGATTTAGTACCTGGATATATGCGAATTATTTCCRTGTTTTCCATGTCTCAGTTCACTAAGAGAATACTGGAGCTAATGTCAGTGTTTCAAAAATATTCCTACCATATTTTTAATAAGAAAAACCATTGAATCTTGGGAATATATATATTTTTGTTGGTTGCTTCTATTGTGAGAGTCCRCTGAAAGAAAATTGTAAAAAAAGCAACAAGAAATACCCAAACCAAAATAAACCTCAGCAACAGGGTTTTGGGTTTTTCCCCCGCGTTCTCTAATTCAGAGACAAGACTGCTCTCTGGAAACTAAATATGACTAGAAAAAAAGGGGGGGGGGGGAAAGACTGTAGAAGGCAAAACTCAAGAATAATGCTGAATTTTCAATCCAGGATTTTTTTCATAAACTTTTAAATAATGGTTTTCATGACCACCTCCTACTGCTTTTCTAAGCCCTCAAAGCCTAACTTGACATAGCCTCTGGGCACTGGAAAATCTTTTTTTTTAAGATTAGCTCTCTTATGCTGGACACACCCTTGTTTCATTAGGTTTCCTGCTCCCTTCTGACAGACAACCTGTCCTCCATGCGCTCCTTCTGATGTCTCCACCAAATCACTCCCACCATCTCACTCACCATTCTATTCCAAAGGAACTCCAACCTAACACATACATCCTTGAAATATCCTAAAYTCTGCATTGGGTGTCAGTGACAAACACAGCTCCTGGAAGTTAAWTTGTTAAAATACATRAACTGARGAGCTAGCTTTTCCCCTATGAATTRGTTATCATTCTTAATCTCATATCTTAGTCAGATTACTGTATCAATGACAAATTATAATACACATTTTTCCTCTGCTAATTCAGTTTGTTGTTCATGTGGAGTGTTCTGGATAAGATACTATTTTTAATTTTAGATCTAGAGCAAGAAAATGCGCTTAACCAGAGCTGACAAACAACTTAATGAAAAACACATAAAGGGAGCTATAGAAAATAAATAGAGCCTCTTGCTGCCCAAACTCATAGTCTAAATCATTTTAAATCATCAGCATGAGCTGTACCTAAAAGAAAATTGTAAAATTTCAATTTACTTAACAGTGAGTTCAAACTGCAGAATAATAAATATTGTTCAGAATTTGTTTTTATGGGATTTGGATAACTAATTCACCAAAGCTCCTTTGAAAATCCCAGCTTCAGCTRTGTTAATTCACACTTGAAGAAGTTAAAGGAATGTGTATGTTAGTGCACAAATTAATTTAGAGGTGATTTTACATTCCAGATAAATGTTATAATGTTCTGGATTGGATTGTGYGGATACCAGGTATATATGACACATTTTCCTCTGCACTGAGGATCAAAGCAAAAGCAAAACATGGTTCTGATCAGGCATTCAGCTATCAGAACTTCTTTCCACAGGACTTTATACCTCAAGGTTATATATTTATAGAAGTTATAACCCATCCAAACCAGTTTAAAAATCTGTTTTGGTAAGTCTTTTCAGCTGCTTTTTAAAATAAGGCATTTCTATTTACTCTTTACTCTTAGAGTAATAAAGTTTTTCTTGAATCCCCTGTCACCCATGTCATCAAGTCACAACTTTCCACCACTTTAATCTACAGCAGCGCCTCTGCTAAACTCTTCTAAATAAAATTCCTGGCATTTCACCCACAGAAAGCTTTTCTTTTACAAAACAMCACTGATATTTTTAGAACATATGCAAATCATTGAGAACACATGCAAACCAAATACACAAAGTACCACTTGTTTCTGGTTACTCGGGCCGCAGCACTTTAGGGCTCCCAACACAACATCTGAGTACCATATACTGTTTACAAGAGTGGAATCATCAATAAACCCAAGACAGACAAAAGACTTTTGCAAAGCCAASATTTGATCACTATGATGAAATAAAAACCCATGCTCCCCTTCAGAGATGCCTGATAGGAGAGCAAGGGTTGAGTAACCTATTGATAACTTTCTGCTAGTGCTACACATACGATGGTTGCTTCCCATCTTTCTCCTTTGCTCCAAGTACTGCACAGCAAAGAGCAGAAGGCACTTGGCAAGGCAGAGGCTTAACAGATTCTCAATTGACCAAATGATTTCAAGATCACAAGACAATTCTGGCAGCTGTAGTGGAAAAAAATCCCTGAACTCAAATCATGTAAGCAGTGGGAAAATCAACCTCAGGAATCCTTAAGGCAATCACACTGCATACTCTGATAGTTTTAGTGATTAGAAAACATAAGACAAATTATACAAAAACAAATTCTAGTTCCCTGCTGACTCATTTGTATGCAGAATTATGTCAGACATAGACAAGTTGTTCATAAATCTGTGGGAAATTGATGGGAAGAGTTGGGGGAATGGTAGGACAGAGGAAAATTATACCAGTTCTGAGACAAAAGACAAGAGAAATTACCAAAAACCTTTATATGTCTGAGGCCAGGCTACTGTTTTAAGCAGTTCTCTGTGGTAGGATCAAATTGTTCCTCACTAACCCAAGYGATACAAATCAGAATGGTGAAAATTACAGCTCCTTCTTCATGTACTCAATGGTTGGTGACAGCCACTGGGACCCCTGCCTTTCCTTATGAATTGCTGACACCAGGAAGGAGAAGCTGGAAAGACTGCAGCCTGCACAAAGGAAAAAGCTCTTTCCTCCTTTTTCCTCTCACATAGCTGCGCAGAACCAAAAGGCATAAAACAGCACTTGAATAAATGATTTTATTATGCAGGATACAAGAATAGGAAAGGGCTGAGTAAACATATGGAAAGAATAAAATTCCAGAGCTTGGTGTCATTAAGAGGCCCAGACTCCCCACTTCACATGTCTGTAGATSGTTTCCTTTTCTGCAGAGGCTAAAGTCAGTACTGGGACTGTCAGTGTAGGAAGCTGGAGCACTCACATTACTGGGCAATTGTTTGCAGCAGCAGAGCTGTGTCACAGAGGCAGTGGACTTCATGGAWGAAATCTCCCAACATTTTTAAGAGTTTGCCAGCTGGCTAACACTGCAGCATTGGGTTCAGAGATTTCTGACTTTTTTTTTTTAATAGGAACTGTATTTACGTGCAGACAGAAGGAAGGTTTTGATAGTGCTGGATTAAGGTGTGTTTATTTCATGCCTGATTTCTACCATACAAAGGACTTTGTGTTACTTGTGCAGTCATACAATAGTCTGGAGGGTAATAGAAAACTCCTGAATAGAAGGAAAGAGAATGGAATTGGAACAGGAAGACAATCACCAATTCTAGTGAAATACAAAGGAAGCACTGTGAAGGCCTGGTCCATAACCTTGACGAAGTTTTACATCATCTATATTTGATTCAACTTCATGATTTATCTGTCCTCTGAAATTTAATAGTTTCAGTAACGTTACTTTGAAAAAGGAAGCATATAAGAAAGGGGAGAGGGGGTTCCAAAGTGGCAGTACAATATGCCTCTTCTTTTGTCTTTCAGTAATGTACAGTGTGTATTCTACAAAGATASTGAAAGTGCCTCTGGGTTTCCTGTTTTGAAGAAATGTGATCTTACAAGAATTGTCCATTGAGTATCTTAAGCCTGGTTCCATACTACGTAGACATTAACACACAAGTTCACTTTCAAAACTGCAGAATACAACAATTCAACAGAATCAATCCAACAGAAAATTTTGACTTMATCTAATAAAGTGCCTTTGTATATGCACAGCTCAATAATAATAGAGGCAGATTTATACTGTGGCACCACTTCCTCTAATCATGCATTTTCTGAAGCCACAGTTAGTAAGACAGAGGAAGGTGAACCATGTGGTGGAAAGTTAAAACAAATTCAGGTAAACATCTCTTTTATAATGTTTCTGTCACACAGGGATTGTTAGAGTTGCCACTTTTGCAATTTATAAAACAATTTATTATCCTCTAATTATTCATTTGTTGGACCCTGAATATTAATGATAAAAATATAATTTTTAACATGCTAGCTCTTGCTTCCTCCATGAGCTTCTAGAGAGAGTGTAAGTGCACATAAGTGCTGCAGGGTTGCCAGCAGAAAGGTGTGCAGGGGATCTATGATTTCTTGACACCTGAAGTCTGACTTTAATTCTGCTAGACWTAGGGTTTTCTGAATAGGAAACTGACAGTCAATTTGGAGGTAAATTGGAGATGGAAAAGTTGGTTCTGGGCTAAAATCAACTTCTAGATCAATTAAACATGCTATGTAACAACATGAAGCTTTTGTTCCATCTATTGTAAATACAAGCACCTAGAGAGCTCCTCTCAAAGCCAGGATTTCCACAGCAACTGGCCAAGTCCATTTAAGGAGATGAGACAGAAGCCTTATTTTCTCAGTTCAACAAAAGCAATTGTTCAGTGATGTTGCAAACAGGACTC
The DNA here is from genome assembly GCA_902810485.1 of Alauda arvensis. Taxonomy (NCBI): domain Eukaryota; kingdom Metazoa; phylum Chordata; class Aves; order Passeriformes; family Alaudidae; genus Alauda; species Alauda arvensis. The sequence goes on along the minus strand of CADDXX010000269.1, from coordinate 506,936 downwards.
ATCTTGCTGCCTGTTCTGTGACTCCTGAGTCTCACTCTCYGCTACCCTGCCATGTCTTTTGCCCATGTCTGAATTGTCTTTGTGGAAAGCTGGACACACAAAAAGAGCAATGAAAGTCTTGTTCCAGCATGACACTAATCCACATCCAGATTCAAGAGCTACAGTCATGAAATATTTTGGTGTAAAATCCTTCCTTATGAAGGAAAATCCAGTGATGACATCTCTTCTGAATCCAGTACCAGATGCTTTTGGAAGTGAGAATCATTTGAGGAAAAACAACTTAARCCTGATATGTTTTCCATCGCATTTCATAATATGTTAATATGATTATTTGCAGAAAATCTTATTACATCTACTTGTGGAAATGCACAGATGCAAACACCATGCTTTATTTCTTACCAGAGATAGGCTTAACCAAGTGCAGAAAGCAATGGCTGTAGTTATTACACAACAGAATGTGTTTTCTAGAGTATTTCCTTATAGATAAGAAGCTACAAATTAATATTTTATATTTAGAGCAGAAAGCAAAATTCCTAAAAATTTACAGTAATGCAGGTTTTTTTTTTCCCTGTGTTTTTATCTCAAGAGTCTTGGATGTGTCCAAGCGTATAGCTGCGGTGGCTGAAGATATTACTGCAGCCACTGCTGTCTCATCTCTCCTCTTGAGACTSCTAAAGGCAAAATTATCTGCCCACAGTTCAGCCACTCTGTTTCATGGTTTTCACAGAAATGGACCTGTGTGGGTAGTTTAAGCTCATGTGTGASCAGCAGCAGCAGAGATGTGAGCATTATCCTGCTGCTGCTTCTCAAGGGCAGACGTGCAAGGAAATGAGCAGTGACAGCTGCACTGAAGGCTCTGCAGCAGGGCAAGGAGTGGCAGTGGGGAAGGAGCTCCCCAGCCCCGGCTGGGCACTGCCTCTGCTCTGCAGAGCTGCTGCAGGAACTGCCCGTGTGAGGCCCAGSACTGGCTGCAGCCTCAGAGAGCAAAGGTTATCCACTACCTAATATTGAAACAGTTTAAGCTCACACATAAGATGTTAAATCAAGTGGCTTAAGGTGAGCTTGTAGAGGAACAGATATCTGTAAAGATATCTGAGAGAGAGAAAACAGGAGTCCTGAGAAGGAGGGCAGCCCTACAAAAGGGTGTCTGTTCACACAGCACTGAACCTCACAGGGAACAAATTCCAGRAGAATGAAAATTATGTGGCTACCAGCAGCTTTTGCTCATGAAAAGTACTGCACATCTGCAGTGTCACTGTTAGCTAGCAGACCTTTTTATTAACTAAGAACTATGGGAAAGGAAAGCCCTATGACAAACAGGCTATCAAAAATGCAGAACAAGCCAGCAAAGAAAAACCAAGCTTACAAATTTTATAGAATTTTACACTTGATCAAGAAATTGAATAAGCTTGAATATTGATAAACTCCTGGAATTGTTCAGTTTGCCTCTGCAGTAGGCCCACACTCAGAGAACAGACAGAGCTGAATTTAAAGTTGGACTCAGCTTCCAGGTTAGACCAGGTTGCTCAGCTACTATCAATGGCTAACCAACCTGAACATTTTTGAACAGCTATTTAAAGGGGTAGCTTTCTCATCCTTTAAATAAGTGTTCACTGTGCATCGTATTTTATGCCCCAGCAGAATGAAGAGCCCAGACTTTGTTCAGCAGACTACCATGAGTTTGACATCACAAGAGAAGAGTCCTGTGAGAGTTATTTTTGAGAGAGCAATGTACACACCCATCCTAGCTTTAAAACACAATAGTGTCTATAAAAACATGTTGAGGTAAACTGCAGTGTGCTGCTCTGCCTGGGACAAACCTCAGYAAGCATCTCTCACAGCACAGCTAAAGCACCTCCTCAGGGGATGACTCACAGCATTAAGCAAACTGAGGTAAAAACATAGCTTCTTTAGCATTTAATTAAAGGTCTTAAAAAGAAAACTATGTTACAGCAAAATGTTTTAAATTAAAAAAAAATGCAGTCTTATGCCACAGAGAAGCAAGAAGAGACCTGCCTCAACAACTTTGGCTGCATCTGCACTGTTTTCTCTGAAATGATTATGCAAATAGAAGTTCATTCTGTGCAGTTTATGCTCTCAGCTACCAGGTCAAAAAGTCAATAGAAAAAAAAGCCTGTTATGAAAATCTTATATTTAACTGTAAACTCCATTGGGAATTCTTAGGAGAATAACACTATTCAGTGTAGTACAGATGATGGACACACCTGCCCCAGTGTGGAGAAAAATAAAGCTTGGTAAGTCATGCTGCCATGGCTGACTGAAGACAAACAAAACAGTGTACACTGAGATTTCCAGCCTCAATGCATCAAAGTAGATTTGGCACTGTTGGTGAGATCTTATTTTTGGACAAATGTTTCAATCTCAGAAATAAAATGTCTTATTTTTAGTAGGCCGATGTTTGAAAAAAATAATTCAAATATAAAATATGTTTAAACATATCTGTGTAAAATTAATTATATTGCTGGATTAAACCCTTCTAATTTATTTATTTTTCAGCCAAAATTTATTAGCAACAAGGTCTAACTCTTTAAATCTCTCTACCTCTCTGAGAGTTGTTGATAAGGGACAATATTTCTGGCTCTCCAGCTGCAATTAAGAGTGTTATTCTTACCAAGAGAAAGGGAAACATCTGTGTTTGTATCATGTTATGTTAACCACCTAGGAGCTGGATCACAGCACCAGGAACACAGCCTGGCAACTCTAAAGGACTCTAGAGAATTAKAGCCCAGAGATCATATAATAGTGACAAGAATTTGGTACAGAGCCATATTAACCTGGTTTGAAAAATAACAGGTTTTAAGGGGTGATTGTCCTAGCATCAAAGTACATAAGGTGTGTTATGATAAATCAGCTTTATAAACAAAGCTTGTAAAGAGAAATTAGATACACCTAAATTATGTGTATCTATATAGAGATAATATCAAAACTTGTCTTCTTTTCTTTTTCTTTTTTTTTTAAGTGTAGGTAAATTTAAGTTTGCTTACAGAGCAAATTATTATTTAACTCCTTTCTCCCACAAGTCTTAGCTGTCTGGACAGACAAGTTCTGACAAATCTTCCTGGGAAGATTCGTGGAGAATTCAGTTAACCCTCTGCTMCCCATCCCACTCCTTGGAAGGAAACATTGCCTGGCCATGGAAAGAAGTATTTAAGCCCAGGAGAGGTAACAGCTTAAACTGTCAGYTCTTTTCTTCACTGCACATGGTTTGGAAACAGAAGGCTTACAAAGASCACATCTACTCCAGCCAAGACAACCTTGCAGATTATCTCCACCAGAAACTTCAAGCTTTGGTAGCCCTGAATTGCCTGGTTTGATGGCTCATAAGGCAGAGTGTGAGCACTGATGATTRTACTGATGCTTTGATGTTTTCTGCCTTATGTCATTAAGGTTCACTAGGCCCTTGAAAAATAGCTTGGTATTTAAACTGCTCATGCTTATGCTTTCTGATGTTTCATTTCCTGTAACTGTGACCYTAACAGCTACTTKTARTTTATTTTAATAATTTTCACTCATKAATTACTACCRTCTCATCTCAGTTTTGRTGGAATTCTTRGAAAGCTATTTCTGAAGAAATRTACACATTTTAATGGCCTGGAATAAAACTTTGGTGACGAATAATACCCAGAAGCTTGCTGGTAGAGTGTATTCTGCCAAATTAAATAACAAAAATTTGATGCTCTTTTATTTTGTTATTGAGTGACTGTGAGAGTCCTGAAAATTCCTTATGGAAGATCTGTTGAATAACCTATACAATGTCATTTTGCATTTAAGTAGCTTTCAAGTTAAATAAACAATCCCTCTGACCACTCCCTGGAAACACATTCAGAACACAGATCTCCTCCCCAAAGTTGCAAAGCAACATGCTGCACAGCCCTTGTCCCAAAAGCAGTTTATCCCTTCCTGAGCAAGCAACTACCAGGCACACAGCTCTGCCAGTCCTGCAGAAGGATTTATGGTGTAAATAGATGTAAATGGCTCTATCAGATGCACAGCTGGAGAGATCCTGCCTGCTGTGCACACACCAGAGAGCATGAGGGTGTCCAGGCTCAATGTAGGACAGTGTGAATACCTGAAGGAGCGGGATACATCAAAGTTATGACTGCATATGAAATTAAATCCTTATTTTTGGTAAAGYTGCAGGGAACAAATAGCTTCAATGCCAGTTAAAAAAAGGGAAGGCATTTCAAGGCAATACCTTTGAGATTTTTTATCTTCCTTTCTCACCACAATTAATGATCAGACTGAACCAAAGCACCACAAATCTGTTTCCTATCTCTTCCTCCTCTCGTAAACAAAAAAAAAATTGAAAATGTTTATAGGTCTGCCAACTACAAAAAGCTGTATATTTWTTTTGTTCACTGGGAATTTTACACACTACAGCAACACAGTATTGTGCAAGGGTTAGTAGGAAACACTGCTATTATTTCAAAAACATACATTGAGATATTATTAGAAAGGGTTATAGGCCCTGTTTTTGCTTTGATGCTAAAAATAAATTAGACTAACAATARTTTCTGCTGCAAATATTTTCTCTGATTATCTTTATATTCAAGCACTTATTAATGTTGTTTCCACTATAAAAAATTTATACTATCCACCTCATATAGGCTGGAATAAAGATATTCAATACAAGTTGCTCTTTTCCCAGTACAAGTTCCTTGTAGGCAGCATGTGAGGTAGGTCAGCTCAGGCATATCCATTTACTTCTCCTTTGGAATGCCCCACAGGGTCAGACAGTGCATAAAGGAAAGTAGTTTGTGGGGGTGATTTAACATTTSTAAACCCAGTGCACTCATCTGTCTGCATTGCTCTCATGTCTTAAATGCTTTTATGTGTGTTGCAGCAACACTCAGCAGCCCCAGACACACGCCAGGACTGAGTGCTACACCTGTACACACCAAACAGCAACCCTGGCTTCAAAAACTAAGCCTGGAGCTTGTCTTCTAGGTAAACATTAGATTGCTTTCCTTCATCCCTACACACACTGATGTTAAGTCTCCCKAGTTACAGCTAACAGTTCCAGGGAGGTCTATTTTCAGGATACCTCCTCAGCCTAGAGGTAGGACTTGGATTTTATTGTTCCCAAGACCTGTCTTAACATCAGACCAAATCAACACATAGCCCCGTGACAACTGATCTAGTTTCATAAAACTAGCCAGTACAGTACTAAAAGAATATGATTTCTAACAGCAATTCCTCACAATGCAATTGCACAGYCAGGGGATATTCACAAAATACCCCAAAGATTCAAGGAGTTAGCTGCCATGAATATCAAGAAAGAGARTAAGCCATGTGCTCCAGAGAAGGTAGTCTTTACCAAGGAGCTCAAGAGAAAGACCATCTTATTTGACATAAAGTTGTTTTCAAGCACTTCAGAAAGTCACATGGACACTAGCATGACAAAGATAACGATGAACATTTTCCAATGCTTTGGCCATTTTTATAGTTGTAACATTTTCAAATGTGGAAATGTTGCAGTGTTGCYATCCAAAATCCATTTCACAGTCTGCCTGACTGCTCTATTGGGCTTCTTCATAGGCTAAAAACAAAGTATAAATAATCTAAAGTACTACCTTTTCCCCCATGCCTAGGAGGTATCACTGTCTGGGCTCCAGGCCAGATGGCACCATATGTTGCAAATGCACTTGGTCACATGGACAATTGCCTGCTGACATTCAAATCCACTCTTCTAGCCTTTCATATCTGTGCTATTCTCCTGGGTATGTGCCTAGACAGATATTATGTAAGATCAGATCACATAGTTATGACAAGCAGGGAACTTCAGTCCAGTCTGATAACTGAACCTTTGACACCATTTCTGAACTTAAATGCACAGRAGAAAATGACAACAAAGGAGATGAAGGCATGAGTGGAACTCACTGGACATTCTTTGAGACAAAGAGACAGTATAAAGAGTAGTCAATATCTAAAGCCATGTGCAGAAATATCTGAGGATTGTTTTCCAGATTGGTATTTTGATTACTTTTTAAAAGTTCGACTTGCCAGGTGCAAAATCTCCACTACCTTCCAAAGCCAAACCCACCTACTGTGCCTACATCCAAGACTGACCTTGAACTGTCCAGCTCCTGACAATGCAGGTCTTCCATACATCCAGGTTCCTTTGAAATAACCCTCCTCTTTCCATGATGAAGTAGAAACTACAGATCCAGAAATGTTTGGGCTTGGGTTCTTGGATTTTTGGTTTTTTTTTTTTCTTTAGTATTTTTCCACTTCAAAATAATGGAAGTAAAATACATATACAGAATATATATATATTTAGAAACCTCTTGGTATGCATATAAAAATATATGTATCTTCCCTTATTTATGCRTGCACAAGCTCTACAGGACATCATAATCAACAGCAGATTCAAGAAACTTTTCAACCTAATAAACACAGACAATTTATTGTTAACTAATATTTAATTTAAAACTGTATTGTTATTGCTGCTTTAAGTGCTGTGAAATTTTCATAGTAAGCTATATAGAGCTGATTGGAAACATATTGTATAAATATGTGGCAACAATCTGCATGAATTATTCTCAGAGTAAGCTCTGTTTTAATTTAGATGCACACAAGAAAGGTTACTTTGAGAAAAAGGATATAAATAACTGCAAGCTTTGTTTATTATGATTGATTCGGGAAAAGTAGAGCTGTAGAAAACTTGTGGGTCTATAAATATTTTTCAGAATACAAAACTGCCAAATGAGATGATAGCTATTAATTAAATATAATGGAACTCACAMCATAATTTTAATAGTTACACACTAATAACTAAGATATAACTACTAAGATAGCAATCCAAAACAAAAAAMTATTCCATTTTTTATAATTACTGAAATAGTTTCAACCTCAAYAGGAATTTTCCATGCACTTCCAACAAGTTAAATACTACTTATTATCCTAACAAACTTAAAGGTTTAAAATTACTTAGGTTAAGCCAAGCAAACATTKGTAGAGGCAAAAATAAATGAGCTTTAAACTACTTTTATTAAACAAGATTGCTGAAAATCAAAGAGAAAAAAATAGTAAAGCCAAACAAACAGCATAGTTAAAAGCACAGGCAAACTGAGCAGGCACTAAAAACGTGTACAAAACTTCAGTCAAGCATCTCTTGTGTCTGAGTTATTTGTCTATTTTCCTAGAAACATGCTTTTCCAAAACTTTGAAGGACCTAAATTATATCTGAGAACTCAACAACCTCATTTTCGAACCAGAGGAAATCAACAACACTCAAAACTGACTTGAGATCACCCACACACAGCGTGAATTTTTAACATATCTTTCTTTGACCTTATAAACTTATTAAGGCTGGAGTTTTTTTGGCTGCAGAAATATAGTAAAAAATGCKTAGGATAAGGTGAAATTTTGCAAGAAGATTAAAAAAGAACCTTTCCTCTTATGATTTCTCATAATTTCTGGAGACCAATTTTTCTCACATTGGCTATGAAGAGTGTTGCAATCATGTCACTCTCTTCCTTCTGTCCTATCATCTTCAATTTTCCACTCTCTGTARTGTATGTATTTCAGGCAGGTACTTTCTTTTCCTCTCTTTGCCTGTACAGTGTTTAGCTCACTAGGAGTAAGTATGGGAATGAGTTTTCCAGTGTCACCACAATATAAAATTATTATAACAGTTCTTCGCACTTTCTGATTTTGTCCACTCTGAACACAGACAAATTAACCYAAATAAATTGACTGGGGCTAGTTCTTCCCTTATTGAACTGTACAGAGACATTGCCTGCCAAACAATTGTGGTCTCCAACCCTTCACTCCATTTGTTTCTGACTTTGTAGCTTGATGTGGCAGCAGATGGTTCTGGTACAGTTATTAACTATAAAGKAATATGCTAAATATGCAAGATTTATCATCTTTGCCATCCAAGCTATTCTGCAGCCCACAATATAAACAAACATATAGGTAATGGCTACCTTATTTAGGAAATACTCAGTCTTCTTCAAACTGCAGGGAGTCAACATCCCCCTTTTGCTCTGGAAAGAATGCTCCTCTGGCCAGCAGACTCCAAACCATAGCAGTGGTCCCACAGTGGCTGCTGCTGCAAGGCTCCCACAGGCAAAATCCCCCAAATCTCTTTCCATCATGTTTCTGGATGTGTCAAGATATTCAGTATCACAGTCTTCATTAACCTGGGTCAAAAATCCCTGAACCTCTTTTGTTTATTTTCTAATRTATTTTTTCTTATCTTCTGTGACTGAAGAATTAAAAGAAAAAAAATCTTTTTCAACCAGAAACATTTTAGAATGAGTTATTGGCAAATTTCAGCCGCTTTTTTTTTTCTCCTTGAAAAGCTCCAAACCTTAATAAACAACCAAGTAGTTGATTCTCAAGGTTCTAGGATGTACACAGATCAGAAATTGCTTACACTTGAGCTAAAACTGAACCTGAATTTTGAGACTGGAAAGGATTGYTAAATGTAAGGAGTACAATGAGAGGAAAACACCTAGAACTTCATCAACTTCATAAAGAAATTAAAGACAAGCTGGAAAAACTACCTGCCTTCTGCAAAGAAATATATTGAGTATACTTTCCCTGAAGCTGTTGAATCTATAAATTCCATATTTTCTGAATTAAAACGTTTTTGTGGGGGGAAAAAAAAATCATTTCAGCTGTCTAGTCTGTTGTCTCTCCACAGACACACACACCCTCAAACCCCAAYAAATGAACCAAAAGAATACTATAATGGAAGACCTAAATTGATTGCCAAATGTAAAAATTTGGACTAAAGATGAAGTAAAAAATTTGAGATCTTTTATGGAATAATAGAGACCCATTACCCAATTTAGGAGATATACAGGCTGAATCAGAAGAAGTCTTTTTATAGAACCCATAGGAAGTTAGACTTAGAACCTGGTTTCACAGGAAGATACTTATTTTCCTGTGATTTTTTTTTAACAGCATTCATTGTTTTGAGATGTGCTTTTCTCTAATATACTTTGACTCACATAAATAATGATTCAGTGTATAAATTCCATTCGATCATGAAGTAGCAGCTGCTTCATCTCTGGAGACACAAACAGCCTTACTGGGCATAGCTTTTGTTTGCAATGGCTGGTGCAGAGTCTGGCATAATAATGATCTCAGGTGATTTCATGTCAGGAAAAAAATGCATTGATTAGAGACCTCAAATACAAAGTACTAAAGGCATAGCAGTAAGAAGGCATTRTTGTCATTGATGCATGGTTTCTGGGCAAAAACCCAATGAACAGGGCATTTAACTATAATGCTTGCATGCCTTTTGTCTCTTCATTCTGCTTGTGACTGCTGAGAAAAACTGCAGCCCTTATATAGAAAAACACCCACAGGAGCTGCTGTACATAATTACAGGTATCTCTGACAGCAGCAATATGCATGAGACAAACCTAAAACTCTTGCCCTGCTCTAGCCAGCTCTCCCCCCTCTCTAGCCAGTAGGAGAACATTCCTCCTCTTGGCATTTCATCCATTTCATGACTTTGCTTGTTCCTGCTGTGTTCTGGACAAAGACATTGACTTTAATAAGTCATTCTTGCTTCTCTATTCTTTAGAAAGAAAAAAATTTAGTAACAGTGAAATCAAGCAAGTTCTAGTTGGCAGCCATACAAGTATTAATCCTGTTATCTGAAAGGCAGGTCTCTGGCATATAAACAAGTTAGGAGCACAGATGACAGAATTTCTGCAATAACTAATATTGTTCTGACTGATAGAGGGAAGCCTTCACTCTTTTGTTCTTGGAGTTAACAGTATTCATCCATAGCATGTCTAAAATAGGTTTTCCAAAGCAGTCTGTAATTCATAATGAATCTTTTTCTAAACATACGATTTTCAATTTACAGAAGCCACATTTTGAAGATGTGTAAGTGATCCTGTGACTTGAAAAATGAGTGACTTAAGATCAGCTGAGAGGYATCTGAGGATAGATGCCACCTTCAACGAAGGCAGCCTGGAAATAGGATATCAGGTTTCTGCTCCCTGCCATTCTGCACCACCAATCCTTATGMTCAGTTACTTGAATCAGGGGTAGAGAATGGTCTTTATCTATTATGAACTCTTGGATAGTAACACACCAGCATTTGCTGCAATGCCCTATTAAGTAGGTTTCTAGCCCTATCCCACGAAACTCAGCTAGTGACTTCTGTTAGGACAGAGGCARAACCCACATGCCAGAGAGTAAATTCTGCAAGGGCAGTCCTAACCAAGTGCAAGTTTATTTTGAAGMTAGATAGAAGGTTTYAGTAAGGACAGATGATGACTTAATGCCTACACAATTCTATGATGATATTATTGAATGATACATTCAAAGGTGGCTGTACCATAAACATGGTGGTTTGTTCTCTGCCTTCTCTAAACATTCAGAAAGCTGGACATTTACAAATGCACACATAGAGATGCAAAAAGACTGTTTTCTGGTCTCTCTTAAAGAGACAGTAAGAACAGTATTGCAGTGTGTCCCCTGGGACCCGAGTACCTGAACCAGCAGGTGCTTCATACCAGCATAACTAATCACAGAACAGGTCAGGGAAGGAACCACAGWGGRTCACCAACCTCCCTGCTAGAGCACATGGCATAAGACTGTATCCAAATGCTTCTAGAAGTCCCTTCTGAGCAACTGCGCATTTTGTGACAGCATAAAGCAATTTCAGCTCATTTTTTAATGCAGATTAAAACCTAACGTCCAGATGATCCTTTATGGAAATATTTCTGTAGGGGCTACTTCTGCATTTTCTGTAGTAGCAAACAGCATGACTCTCCTACACCGTCCAGTTAATAAATTTAGGAAGCAAATTGCACTAGCAGTGCAGATGCAACTGGCAAAGTTCACTGCTCCTCAGTTTGAAAGGAAATATGGTTGCCTTTAAAAAGAAAAAAAAAAAAAAAGTGTTGCTAGGGCTGCTACTGTATAAGCAACAATATCTAACACTGTGTTAGGACCAAGGTTTAGTATGTGCTGTAACCTTGAAAAATTGTGTATATATAACCATACATGTGATTATTGTTTGCACCTATGGTCTGTTGAGAGCATGGCCTCTTTTGGGCTGTTATTTATTAACTGCAGTCTCTGCCCAATGCAGATAAACACAGCCAAAGTRCTTTTAAACACATAGGTCCTCACAGCACAGCACTCACCATGCAAAGAGCATTCAGCTCTAGAGAAGCACAGCAAGTTCCCAAGTGCTTTTGCTGAGGCCACAGAGATCTGCACTGATCAGAGCTCAGTGCAGAACCTGTCCTTACACAAAGTTCATTACTCACCTTGCACTGTCCTGTGCTTGCAGCAGCAGGCAAGATGAGATAGCAATTTACGTGAGAAATCAGACAAGTACTCTGTGCTCAGAACACATTAAATCTGTGTAAAGGCTAAAAGTGTTGYTGTACAGTTGTCACTATTCCACCCTGCACAAATGGCCTAAGATGTTTAYAGGCTCTTTGCTTTTTCCACAAGGCGGATAACAAGTTATGCTATTCATATATTTAGATCCTAGGCATGTGCTTCTTTTTGTGTTTTAGCTTTGGGAACCACCAAGCAGCTGTAGTAGCCTTTAGCAAGACATTTGCTGAATTCCAGTCATACTTACTTCACAGCTGTGTTTCCAAACCCCGTGTTACTCTCACAGCTTTACTTAGACTGCTGCAAATGACAGCCCTTCCCATAGAAAGCTCCTACTGCTGGGGCACAGCTTTTCTCTTTGGACCACTTTCCTACCTTGTAGCTGTAGGTGTGTGAAAGAGTAAGAAAGTCAGCAGAACAGTACCGACTTTATTTCATTTAGGTCATTAGGAGATGGTGTAATTTCTTCAACAGAAGCATGAATTTTGTACAGTTAACACCACAATTTCCTCAGAGAATGGATTCATTACCAGATAGAGGACRGATATTCATGCTTTTTATAAAAGCACATAGAAGTAATGAGACACATCCCACTTACTATTTAAATTACTGGAAATCTAACTCAATGCATGCACAGAATCCTATACCCTGYGACATACTGGGAACTGCAGAGACATTTAAAGAAACTGATGAGTTTGCCATTTTCTCTCTCCCAAAAACCTGAATTGCATTGCAAGTTGAACAAACTGTTACCCATAATTAAATTCTTTCATTAAAGACAAATTGAATTTAAGTATTCCATTCCACAAAATTTATAAAATAATCGATGTAGAGTAACTTTGATGTTATTTCTATCCATGGTTACAACTATTTGACTTAAAATAAAATAACGTTATAATTTCTTATGTAAGAAAGCACAAGCCTGTGCACAGTGCAACAGTTTCCTGATCAGCCCCTGGAGAAATACTACCACCATCACATACTGCAGAAAGAAAACCCCTTAGAAGTAAAAAAATTCCATTCTCACAACTCTGAAAGGTCATTTGGCTTTTCAGAAACTACTGAAAATCCTGAGCTAATTACTATTCATTAAAAAGAAAAACAAATGTTGACTTGGGATCGTGTTGGGTATGTACTGTATTTTAAAAACTACTGACTAAAAAAATCCTGGTGAAGTATCTAATGATGCTGAAAGTTCTTAAGAATATTTTATTACTTCTTTTTTTGAATGGTATTTTCTGGTCCCCACACATAGGTGTGGAAGTTAAAAATTTATACATGGCTTTGATTTGCAAATACAGTCATTACCCTGTAGTCATCAAAAAACAGACTTGTAAATATGCAAGTAACGTAAATAATTATATATTGATARAAGTAGTAAATGTTTACTTCTCCAGAGGAGTATGCTGATCTTGCCAGGAAAATCTGCTTGAAATGTCCTAAAAAATAACCCAGACTAGTTAAAGTTAAGTGATTCTACAACTCCAGAGAATATTTAAATTATGGATGGGGTTTGGATTGGTTGCTTTGATCATTTTGATCTTTACATAATTAATTTATTTGGATCTAAAATGTAACATCAACAAATTTCATGACAGCACAAGATTAAATTCTTGACACAAAACCTTCTTTCCAAAAACTACTAAAAAGATGACTAATTTCCTAGAAAAARATCCCAAACATTAAACTACTGTGAAAGGAATATTTTTTTCARTACTCAAGTATCTTTGCACAAATCCTGACAGACTTCACTTCAGCTAGTACATATTGATGCAGCTCCCAAGCCCATGGAGATGGGGGCCTGGCAAGCATTATCTTGGGTGGGAAATATTGCTGTCAGGGCAAATGATGGCCAGTCTGCCTAGTGATCATGGCTGTGCTTCAGCCAGATGGTTAATCTAAGATTAATACCTTTCAAAGACAGAAGGGAGAAGAGATGAATCCAGTGGCAGGAARGGGAAGTCCATACAGAAACACAAGGCTTCATGTCCCAGGGAGGAAAGGTCTTAAGGGGCCAGTAGAAGAAAAAACTAAATATTTATGGAGATTCTTCTCTCATGGAGTAAAATCCTACAAGCACATAACACAGTTCTCATCTACTAGAGCTCTTTATGACTAAAAAAAGAGAGCAAGCCAAACCTTGCTATGACATTCTGGTACAGCAGGGTTCTACAGCAAACTATAGATTTTCAAACATTCTTCAGTGCCTCACTCCAAATTCCTTTTGAACAGACTTAAACAAATCCCAAGGGTTTTCCCTAGACCCCAGTCTAGGGAGCAGCTCAGTCTGGGGTGAGTTCTGCCCTACCATGAGGTGCTGCCCTCCCTCCATGCCCAGACTCAGGCTGTCACCACCCCAATATGCACTGAGCTGTACCAGGGACCATCACTTCTAGGAAAACATGTAGGAGTAGTAACTATTTCAGGTACAGTTCCCCAGTGTGGCTCACTGCAGAGCCACTGCAGATTCATGGGAGATTGCTGTACTGGTGTGAAGAAGGACAAAATAAGCAACAAGGGAGAGGGAAGAGTAGAATAATCTCTTTCAGAAGACAAACTATTGTCTGAGTTTTGTTAGCCATTTGTTTATTTCCTCAGAATTTCAGCTGAAAAATAATGGCATTATATATTTTAGTGACATTATAGCATTGTATGCCATATTTAAAACAGGTTCACCCCATGAGATAATTGAAGGGCAGATTACAAGACAATATGAAGTTCAATTCTAAATGTGAGGAAAAATTGAATGACTCATCTATAATCCCATACACAATGAAAACACATTAAAACAGTGTCACTTAAAATCTCCAGCAAAAGAGTATTTTACTGCAGCTCCRTTTCAAAAAATGTCAAAATAACAAATATACTGCATAACCAGAGCGTTTTTTCCTCAATTTTCACATCACTATAATAGCCCCTTCACAAGAGTTCAAATCAGATTTGGTTTGAGATATTTTAATACTGTTTCTAATCAGATGGGGAAAACAGAGAAGTTCATACATTTTGCAAACACCTACCACATTACCAGKCAGCAGGAGCACACTGACTTGGTTGCCTTGGGAACATTTACTGGCTGTGACACTTTTGAGGAATATTTGTTTGTTTGCTTTATATTTATTTGCTGCCTAACCACCCCTTTGAAAKTTTTGTGCAATTTTTTCAAAAACATACTCCTGTGGTTGTCACGAGCATGGGCTGGTGAGGAGGAAAAGCAGCACAGTCAAGGTGGGGTTCCTGCCAGTAACACAGTACTGAGGCTGAGGTTATTTCCTTRTGATCTTTATATTTCAAATAACACGACATATTCCTAGAAATAACACCTTCCCAACTGTGAGCTGTACATTTTGTACATCTCGGTACTACTACTCATTTGATGACTCTTAAAAATTTACATTTTGGGTTCTTCCCAAATATTGATTCTTGGGAGAATTCACAGTAGATTCAATATTTATGAGATATCTGGAGAAAAAATGTGTTCTGTCCACAGTTTTCTTAAGGGTCCAAAACTATAGAAAGCAATGATCCTATTAAACTGTTGCATGAATATGTACAAAAGTCAAATACATGCCTATGTAAATTCTTGGTTCCTCTGAAGCCAAAACACTTACAACAATTTCTGAAATATGAGAATCTAAAACATAAGTTTCAAGTATTATTTTCAAATAGCAGTGAGACAAAGTGTCAAAGTTTGAATTCAAAGAACATAGGACAAAGGCAATGGGACTCAACTTATTTTAGTTGGGCGTATACATGGTTATGCAGATAATTTATGGATTGTTAGGTTTCTAAAGTAATATGGAATGAAAATTGATTTCAAGCTGGCAAATTGCACTTCTCAATAGTGTTCATCAGTTTCCTTGGAATGCATCTAGAAYAAATTTAATCATTGTGAATTTGCCCCATTGAGTTGACCTTTTCTTTTTTCTCCACCAATGAAACCCTAGACTCATTCAACCAAAGCAAACAACATTATCAAGGTGTACACCTGTGTRAACACAATTCAGCTCTGCCTGCTCCTATACCAAGGTTTTTCTGCTRTAATGATTGACTGACAATTTTTGTTTCTTTATAGCTACTCCAAAGTCTGTTGTAAAATGTATTTCTGAAGTGAGTAGCAGCACTAGCTGTGTCTGGGGATTGACCACCAGCATGGTAGACTTAATTACTTCTAGTGAATTGAAAGGAAATAATAGTATACAATTGAAATTTGAGAACAAAGGATGCTAATACTCCAATTCTCTATTATGTGTGTGCCTTTATAAATCTAGATTTCACAACATGATTAAAGACAACCTAAAATATGAGGGAGTACAGCTTATATAAGTATGTTTTGTCCATACTTGAACTAAATGGAAGCCTTTGATTCYGCTTAATGACAAATCACTTTTAACTGAGAACAAAGAAGTCTAACCATAATTACCATTTGGACATTGGTGATTTGTTTTAGCAGCTCCTGTCAAAGACAAAAAAATAAATGGAGCACCTACAGCCTCTTGAAAGGTGCTTATGTGCTTTTTATTTGTCACCTTTTTAAAAGTCACTTTAAGTACTGCAGGTAAATGCCCCTTCTCTGATCCTTAAGAAATAGCAGGAAAGTCTGTATAAAATTCATTTATGAACCAACAGGTTTAATCAATGCTGARTGTTCAGATATTCTTTACAAACCAGTTAAACCAAACAAATAAAGATTTTTACTGAATAAAAACTCTATTTCCCCTTTTATATTTTAGAGTTTGGGGATAGATGATGTAAAATACAGCCCCCTGATTTGGGGGCTATGAGAGAAGTTGACTTTATTATAAACTTTTTTGGACAATTGAAGAATGACAAGGATGGATATCAAAGTGAGTCTAAACTTCCCTAACTTTGCTGATAAAACCCTATAGGATATTGTGAAGTTAAGAGAGCTGCTYTTTAGCTTTCTTCTCTAGAAGAAAAACCACGACATTTTAAGCAAACTAGCCTTGTTGTCTTGAAGAATTGCTATAATTTGGGGTACTTTGAAGTGTTTCCAAATGTGTACACTGAATTTCAAGGGAGAAAAATTAACACATMGTGCCTGATGGAATAAATATTGCACAATATACAAAGATGAATACAAAAGTCCAGGAAAATATCTCAACTATTTCTGCCATGCAGTTGTGCTAAGGTGCTACAMAAAGCACTTTTATTATATCAACCTTTAATATCTTACTTCTCTGTCAGACAGTCATGCAGATTTTTCTCTTCCTGGTAAGTCTTTGAAGCTTGACTGATGAGTGAAGTAAATCCAAGCTCCTTGGTTTTCCCATTTTCCTGTGCCAAAATGCATTTCTCTCAGAAAACTACAAAAACCTTCTGATATTTTTCTACTCAAATCTGTTACTTTCATTTTAGAGTTTCCCATGACTAATATACAGCAGAAAGCCAGAGACAGTTCTAAAAAGTCTAGAAAAGAAATACCCCAAAACCAAAATTCTTTCCATGGAATTTTTCCAAGAAGTAGTACCACTTCTATCTTGTGGAGAACATGAAGTTTATGAAAGATTAGGATGTCATAATCCCTGAACACATATGAGTAAATTTTTTAAAAGCTGAATTTATTTACGGTCTACAGTGTCAGCAACACCACTAGAGAAATGGAAAAAGAGAACTGATGAATCAAAGGGCTGTGTTCCTCTTACCTAGTATTTATTGTGCAAAAGCTTGTTATGTCATCTGTGCTATGCACATCATCTCCCTCTATTGTCAGTGGAAGCCAAGATAGCTCTGAATATATCCTTATTTAAGACTACTGTAGAATAAAGTCCAACTCTCTCCTTTCAATGCTAGAGAAGGCTGTTACTGTCCACTGACAAGATGAAACATCTGGCTGCCTAAAACCAGGTCGTGTTTCCTGGGCAGAGGTTGGAGATTTTTTGAAATAAACCCACTCAAAAATACACAAAGCTCCCTAGAGTCTGTACATGTTCCTGAAATGTCAGGACTAGGACCTGGACGTGGATAATATAATCTGCCAGTCCTTTTTGATCATTTGGTCTACTCGTTTGCCAAAACATTCACCTTCATCAAAATAAAAACCTCTAGGCAAAACACCCAGGTATATTTTGGCCAGCAGGTTGTTCAGCAAGCTGATGCATTGGAGTTTCCTCACATAGAGCTGTGGGCTCAGAATGTGTCCTTCAGCTGAGCAGAATCTGGTATTCATTTTAGTGTCACTGTCATACTCTCTTATGTTTTCAACACAGGACTTTGCAGTTGCTGTAAGCAATTTCAGGAGCAATGTAATTCCCCAACATCATTTCCCAATCTTTCAAACAGCTTTTGCTCATTGTTTTCTAAGGACCAAATTCCTGCTGCAGTCTCAGATCACAGTTTCCCATGGGCACATCACAGTGATAGTGAAAATGTTCACATTTGATAAAAGTGCTCGGAATTTCCCCATCCTTTAGCTAACACCATAAATATCAGCACCCAAGAGAAAAATGCCAGCATTATTTTCCTGGTCTCCTCAYGCTTGAGAGCTCTCAGTGGCCATGTCAGAATCCTCTACAGATCCTCCAGGATCCTYCATTATATCCACTCAATTGCCTTCAGCTTTCTGTCTAAAACGGTGAATTTGTCTCCCACTTGACAAGCAGAAAGCTGTTTCTTTTTGTGAACACTGCTAACTGATTTCGTTGACCAATTAAGTCAACACTATTTAGTGATGAATCTGGTAAASCATTTTCAATATATCCTTCTGTCTTCCATATATGGAGAGGACAAATAACAGGAAATAGGAAAACTGGCCTCTGTAGATAAAAATTGTACAAGACAAGTGGGTAATTTTCTTCACAGTTTAAAACCAATAGTAGCATATGGCAATTTCGTTAGTCGTCTTAGATATCAATCCTTGGAGATCAGATTGTRTGGGTCTGGAAAGAAAAATTAGAAAAAAACAAAGATAAAGAGATAGATGCAAAAAAGTGAAATCCAACAAAAGTCCATAGAAGAAGACTTGGAATCAYATGCTTTCAAAGGACCCCCTATGGAATCATCTTTCTCTTTTTTCTTTCTCTACAGAATCAGTGGCAGCACTTCCATTTCTCAAGCTTGTCTTTGGGCAAGTAAACTTCCCAGAATACCATTGAAGGTCTCCAGTTTGTTTCCAAAACACAGAGGATCTCCGACTACTGTCACTGCTCGCCCTCCCATTCCRTGCAGAAAGCCTGACAGTTTGAAAGAATTGTAAGCTCCAGGTTACAGAAAAGTAGGGCAATGTTCTCTAAGTTAGATGCCAGAATTAGCAGAAGGCTCTTCTACATGCAAAAGGCACAGCATGAGCTGAGCTACTTTCAGAAGTGTGCCCCTCTTTCAGCTTTACACCATTGTGTGTGCAATGTCTGTTCCACTTTGGGAAGCCTCTGTGCTGCTATGTGCAATCTGACAATGAAGAAGAGGATTCATTCAAGACTCCAGGTAATTATTCACATTTGCATTTACTTTCTCCATCCCAGAGAATGTCTCTGTTACACATTTCATACGGATGGACATGCTCTCCTAGTATTTCAGCTGTTAGGTCAAGTGAGGCATTCCATCATTTGAACATTTACTCAGTCTGCCCACTTATCCATTCCCATAGACTCAAGCAGTTTCTGGACATAATACCTGCTCCAGTCCTGCTCATTGCTGCCATTCAACCAGTTTAAAAGAGGCAGGAAAGGGAAGTTTCTTGAGCAGTTCTTCCTAAGCGTCTCAGAACAACCTGCTTGAGTTTTAAAGAACAATTACAAAGCAGGCACCCAGAAGCATAAAAGAATCATTACAGAAGATCATTGCCCAAACCTTCCTGTCCTATGTATGCACAAAAATCTTGGCTCTCCAGCACTACCCATCTGTCACAATAGCTCATTCCATGAAGCTGAGCCAATCAATCAGAAAATTCGGGTGTATTAGTCTCTGGAACACTACTAATCATCTGTTCCCAAGAGAGAGACAAGTATCAAACTATGTCAAAATGTTGGCTTTACTGTGGGAATGTGACCTAATTCTGCAATGTTCTCTTGCCTAAAGTTCAATTGAGTTTTAAGAAAATGGTGAAGAATGRTGTTTTGGGGTTTTTTCTCAACTATCCTCCTGCTTAATTAGATGAGATTATTTTAAAAATTGTAATTGGTTTAATCTGACTGTGCTTTTAAGAAAAAGTGTAGCTAAGCCCTAGAACAAGCCTTCAAAAGTAAATGGAAGTGGACTGGAGAAAGGATGGCAACTATGGATTCACATAAAACAGGTCTTACAAGCATCTATTCCATCATTAGCTTTATAGGTGCTGTGCACAGGTGTTTCTCCTATCCACTACTTTCAACAAGAAATGCATTTCATAAGGACTTTGATTTCATATGAAAACACTCTAATCCATGAGGAGGATTCAGGATACTTGCCTGAAGGTACAAGCAAAAGTGAGTAAGAGAGACCCAATACTGTCAAAACTTGCACAGTCCTGCTAACGCACAGGGAAAACACAGCGGTCCATTTCCCAATGACAAAGTTATGGATAGTCTCAAACTGCCTCTGGCATTAAATTTGCTGCACACTGTATACCACCACGTAATAGAAAACTCAGTTTGAGTTAAGAGGATGACAATTAATTAGTCTTGAAGCTTGAATATATCAAAACATTATTCTTTCAAAATACAGTTCAACAGTGCAAGTTGAAAACCAATAGAACACCRAGTTCTAGATTAGAAAAGAACTGATCACATTATAAATGCAGCCCGGTAAAAAGCTTATTATCAGGGTGATTTGGGAGCTTCTCACAGTCCAGACTAATAACTTCAGCATAGCATTGRTTTTCAAACTAGAAYAGCCACTGTAAGARWTTTTTTTWAAATAATCCATGTAAAAGAGAAGTACACATACAGCTGTGAACCCCTCCAAGGCAGTGCAGACACTGTCATTGCTTTTACTGAAGTGTTTCACTTTCCTTTARATCAATGAAATTTCTACTAAATGCTTTTTACTTCATGAAACCAAATGTAGACAAATACAACTCTCATGAACTGCACCTTTTGGTTCACAGTTATGAATGTTAATGATCATGTCCATACTGGGTCCATTGCACTCAGTAAAGCACAGCACATCACTGGGCTTCACCAAAGAACATTCATCTGTTCTGATGAATGGCAAAACCTGTGGATATTTGGAAGCACTGGTGACACCAGTCATCCAGAAGCTGCACTCAGTGATCATGAACAGCCTGTGACTGGTGACGCCTTCATTTCACAGAKCTCATAGTGCACACACATGCAGGCAATGGCACTTTCCTCAGAATTAATTTCTTCATCTACTTCATATAAAAATGCACATTTTTGGAGAAAGATAACATGCTTATGTTTGATGGATAAAGTTTAGTAACACAACAGAAGTTAGCACTACAGACTCTGTCATGAAGCACGCAGATTTTAACAATCTGAAATTAGAGATTTATTCAGACTTCCACAATCTTTAAAAAGCACCTGCTTATCAGCACACACTTTGCAGCATACTGTAAGGACTATGATACAGCACAATAAAGATAATTTTGTTATAGGAACTATTAATTATGAATTTGCAGTACCAGATTAAATCTACYGGGGTAATTTGGAAATGAGATGCTTACTAAATATGGTTAAATTTTTTAGTTTTCCCTGAAGATTTACTACAGGTGAATGCATCTCTGTCACTTGTTTCTGAGAGATTGAAAGCTGAGCAGAAAATCCTGCTTTCCGCTTTCCAGGATGACTCTCGTATGCATCTATTGCACTTCCTCCATCTGAAAAAATGTCTTTTCAATGCAGGCATTTCTCATGTGAAATAASTAATTGGGGCAACATTCAGTTCTATAGACCTGAAAAAGGGGGGACTACTTSTGCACACTGTGGAATAATTCAAACTTTGGTTCATAGCTACAAAGAATGTGGTGCTTTACTTTCTTTTCATTTGCCACCATCTAATAACTTGTATGCRAAATTTAACAGAAACATGGAAAACCCCATAAGTGTACTCTTGGTGTTAAACATTTATATCTGTACTGAATACCTCACAAATATTTTCATGCACTGCACACATCCCTGTTGCCTKTTTCTGAACAGTATTCTAAATTTTATGGGCAAAAATCAATGCTAAACCTTTTGAAGGTCTGCCAGTATTAGCTTCCAACTCATCGGCAGCTTAGAAGATCCTTTACTACAAACTTTGTCACTATTATGCAAAGTTAAAATAGCTTGTTTCTAGRACTCAATGCTGTAGCACAAGCACACATGTACAAACAATAGCACATAGCCATGCCAGCAAGTCTGTACAAGTTTAGTACAAAGAAYTATGAAGCAGTCAATCAACTTAAAAAGTCTGAGAAGTGTACACAAAGCAAAAAAAAAAAAAARGTTACCCCATTAAAAATACATTATTGTTCATGCACCTGGTTGTATTTTTCAGTAAATAGCCCCCATTCCCCAAAATACAAGTTCAAGAGGACGAAAAAACTGCTGCCAATTGCTTCAAAGGATTTTTTTCAGATTGCTCCAAATCACTAAACTTAAGTAAATGCACAAAACCCACAACAAAGTTTTACAATTTAATCCTGCATGCAGTATTTCTCTCTCAGAGTAGAAACCAAAATGTTGCCTTTTTTGCTATATCTTTACCCATGTGAGAATGAAATTCTACATTACAAGAGTGAATAAGGGCTGAATAATATCCAAAATCCAGATGCCATGTGAGCAAAATAGTCATTACTGAAACATCACAGCATTTAGTTATTTATAGACTCTATTCAGACTCCACCACTAGCAAGACAGCACATGCTACGACGTTCTTTTTTGAATAGCCTTTCAGAGCACTTGAAAGATCTATTTTACAAGCCTGTACCACCAACCAGAGAAGAGTCATGTATATAGGGTAGAAGTAAAACACAGCAGGCAAACACATGCACTTGAAGGAATAAAGAGCATCTAATCACTTTTCATGTAAAAAGACTGTTGAAATGTTTTCCTGTAATACTGATATTCACTCTGAGAGCCCTTCTCATAAAAGATCTATCACCCTCAGAGATGCAGCATTTTGAAAACATGTGCTGATATTTTCTAAGAGACCACTTGAAGAAAAAAAAAGAAAACTGCCAATCCCAGCTGGCACAGCCAATCCATTGTGCCTTTTTCTGTCAGTAAAGACTCCAAGACAAACTTCATCAAGAAGTATAACTTTCCCTTTTGACCCAACCAACTAATCTTTTCAGCATTGTCCTGCCTGCAGAGCAGCCTGATGGAAAAATATCTTTGCAAATAAGTAGATCTGTTCAAAAGTAATTGCATGAAATCCTGTTTCCACAGGCAAATGRAAGAATCAGGCAAGATTCAGAATCAGGCAAGAGGGGTTTATGAACAGCATCCAACATTTGTTTTCAGGCTGTTTTTGGTCTAAAACCTTCCCCTCTCATTGCCTTATTCAAGGTGGAAGGAATGGCAGAGACTCACAGGCAAGCACAGACCAACTGAACTCCTCAGAGGATTCATACTCAGTACAGAATTACCCCTGGAAACACATCTGTCTGCAGAGCTGGAGCATCCCACACTACATTGCACCATCAGTCCTCCTTGGCTCTGTGTGTTTTATACTGCTCTTTKTTTCCTTTCTCTCCCTGATGTACACACGTACTTGCCAATACAAGCCAGTRCCAGGGGCCACTATCCAAAAGGTAATTTGGACTTTCTAACTTCAAACTCACACCTGTGCTTCATCCACAGAGCTACTGTGAATATAGTCTTTGGYTCCCAGGTAGTGAGACACTCTACTGGACCAGTCAATGCACTGTTGTCCTGCTCCAACAGGTCTGTGGGCAAGAGAGGCCATGGGGCAAAGGGCCWGCAAAGATCTTCTTTCTGGTTGCAGGGGAGAGATTATTTTCTAACATTTGTCCTGGAAGGCACAATGCTTACCCAAAAGTAGAGAAGGAATCAGTGGTACAGCAGTTCTGGTCATGAGCCTAGAGCTGTGATGGCATTGTTACAATAAAGTGATGAGACAATGTAAATAATGCCTTTGCCAGGCAACTCTGCAATCCCTGTGCCATTGAGTCAACATGGCCACCTGCCAGACCTAAATGTGCTCTACTGCATAAACATGCCAGGCTCATGTGAAAGCAGAATTTGAWTCAATGGTTTTTCCACCTGTATTTTTGCATTCAAAAGAAGTCATTATTTCCCCTTGACTGTATCACTGCTGTTGTCCACAATGAATTAAATACAGAAACATCAGAAGGCAAGAGCTGACAGGGCAGCAATAGTTGCAGATCTTTCTTCAGAAATGAAATGAGGACAGATAATAACCACTGGTGTTTGACTCCTCCCTGTTTTCCTGGTCTGGGGACAAAGCTCCATATTGTATGGACAGACTCCTGAAAAATACAATATGTATAAAACAGCASTGGTGTAATACTGATATGAGGACAGTGAGTTCATTTCATAAGAATGATGCTATGCCCTTCAGCTGCCTAATTAATGAGTCAGAGGTGAAGAAGTTTATTAGGGTTCTCCCACTTCATTCTCTTTCATGGTTGCATTTTTATGCACATTGTTCTGCCATACTCACAGTCCTCCAACAACAATTACAGGATGCATCTTAGCCAATGAGTGAAAACACTGGTAAAGGAGAGAGGAAAAAAAATTATTTGGCTTGGTTTTGTTGGTTTTTCATCTTGTGAGTACATTCTTAAGAAGCTTTTATTTAGTATCTGATCATGCTTGGACCTTTCACTTCCTTGRCTAATACTCAGATCAGTAATGGTGTCTCATATATGCCATCAGATTGAGTCTAGGGAGTTTATTATTTTCAGAACAGAACCACTGATAAGATCCTATTTACCCCCAAATTTCTCTCAGTCTTGCTGGCCAGGCTGCCTTACTAGCACTCTCCATTTTTGTCCTTAAATTCAAATATTTTTTCGAGATTTGAATTTTATATCTGAAYTTCATACATATTACTCATGTGTTTTACCTATGCCCCCACAAACGTTGGTGAATGGGGTTAACAGCTACTGGGAAGATTTTGTGTTCCAATGTTGCACAAATAGAGCATATACACAATATCCAGAACAGWGCAAGTAACAGTGTTGTCAAAATGWAAGCTGGATGTATCAACTCTGTGTGTGCATTTTTCCAATGTCTTTGCCCTCCTAGAGTTAAAAAACTCTAAACTGGAGATACAGCAGAGCATTTAAAGGCCAAGTCTTTGTCTTTCCAGTCATTAGATGTAGTTCTGAAATCACTGTAAAATTAACTATTCTATAAAAAACAAATTATTTTCTATGCTGTCRTTTTCAAAGGAAATATGTAACAATATAAGTTCAACATTAAATGCAAAGCTTTTCTGTAAGGCTATTGAGTCAGAATTAGAAATGCAGATAATTAATGAGAATATCTGTCCTTACATATTCACTTCCCTCTCTAGTAGAGACCATTAATCTTTAAATGAGTACGAAAAGGACACACATGTCAGCACACAAAAAGCATGTATTAAAGACACYAAATAAATTAGGGACAAGTCACAGGTCAGAAAAAAAAAAAATTATGCCTCTAATCTCTCCAAGCCACTTTTGCACAGTCACCTTTCTGTTCCTGCTACAGGGACAACCTGTACAGGAACAACAAATGGGGAAAATCATAATTATYACTTGAGTCTTGTTGAGACAACTTTTCTTGCTTCTGGCAGAAAAGTTCTTACTGTGTGTTCATTCCCACAGTCWAGATGTTTATAGTAAGGAGGAGACATAGCTTTGCTTTGAAGCTAAACAAGGCTTTTTAACAAGTCTRATTCTGATTGTAAAAATAAACAGTRAGTTGAAGGAATGACAACACTTAAGTGTTTTTACTCTTTATCTGCCCCAAGATCTTCAAACACTTCAAAACCTGATACAGTCTGTTACACCTCCAAACATGCTCTGTGAGGACAATTTTCAAGCAACTTACTGAAATAGCTCATGGGTAGATGAATGTTTGAAATTTCTTTGCTTTCTCCTACACCAARCAATCATTTTGCCAGGTAAAATTTCAAGACTAAAATAAAMCCMAAAAAAACCTCCAAAATAAARTAAAAAACCCAAACAACCCACAAAATAAAACTCCCCARCACCCTAAAAAAACCCAATAGCAAAGAAATAACTCAAGACAAAACACTTCTCTGAGGTTCAAGTTTTGATGCCTAATTACTGTGGGGTCTGTCTCTTCACCAAAGGCTRGGCTGCATTTCACATTCCTGGGGTGAAACACCTCATTCTAATCTTTTCGTTCCTTCCAGAAYGCTCATCTGGTTTTGAAGGAACCCCAGTTACATTTTATTTGAGGCTGCATCTTAAAGGTCACATACATGGTCATATCCATCTTCTGGTCTTTCTGAACCATCTTATGGACTTCCATGTGAGCATTTGCAGACTCTAGAGTTGTTCTGCTCAAGAAATTCTAGACAGCTCCATACTTAATTTTTTTCCCTAATTTCTCCAGTCTGAAAAGAAGAACTCTATTTCCTGTCTGTGGCCTCAGGTCACACAATTCCTGCAGCCACATCTCACAAAGGAAGACCTTGGAGACAGTATTACTCTGACTTAYACATTAGAAATTGAAGTCACAAAGAATGGGGTCAACTAAAGATGTCTCAACTGCTTTTCAGTAAAACTTTTCAGTGTAGAAAGTTGTGGTTTGTTTTTTGTGGTTTTTTTTTTAAGTCTGATATTTGTGATATTTTTCTGAAATACTCTAAGTTTAGTAGTTTTTCAAGAATTGAAATGTTTGCTTTAAAATATCATGAAAACCAGACAGTGGGTAGGGTTTTCTGGTTGAAAATTTCTACATGAGAATAATAATTTTAAAAAGTCAACTTAATCTCATGGATAGATTAATTAATAAAAAAGGAAAAGAGGGTAGAGATGCATAAAAGTCACTTTCAGACTTTACCTTAATCATATGATCATCCCATTGTAACTATTTGGACATCACAACAAAAAATATGCAAACTATCTGGCTAAAAATGTAGCAGTATTTGTTATCCTTTAAACAGAAAGGAATTTCACCCAATACAGCAAAAGTGTAGGGATTTTCTGTACTCAGCATTATTTTAAGAATCTGTTTACTCAGATGTATGTAAAAACAGCATCAATTTTCCAGAGATACCTTCTCTCCTTTGCAAAGAAAAAGTAAATAAGGCTTCAGAGTGTTCCTCTTTAGATTTGTATTTCATCTTAATGTTAAAATAAGGAAGTTAGTACTACACATGGTTGGGAATTTTCTGAACAAAAATGGTGGAAATGGGAATAAAAATAACATTTAAAGATCTTTTTTTGTGAAGGTTCATATCTCTTTAGGTCTCTAGGCCATAGGTAGGTTTATAGTCCCGTTAGAGAATTATTTGGCSAAGAAGCAGATCATCATACATCTTCTAACATTGAATTAAACAATATTCTGCTCACTTATGGCTCCTACATGAAAGATAGGGAAATGAGATTAAGTTTTTCTGCCTAATGCTGGCAAGGACTTAAAATTATTGGGTTCTGAGATACAAGCATACTACAGGAATTCTTTAACTACAGGATGATTTCATTTCTGACAGCACTGGAGAGAATCTGCCTCTCTTTTTTTTCTTTTTTTTTCTCCTTACCCAAAAGACTTCAAAAGAGCACTGCTTTCCTTTAGTTAATATTAAAAGGAAAGAAAAAAAATCTCTAAAAAGTCCATGGGTATGAAAGCTGATCTTAAGAACTGCCAGCTCTTTAGGCAGGCACTGCTGCCCAACAGCAAATACAGCTGTGAGGTTTCATGTCTCAGGAGTGCAGACAGCAGCTTTTTCAGTCACTRCCCAGCCAAACTGCCCAGAAAGGAGCTCTGGCCCTGTGAGGATTACACCAAGATTGCATGGTACAAGTCTGTCCCTGAGCTGCCCTTCAGTCATCACCTCCTGCCAGCCAAGACACGTTTCAGAAAAAAACACTCCAAAATGTGCAGCTCTAAAGGATTTGCCCTGATCAGGGAACAGTGGCTGGGCAAAGTGGTAGCTGGCAAGTGACAGCCAAGGAGTGAGATTTAACTTGCCAGCTCAGGCAATTTCTGTGTGCAACCTTAAGAGGAAAGCTTCCCACCTCCAAASCTTTCACCACTCTTGCCTGCATACTTCTTCTTCACCTCTGCTCTGATGTTTCATGGGTCCATTTTGTGAATCAAATCAATTTGCTGACCTAGCAGAAAAACGACCCAGCAAAAACAAGTGGGTGGTTTCTTATGGAGCTGCTGAGTTGGACAGCTTCACAAGGTAAGGTCCAGAGCCACCAGGGAGCTGGCCATAGGGGTCAGCCTGGAGGAAAAGGCAGGAGAAGAGGTGAAGTAACACATCCCCTTCATGATGGAAATGCATCACTGACTCAGCTCAAGTTTGCCCCTGAAGCATAAAGTATACCCAGCTTAAATCTGAAAAAAAATTCAGGCTAAAGCTCATAATTCACTTTAAGTTGGTTAAGCAAACTTTTCTTATATACTGCAAGATCAATAAGTGGGAAATAAAGGTAGCTTTTTATGAGAGATGAAATTTAGCAGTTTCTAATTACTCGAAACTTAAAGGGTTACAGCCCTTTGTAAGATTTGCATTTGCTTCAGTTAAATTAGGATCAAAGTCTGGAACTTTTGCCATTCTAGCATAATTACATAGTCTTAGATGCATGCCTACAAACATAAAAATACTGCCAGCATCTGATATGGGGAAACATATTTACACAAAGTGCTGTTTTGATATGCATTGCTAGYATATTCCTATTTCTGCTGTTATTCTTGATTCAGASATTATCCCTGGTGGGTTTGAAAGCATAGGACCACTTGCACTAGAACACTTATCAAGTAATTTTTGCACACCACAGAACAATGAGTTAAAACATCCTGGGTTTGATTCCAGGCTCACATATTGCAGAAAAGGGAAAAACTAATTTCAACTTTGATTTTAGGTGTATTTGTGTTATCAGTAAGTACAGTACAGTAATAAAAAAAGCAATGAGCTAGGACAAGAATGAAATGGGAATACTGCAGTACAAATAATTTACATTACATTTACAGTATTGAGTAAAGAGACGAGCTCAGGTCTTGCAAAGCAGCTGCAATTTTTTTCTTAGCTCACTGAGATTCATGTTCGCAAGACTGTTATAAAAATATTAGCAGAACTAGAGTTTTGATGTGCTCTCTAAGGCCAAGAAGATGAATGTTTGGGGTTTTTTTGGTAAATGCTTCATCAAAATTAGGAAGGTCTTAGCAAACTTAAACTATTGCATCTTTCTACACTACCAAGAATCACAGGTGTAGAACAACTCATATTGACAAAAAAAGAACAGAAAAAAAACTGTACTTTAACGTCATTCCTACTTCTTTTTTCCTTGGGTTGTCTCACTGAACAGCACTACTGTGCCAACTGTCCAAAAATACAATCTTTGTTATTTTGAGTGGCTTTCATTACCCCACTGTTACTTACAWATCYCAGGTTTAAATACAATTTCYAGGCAAACTAGAAAAGTTATGCTTCAGAAGTCCCCATGAGCAAGCTCCAGTAGAAAATACTGTTTCATATTTCGGATATATCTCAAAAAATATATCAAATCAAATGAACAATGACTAACAGCCCACCTAAGCTTSATCTCAATTGGAAATCTGCAAACAAGACTGCTCACAAAAGGGATTGAAACATGCTGATTGGAAGAAATTTTTTGTCTTTTAGCACCACAGTTATTCATCATAGCTTTGTCATAAGTTTTACTGATTAATGAGGAAATTCCTGAAATTAGTCTMTCATACCTATTTATTTTCTCAACATTTGCCAAATGCACCCACAACAGAGCACACCATGGGAAGGCTGTGGGGCACTCTGGTCACAGCCAAGGCACAAGTTCTGACAGAACTCTTTTTCCTGCTYRGATGGGATRTGCCCTCCTGCCSCTTCCATTACATTGAGGGACCCTGRATATTCAAARTAAATTATTTRAGCAATTAACCTTGCTGAGGAAAAAAAAAAAATAATAGCTGTCTTCTCTTTGATTATGCATTGAACTGGTTTAGCCTGCAAAAAACAATCAGCARGATCTCTGGGTCAATAGATAGCAGGTCATCAGTCACAGGGGAGGATGAGCAGGCTGGTCCTTTCCAGTCTCACCTTTGCATTAGATCTATTTAAGTTTAAAGTCATAYAGCCCTTGACTTTCATTCAAGTCCTTTTTGCCTGGGTATGAACCAAGACCAGAGAGCCCTGGAAATTGAGATATGTGTGGGACATTTGACTCATTTGACACTGAAGGCAGGAGGTGTGCTGTGACTGAGGAAGGAAAGCAGACAAGGGATAGTCTGATGTCTGGGGTGACTAAATGCCCCTCTCTAAACTCAGGTTCTGTCCTATTCTTCTTCCTCATGTGTGATGAGAAAGAGGTCATGAAGGCAGCTTGTCAAATACAGTTACTAATTGTGTGCACCCCAGTTTTTGTCTGATAAATGGAGCTAAATTATTCAGTAGAACATCCACCTAAAAATCCTAATCCAGTAAAASAGAACTGGATTTTCCCTGCCAGTTTGTCCAGGTGCATAGCCTGCTATCAGCCCCTGCTTATCCTTCATCCCATCAGCCAGGGCTCCCAGCTTGGACATCTTTCCCTCACAACCATCTCACAGGTAGCTCTCATGCCCTCAGCATCTCTCTGAGGTGGACATGCTTCCATCTCACCCAGCACTGACACAAAACCATGCCCTGCTGGGCCTTTTGCACCAGAGTTGTCCAGAAACTGAAGGTCTGATTCACTGCCAGGCAACTGCAGACTTTTGACAGGATAATTTCTCAGAAAGCCTTTGCACAAAAAACAGTAGCACAATCATGAATTATTCCTTCAGCCTCTCCTAAGAGATATTATAAACCATCCCAGACACAGTTCTCTCAGATAYTCTCAATGTATTTCAGAAAGAGTGCAAATACATCAGATGAGCCCTCCTGAGCCTACTCTTGACCATTCTGATGGAAAGAATATTTCTGAGCTGACAGCACACGGATTATCCATACTAGGAGAAAGGGTGAATTATTCAGATGCTACATTTAATGTTAGTAAGATCTTTAGTGGCCATTACCTGAAAAGTTTATTTGCCATTTTATTTTTTAATATAGTTTTATCTTAAGGGATTATCCATCCAAATATTCTATATATATACTATTGCAAGTGTTATTGCAACAATCCCACACAATTAATCAAATGTACTATAACTGACCTTCTAATATAACTGGAGTCAACAACCCAGAAAAATGAAAAGTCTACTCCCAGTTTTATTTGGAGCTGYATGACTGACATCTTCAATAAAAGATTGTTCTCAGAATGTGATGATTTACAATTCAGCACTGTCTTCTGATAGAGMACCAATTTTGCTTTAAAATTTACTGTGGTTTTTCAATATTTAATACCACTATTTTCCACTTTGAGCTTTTGTCTTAAACATAATCTTGATCCAGTAAATCATGCTGGTTATGTGTTTATAAGGAAAGGAAAGRAAAAGTGACTAAAATTAWTAAATTGKGAAAGCTTAGAAATATATCTCCTCWCTCTTACRCTTACAWYATCATTTCTGGAATGTGAAAAGATTCTATTTTAGACCTAAATAGTTCTGGATTCAGGAGAAGAGGATCCTGGTTTAAAGCCAGGGTTCTTTTGCCTTCCTGAGCTCCTGGGATGTTTGGTACACAAGTATATATGTGCATATATTTGGGGCAAATAGATCATAAGTCCTGTAATATGAATTACTCTAGCAAATTATTGGTGCAATACTTAAAATGAATTATGAAAATAGCTATTTTTAGTCTGAGGCTCTAAATGTTACATGGTGTGTTCACCATAGTAACAAAATCTTTTAAAGGAAGAGAGGAGAGGAAGGAGCTTGAATTCTTGCACTGCGGAGATTAAGGAAGTAAGGGGGGAGGGAAAATCCCACTTCACAAGGTTATAAACATCAGGTAGCAATAAAAGAGAGGGAACCCCCCCAAAAAAAAACCCCAAACAAACAAAAAACCCCAATGAAACAAAAAGAAAAACATAAAAAGAAAACACAAACCTGTAATTGTATTTATTCTTTTTTGCCAAGACACCATTATAAACTTCTTGAAGCATATCATAGAAAGAGCAAATATTTTTAAAAAAATTGTCATTTTTTCCAGCCAAAATTAAGTAGGTGAATTGTGAAACATTCCACAATATTCCAAAAGCAGTTARGGAAGGTTGYTTTTTCAGTATTTTATGCTTCACACACAGAAATTTACTTATTCTACAAATTGAAGCAGGAAAGAAAATGAAACAGATCTTCATTATGTCATGGCCACTTGGTGATAGACGGCTTGCAGACTATTCGGTGCTACAACAGAAGGATTCTGTTCATCAGAGCAAAGATATAATAACGAACAAT
This sequence comes from Alauda arvensis, assembly GCA_902810485.1. NCBI lineage: Eukaryota > Metazoa > Chordata > Aves > Passeriformes > Alaudidae > Alauda > Alauda arvensis. The sequence continues at coordinate 475,149 of CADDXX010000269.1, read as the reverse complement.
AGATCCTTCACAACGGCCAAAATAAAAGTTGATGCTGGAAAGATGATGAAGTCAGTGGCCCTTCAGTGCTGTGATCTGGATTTCACTGACAGATTGCACATTTAGGCAGACAAGACACAGGAAGAGGAATTTTGCAAGCTAGACTCAAAGTTAATATTTATACTGTATATTTAATGGTCAGCACCCAGCATTTTGTTGACAGTGACTCTACCTGGACACAAAGTTAAGACACAGGCTGCCTGCAGCACAGTGCAATGTCCTTGCAGTACAAAGAGCACCAGGGAACCCTTTCTGCCTTTCTAAAAGCATCTGGCAGTGCTGCCAGACAAGGGCATTGCTGCCCCTCCTCCTCAGATGGATGTGCAGGATACAAGAAAGTGCTCAGGCTGCTGCTAAGRTGGAGCTCACAGCTGTGCCCTGCTGAGCACCAGTGCCTGCCCTGAGCCTGTTTTGAGCGTGGGCCTATTGACATGTCATGTGGATACTGAGGGAAATCAGATGGTCAGTTCAACTGCAGACACCTCCTGCATAGTCATCTAAAACTCAGAGATAAARCCTGTGCCAGGACAATTTTAAACTTGTGTTTGAAATGCAGTATTGATCTAGTAGATAGCTTTCAGAGGCAAGCCTTTTAAAGAATATTAAAGTCAATTCTCTTATTCATAAATATATTTTAACAGTAACTTCAGACAGGCTGCATACAGTTAGAAACAAACCAACAAAGTGAAAAAAACACAAACCACAAAGAAACCTAGGAGAACACACACTGCTAACTACTGCTTTGGAGGAATGCTGTAGAGCAGGCCAACCATGTTTAACACTAGATCCATGCTCTCAACACAAAGCAGCATGACTCCATATGGCCTAAAAAGGGATTAGAGTGTCTTACAGCATTGTATGCTATTATTATAGGATATATCATGAGTATGTAAGAATTAGATCATGACCACATGCACACCCACTCCTGATGATTCTTTGTTTTCCTGCAGATTATCTGCAGTTACCATCCCAAATTCTTTCCAATATATATCTGTATCCTTCATGCCCTTGTCTGTACAGTCCACATCTCTAATATCAACTCTAGGGGTAACATTGGCAAGAGTGGTGAACTCAATATATCAGGTACTTCAGCTGTACAGATTACAATTATCTCAACATCTCTTTATTAACACTGAAGGATTAAAAATGACTTGCAGGGAAGGAACAGAGCTTTTCCTGTTGCAGTGTTATTGTCAGTAGGCAAAAGAAAATCATTGTGAGGTACCAGATGATGAACAGTTGGTTAAAACTATGCAATAATGCAATATGATTTCTTTTGAATGGGTTTTGTGGTTAAAAGGGAAAGAGGACTAGGGAACAGATTTAGAARAGGAGAAAAACTCAAGAATGTATTCTTTCCATTCTTTACCTTTGCTACGGTATTAAGGACAGGTTCTTTATTTTTAAGTACAAGTCCTTTGAATATAGGCCGACAAATACTTTTGCTTTCCTTTCAACTTCTCTGCTTAGTAAAAAAATCCAAGCCTGAAAATACAAGGCTTGGGACAGCCTRTGTAGGTGTTTAGACTTCCATAGAACTGGTCTAATTAAAAATAAATACATAAGTAAAATAAATGCACCTCACAACAGTGCATATTTGTAGGAAAAAGATTTTGGTGCTCTGCCCCTGTCTCTTTGTTACATACTTCTGTGGAGGGSTAAGGCTCTTCCTGGGCTTCTACASATGTTGGTTTTCTCTTCCTTCAGAATATGGGGTGAAGTCTGTTCCACTAATCCTATGTTCCTTATTCAGAGAGTGCAAAGGGTTTTTTAAAAAGCAAAACAATCCTTTTAGCTGAAGTATGGCCACTTGCAAGCTCATTACACAAGACTATCTCTGCAGGAGTCTCACCATTCTAGTTTCTGCTACAAGCAGCACACCTGTGGTTTGAGATCCTGATCATGGTCTCCTGCCCTATTAGTCACAAACCATCACAAGGAGTTGGCACTGGTGGACAACACTTCCTGAGCAGCTGGGGCTCCCTCTCCCTTGCACAAATCTGACTTGAAAGTTAACTGATAGTAGCAAAGCAAGTTAAAAACTCTTGATTGGGGTTTTCTATAATAGCCATGCATGCTGTAGGGTCTCTGGAGAACAAAGCCAGTGCTGCTTACGTATCCATTTAATATATTAAATGTTGTGTAGAGTCTTTTACAAACAAACTAACTCAATTGTGTATGTACTGTACACCACATAGGTCCATATTCTATTGTTGCCAGGAAAAGTAAACAACAGAAAGTCATGTAGGCATAAAAATTAATTTCATCAGTGTCCTGAATCATTTAAATGACAAGGACTAYATTATATTTAAAGAATAATCATCTCCAGTGACTGATTATTGTTTCCAGAATAGTAAGTAAAAATACTATTTATTTGCAATGTAAGCAYTTCTTCTAGAGACAAATTTCCAAAAATTAACTCTGATTGTCCTTCCTTGATAAATTATATTACCTTAGATTTTGAGTTTTGCCATTCTGCTCTGCAGACATTTTATTATTCTTATTTCTGAGCAAGGCTGAACTCCTCGGGAGTTAAATTTTATACTCAAACACTACAAAATTTAGCATTTGGGAAATCTTTACTCCTGTTCACTAAGCCACTAAACCAGCTCTAGTTCTCAATTTTACTGAGAACAGCTGGCTTGCAAAACAATTCCTAAATTTAGACTACAAGTAGATTGCTTGAGAAATAATTAGGTATTGTTACATGATTTAAAAAAACAAAAACAGCGTGTCAAAGGCTCATCCCACTCTTAGACTCTTAGTAGGCATGTGAATAATTCTATACTCACTTCACAGTAACTTAGTTCAATCAGTCACTGCAACATACAGCATTCTGGAACAAGATAYCTGTTTCAAAGAAGGGCAATGTCAAAACAGCAAAAGACCTCAGCATTTCACGTAACACTTCGACCATTGGAAGACTGCATTCAGTGTTCAGTATATCTTTATCTTATAAGCTGAATTTCCATTTCCCTCAAAGTTAAGCAGGTCAGGTCAATATAGGATTAACATGGTTTTTCTCTTGTATGTCACAGAATTAATCATGGATACATATTCTGTATAGCACTGCAAGTCTGAGTTCTCTAAGACACATAGAAACTTYTGCACACAGCAGATCTGACACAAAGCAGAAGTACAAATGCATTACACAAGGCAGAAYTACAAGTTCATTAAAAGAACATCGYGTAACCTCCCTATGTACRTTCAGTGGGTGTACAGGGATTTCTGCATGGCTGTAGCCCTGACATGTAGCTAGAAATCCCAGCCAAATTACAAATTCCTCACTCTACTAGAGCAAAAATTCCTAGCAGAGAATGAACAGAGTGCAAGGATAACTRTGGCATATGGTTATTCCTACATTGACCAGAGTATGAGCACATACTTTTATAATGAGGATCCAAGGTTTTGTTTCTTATAAAGAGTCCACAATTATTTGGCTGTGATTTTTAAAAATATTTAGCTCTGTTATTGCTTATAGCAGAGTGTTCCAAATATTAACAGTATGCTATGTGGATCAGCTTTGGTACCTGAAAGCAATTTTATCCTGAGAGTTAAATCAGAATATCTAGCAAATGTGTGGCAAATTTTTCCCAGTTTTTTCCCAATTCTTTTTTTGTTGAGTTAATGTAGATTTAAGAAGATGAGTTAACGTTCTAGAATAAAATAAGGACAAAACTCAGTTTATCCTGGGAGGGAGAAATCAGAAGCTCATCTAGAGATGATCACTTCTGTGAACATAGCTACTAGGAAAATACCACCATTCACAGGCTGCAAATCTGTGTCAGTGTAAAATACCAYATGAAAATAATGAAAGAGGAATCAAAGAAAATTTTAGTCCAMGGTCAAAGCAATGTATCAAACATTAATATGTTTTGACAAAATAGGTAGAATTTCTATAAGATCCACGGCTGTATTTTTAAATAAGCCTATCAAATAGTGGTTAAAAARTACAAGGTCTCAATTCAAACCAGAATAAATCCAGAAAATACAGCAAGAAGCAAATTATGTCTTGTGCAAATACAGACATTCTGCATCAATTTTCATTTAAGCRCTTCCATATTCCYAGTCCTTATTRTTATCCATRTATTTTTTCCTATKAAATTGCTATTCATATTAAAAAACAGCAAGATTATTCAGATGCATATTTCTGGGTCTGCCACACAAACTACATAAGACTCATTTCATATCGGGACCATCAGATGGTAGAAAAATAAGAGATTTGCCAGAAAAAGAGTCAATTTAARTATGCACAGAGAAATGCTGCACTGGTACTGAAGGGCAGGCACAACCTCAGCCTGGCCYCCATAGCAAAATTCTCACTGACTTAAACAAAAGAAAATAATTGGACACTTGCAGTTYTGTGAAGAAAGGAAAAGGGAGAAGAAGACCAGAAAATTGAAATATTGTTGTGTAGGAATAATTAAGGTAATTACAGTAAACCTAATTTTAACACAGAACTCATTAAGTTTAATGGTATCATTTCTTTTCATTTAAGTTAAGCAAATCAGGTCAATATAGAATTGTCACAGGTTTTGGTTTTTTTTTGGAGAAACAAACATGCCACAGAATTAAACATGGATATGCATTCTGGGTATCAGCTCAAGTCTGAGCTCTGAGGCACACAGAAACCTCTGGAAGAGTGAGTTCTAGGAACTCTTCCCTTGGAGAGGAGTGGAGCAGGCTGCTCCCAAAATGTCATCCCCAGATGATACTGCCACCTTCTCCCTCTCCTTCCATGCTAAAGGAATTCAGGGTTTTACTCATGTGGAAAAGGAAAGCTGGTGAGTGCAGGCAAAGCAACTAGTCCCATGGGTCACCAGTAATCCAAAATGAGATTGAAAGAATTAAAAAATCAAAAATGAGTGAAAAGGGCATTTTTATCTGTTTCAATCAGTTGAAGTTAAATCAGGATTTTTCTGCAGATGATGTGCCATATCATCTTGGGCAGATGAGCCATTTAGTTTACCCCCCAACAACATGGGATTTTGATGCTAAAATCAAATTTGTGCACAGCACCCTCAGACCCATCAAGTATTCTGGTATTTGGTTTTAAACAAATTTAAAATAATAAAGCAAAGCAACATGGTGGCAGGTGAGTTCGATGCCCTCAACTGTAAAGCCTCTACAGCAGCTGTCAAAAAGAGTAAAGGAAAAACATGCAGCTAAATTTGATCAGCTGAGATGGGGGTAAGTGCTGTCACTGAGAGAACATGGTGTGAGAACTAGAATACTAATAAGCACAACAACAAGGAGAGGTCAAATGCAGAATGGATTTCTTTCCCCAAGTCAGAGAAGTGATTTTTGTTGCCAGTTTTAAAAACATTTTAAATCATGTGAGAAGCTTGGGAACCTTTAAAAAATCAGAAGTTTGAAGAGGGAGAAAATATTCCTTTTCTTAAAAGAGAGACCTGCAGAGAGGTGAAGGGTAGGCCTTTAATSGAAAACTGGGGAGTTGCTCAGCAATGATCTCAGGAGAGCCTAAGGCTGTTCCATTTCAGTAAGCAGGCATGTTGGGTCAGATGTCTTACCTGTTTCTGAAATGTTACCTGCCCTTGTGTAACCTCTAATTATAAGTTTCAGTGAGAGTCTTTATAAACTACATTGCAACTGGCCTTATTTAAGCATGGTAAGACTTGAAATGGTTCAAGACCTCTGATACACTTCCCTTTTCCTTTTGTGTATATCAGCCTTTTAYCTTTCTCAACTGTCTCTTCCTGCCCCTACCTCAATTTCAATAGGATCAATTCTTAAAAAACTATTTCCTTCTATGAGGTACTAAAACCAGGAAAAAAATAAATTGGAGAATCAGAGGAGGTATGTCATAAAAGAGATTAGAACTATRCAAGTGATTAGAGCAGGGTAAGCCTGGACTCCTCCTGCATGATGATAAGAACAAATCCACTTCCTTAAAACTACATCCGATTCCTGGCCCTTTCCCTGAAGCTGGATATTRCTCTGCTCACGTAGCTCTACTTCACCATGCAACAATGTCACCTAGTTACTCAACCAATCAACACAGGAGCACTAGGATTTTATGCAAGACCTCTGCAACCTGGTTCAAAAGGACAAAGGTTGATAGGGTTTCCCCACCTGACAACCTCCCACACACAGCCAATAGAAGCTCTGTGCTGAGCTAGAAAAACACAGTAAAACACACAACATTTTATTTATTATTCAAGACAAGACAGTTGTGGTTTTCACCCCAAAAAAGCAAATTTTCATCAATGCAATGTCAACGTAGCACCTCATCATTCCAGCTGTTGAATGCAAAATACTTTTGAATGCACAGAAAAGCAATGTCAGTCTGCAAAACCCTGATCATCAGCTCTTTAGCTATTAAGACTGAAAGACTTTATTGGAACAAAAGATGTTTCAAAACAACCTGCTGKGACTGCATATTCAAGTCTAATTTGAGGCTTCAAGTAACAGTTGCATTTGGCTTGATACTTGTTTCTTACACATGTTCCTCAGATGGAAGACTGCCTAAAAATACTGACTATTCCAATTATAAACAAATGGCTCATTGGGGAACAATGGGCCTGACACTGGGAAGCTTCATGCACTCCCAGATATTTGTACCATATCATGAGTTCTTACTTGCTCACTTCTTTCTGTACTTTCCCTATGAATAGCATTTAAGCTAAAACAAAGCACGGCACACCCACTCTGCTTCAAGGTACTGCCTTACAGGTGGTGACACGATGACAGTAATTAGAAGGGTTTTGGTAATATTTTGATGGCCAGCCAAATTTGTATGTGTCCCTTCTAGTAACACCAGTGAGAGCAAAACAAGTTCAAAGTATTCCATTTATACTCCAGAAAAGTAAATACTGCAAACTACTAAATGAGAAGACTATTAACTGAGAATTACTGGGGAAGAGATTTAAATTTACAAAGATATGTGTGTGCATATTTGTGTGTTTATCCACCTATATAGACATACACACAAACACACAGAACTTGTCCTTTCAAACAACAAAAAGAAGGCTGAGACAAAAAGTTTGCAACCAAAGACAGTGGTTGGCAAGCACACAGAAGGGATAATGAGGAGCGTTCATTTCCACAGTCTCCTGTCCTGCAGGCACCTGTGGAATGCAGTGAATTAATCTAGAGTGCTTGCTAAATTCAAAATGAAGGCCTGCAGAAAGGGTGTTGGCTACACAAAAATAAATGAGCTGTAAGAAAAAAAAATCCAAACAACTGAAGCGCACACTTTGGACTGGAAAAAGAGCGGTAATAGGAAATGGAGTTTAATATCTAGGGGCAGGCAAAAACTAGATCAGGTTCTAATATCACAGATACCATTTAAATACAGTGTACTTAAAACAGGAGGTTATCTTTAAAAGAGAAGGAAAACACAGTTTTCCAGACACAGCTACCAATGCCAAAGGTGCTTCACACCAGGTCAGTTTGTGATGTATCTCATGGCTTTCAAACAAACCACATAAACAAAACACCTCTAGAGTTAAGTTGTGGTGAAGAATACACACTTATAAACGTAACCAAATGATGCTCTATGAACAACTGATGAAATAATGGGAGTACTCATCCTTTCTCACACAAGAAAACCCAAATATATCCATCCAAAAAAGAAAAAAAGTTTACACAGATCTGGGAATTCAGTGTGGAATCCAAACTTTCCAAAAGTTCTTTGCAAAAGGCAAAATCGCACAAATCAAAACCAAGCAAAACGGCCATTCCCAGAAAAAAAAAAAAATACCAGCAGCTCAGCAGTTAAGAAACACCCTTGGTTTGTGGGAGACAATTTTAAATTCTCAGTCTGCAGGTCAGGTCTTGACATGCTAGCAGGGCATTGGCATACTAGCTCCTTTGGCTATGGACAGTACACTCTCTCTCTCTTTCCTACCCCAATTCTAAACAATATTTTGTCAGATTTTATCCCTTTCAACCAAAAAAAAAGCTTAGACAGCATTTGTCAAAACCAGCACAATTTTAACCAGAGACTTTCTAACAAACTCTTTTTCCTATGATGAAATAACCACCATGACAAAGATGAGAGAGATATCAAGAAACTGAGCAAACTGCTAATAGTCCAATGTCTATTACTCGGGTTAATTGCACATCTTTCCTTTTAAAATCTCACCTTTGGGGCATACTGCTTTTATGTTTCACTTGCCTCCTTACTATTTTTCTCACTTGTCTAGTCATTTTTATGTCTCAAATTGTTCTAAATTGCTCTTTTCAACTTTTATTAATACTATCATTTCTCTTTTCCTCCTTTCCTTTTCTCACCATCCTTGCCAAATTTTATTTGCACATTGCACGCTCTTAAGTTGTTTACTGTATTTGCTTCCTTCCCCAGCTCTACAATTCTCTCCTATTTATTTCCTTCACTAATTTCAATTTGGAGCATTGGAGCAGATCATCTATCCTAAATTATCTCTTAAAGAGAGAGAAGTGTTTTTGAGGAATAAGTAGCTTTCTATTTCTTATATTTTTCAAAAAAAATAGCAGATGTAGGAGTAAAAGAAAATATAGATAGTGTAACATCCAGCTAATGCACACAGTTAAACCATGTTTTTTATTACAGTGCTAAATATCTGTGTTCTTTCTTGCTTTGTGTCTCTTTCTAATATATGTATTTTTGTGTGTGGTTCTCTTTTTAATATATATAAAATATCAATTTATTGTCATATTTAAAAATGCCAGTTTGGCATTGCTATATTTTATATATTTGTTTGATTTTATATGTTATATTTTTAAGATAAATCCATAAACTAAAACACATTAAAGACATTTCACTTCCCTTTTATGGCAGCTTTCACTCACTATTATATATCAAAAATGACAATCAAACCAGATTATTAAACAGATACAATTCAGCATTTTCATAATTCCCAAATTTGGGCAGCCAAATCCACACTGAGACCCTTGGTGTCTTGTCCAAAAATATGTTTAGGTCTTACATGTACAGCTAAAATAGAAGCCCCAAGATCAGCACATCTCAGAGTTGGGTACAGTCAATGCAAGCCGTACGTGCATCCCTGCTGTGGAAATGTGAACTGGCCGTGCTAACCCTCAACAGAAACACACTGAGAACACCACTACACAGACAAAGAATCACACTCAGAGATCCTAGCAATTCCTTTGGTTTCCCCACAGATTTAGGATTCCCACACCACTCTTCTGTAGCAAGGTCTCTTCACATTTTTCCGATATTCGAAAATCTCATCTTGCCTGTTCCCAGAGGCTCGGGCATGAATTATCTAATTTTTTTCAGTTTGATGCCTGACCAGAGGAATGGACAACACTCTTTTAATGGGTTTCTCAGTGGTACTTACAGTAAGGAACAAGTGGGATTCTTGTCTAATCTGACTAATATTTGGCCTTCCATAATAGTCACTTTGGAAAGCAAAATGAGACATTTCTTATCCTGAGATCTCTGAGGGAAAAGATCAGCAGAGTTATTACTTACCATCACATAATAAGTCTGTCTAAAGGCCAGCACAAGATGCATTAGGTTTCTAAATACTCCCACTGTCACAAATAAACTGAGTCCAGCAGATTGCCCATTTTAATTCCTGGAAGCTCTGCAGCATTAGAGTTTCATAGGAGATGCCCTTCACAGAAATAATGGTCTTTATTATATCACCTATAATTTGTTGCTTTATCCTTGCCCTTTRGTTTTTGTTTTCATATTTAAAGAGACAGTATTTCTTATAGCAGAGCAAGTGAAAARCCCAGAATAAATGCTGTTAAAACAGATATGAACAAGTTTCTGATTTCTAGCACATAGTATTTAATATTAATCAAGTATAACAGATTGAATAYACTAAGGAAAACACAGTCACTAGTCATCATCTTTTCTATGGGAAAGCCCTGAGACCTTTTTTCAAGGAGATGATTTGTATTCCTGGCATGCCTGCTGTATAAAGCAGGTTCTTTCTATAAATTTTTGATAGGTGCATACCTGCTGCTAATTTATAGTGTAGTACCCCATTTACTCCTTTCATATCTTTAGCAACTTACACATATAAATTTTCATTGAACTTTTCTTTTGCCTTCATACTGGATAGATTTAGGGCAGAAAATGTTTTCAGGGGCTATATCTCAGAAAATGYAATAAGTTATTACAAAATCAGTCATTGATTCTCCTTCAGAACTAAAGAAATCTGCAGAATAACATYCCAAACCATAGATTTTAAATGGTGTCTTCCAAAGAACTTTCATCCCAACAAATCACAGACCACAGCTAGTAGAATACCTTTGGTTCAAATGAGAGAACCAAGAACAAACATCTTATTCAAATGGATAAAAAGAATTTCCTATGATGCAGTCCTGACACTTCAAAACAAGAACAATTCAGAATTCAGACTGCACAATCCAGCAGCTTCATTTCTAACTGGCAATTTTGCTCCAATAGTCTGTTTGGAATTAATAATTATGCTGCACAATACAGGTTTTTCTTTGGGCTGTTGTTTTGTTACATTATCTTTCTCTGCAAGAGAAATGCAGGATCAGCAAAATTTATCTATTGTTTTCTTTGATGACAGATTAGTAACAATGATAGATTTTTAATGATATGCCAGAAAGTATATGAAACTAAATGGTTATGAGGTAGCAACTGTCAAAAGAAGCTGCTCTGAATGCTGCAGATAGAAAGTATATRTTACAGTTCACTTCTGCCACTGACAGCCAAAACTGATGATGTACATTTTACATTAGGAAATTCTTCCTTACCCTACATGAATGAGATCAGATGACCATTGAGAGGACTTTTTCTTTTTTTTTCCAATTTGTAAGTAACATATTTTAAGGAAGCTAGCAGAAACACTTTTTCCTCCCCTAAAACTACAGCAATTTTTTAAAAGCCAGATTCATAAGGGAATTTGGTATGTATTATGAAGCCCGTAATACATGGACCACTTAACAAGGAAAAAGTGGGAATGAATTTTTGTAAACAGATTATTTTGTGTATTTAATACACTGAAATGCCACAAAGTTCTTTGGTATTCATAAAATAAAACACTAGAGTAGCTACAGACACATTGCAACACTCTTTTATCCTTTAGAGTCAAAAAATAAAATGACAGATGCAATACATGCTGGTYAACAATAAAGATTTCCCTCAGACATGAAAAACTGCACCAGCTGTCTCGTTATTCCAATTTTACACGTAGTTTCCATGCTATCATAGAMCCACCAGGCAGCAGGCCAACACATGCCATGCTGGAACTGATTTACCTATCAGGTCATGTGGCTCATGCCATTCCCACTCACAGGGGACACACGCATTTCTCCCATCGCACTGAAAAATGCTCCCCAGGGGCACCGCTTTCTGAAGCACCAGAAATCACATTGTCATGCCTCTAAAACTCTTTGTCCCATGCATAAGGAGGAGGTAGAGAGGTGCTGATGTCTGGCACTGTTCCCACTCGCTCCTTAGCTGCCTCTCCTCACTGTCAGTGCACAATCTCTGGAATGCAAGCGCTGCTCTCCAGACAATATTGAAGTGCAGTGTGGAGGTGACTGTCTCTTTTAGATGAGCTCCAGGATTTCTCTRTAGCAAGGATGTCAATACAGTGCCAATTAACAGCTAGTTTACAGCCTTGATACCAGCACATAACATTCCTATAAACTACTTTGTACTTTTACAATTTATCTCGGCTTAGAAAAGAGAGCGTTTCTCTGGCTCCACGGCAAATCACAGACATTTTACCTATTCATGCAGAGGGTGTAAGCAGTATCATTCATGTGCTGGTAGCTTAAATACAGAAACTTCGAGCGGAATCCAGTGTGTTCTGCCAGTACATCTTTGAGCCATTCTTTTAYAGCTTTTGGGAGCCAATAATCTTGATACAAGAACTGATCCACAGCACACTTCATGTCTGAAGTGAATGTCTTCGCCACTGAACGTGCCATAACAAGGACATTGGATGTTGCAACAATTGTTTGATTATCCCCACAGCAGTACAGGAGATTTAGTCACATTAGAGCTGTTAAAATACATGCAGCTAAGTGGCTTGTTCTGCTTTAGAAAACTCTATCAGAAGCAAATTAGCTGTTGACCTTKTAGGGCATATGTAATCTCTTTAAAGCTCTGTCTTGTCTCAGGTAGTTCAGCTGTTCTCTTGTGAAGGGGCCTGCTTCTCACTACRGCTGCTAAGTGTTGAATTTAAAGAGTAAATACAGTTTTCAGAGGCTTTAATTAAAAACATTTCAGAAGTGTGAGGATGCACTTGAAACCTAACAAGCAAGATTTTAATCTCCTCACCTACAATAATCACTTCACAGCACGGCTGCTGATGGGGGCAGCAAGGATGGGAGATATACTGTGAACCAACTGAAAGCAAAGAAAAATACAAAATATTTTCTCTTAAACAGGCCTTGCCCAGCARTGACAGCAGGCAAGTAACCARAGGTTAATCTGGTTATTTTGATACRTCKCAAAGATGTTCAGAGTCAATATTTAATAGCAGTCTTGCAAACTTTCCTTGCTGTGTTGAGATTGATTTCAGGTTGTGCTACTACAAAAGGCTTTGCCAAAGAAAAACCTGGAGGCCCCAGGCACATCAGTGTATTTGTCTGAGTGCACAAGTCTCATTAGCAAAAGAAATTGTGGGATACTCTCACAGAACCATACCTTTTCTGTCCAGTTTACSTGGATTCTTGTTAAAAATAATCTAAAATTTGCAACTTCTAATATTTGTCTTATCAGTTCAGTCCAAGACCATGCAATAAAACTGCCTTAAAACAAAGAACCAGATTTTCAACTTTCAGTTCCATTGCATACCAATACATTTTCTGCATTGTAACACAGAAGAAACTTGTGAGAAACACCCAAGTATGCACACACACTTAACATCTTCGTAGCCTGTGGCTGTTYTGGGACTTTTGGATTGAAATTCCTCCTCCATAAATTCACAACCATTGCTATAGTTCCTGAAAAAGGAGAAGTTGCCATTTTCTAACTCAGTGGTGCTRTGTTTTAGAATATTATTTCAGATCACCACCTGGACATCTACTCTGAAAAGAGGACAGCAACTCTTGAATCAAAAGGTATCAACTCTGAACAATCCTGTTTGATAGCATGTGCATACACTCCTCTTAATCTAGACATGTAGCAATTTTGATCAGCATCTGCACATCAGGAAAAYTAGGGGCCACCAACCCATTGTGTCCTACAGGAGACCTCAGACACAGAAGCTCAAATACGGCACGGCAAAGCACTTGAAAGCCAAGGCATAATTGCTTTTTGATTAAGGTTCTAGGCAGTGCTATTTAGATATTGCTTATATTTTAAGAAATATATTTGGTGTTGTAACAGAAAACCTTATGAGTATCATCTCTTCACTACTTGTACAGTGCAAGTACCTTGCTGAAATGAAGTACTCATTAACATGTCAGAGAAACAGAGAAGATAATTGTTTTGCTTATTATTAAGAAAACACCTTAAGCAGAATCGATCCAAACAACATGAACTGCTAATTTTAACTGAGAGTTCAAACAGAACTCTCAGTTCACATCAGAGAAGTGTTTAGATTCAAAGGGACCTTAAAAATCACCTAGACCCAAGCCCCCTGCAATGGACAGGGACTCTTTCTATTGCTCAAAGCCCCATCCAACCAGGCCTTGAACACTTTCAGGGCCAGGGCATCCACAGCTTCTCTGGGCATTACATGTGGAGCATTCCCATCTCCTTTAATGTCTGCCTGACAGTAGGGGTTCTCTGGCAAACTCTATGGTAAGYAGAGACAAGAGCAAAACCAAGAATGAGAAATAATAAAATTCCAAGTATAAAATCTTCAACACTTTTCCTCTATAAGGGAGTCCTGTGAATTAACACTTCTATTTATAGAGAAGGCCCTTAGGAACCTAACTACTAAACAAATTGTCTTCAATGGTGGGTATCATTAACACCATTAATTTAGTGAGGAAAAAAGCACCAACAAAACAGCAAAAAACAAATAGCCAACAGCATCTAACAGCATTTAATTAACTTCTTTTTTGAATATATTCAGCTCTGCATTTATTGATTCTCATACATAACAAGCTAAAAAATCACCAGTCTTTCCACATACAGAACATAAAGCAGTCTGCATGTACTGAGAAAGATCAGTACAAAGATGGGTAAAAATGGCAGAACCCTCTCTGAAAGATCATCCAGAGACTACAGATGTTCTCTTCTTGTTCTATTTCATGATTAATTCTTTAGGAGAAAACTTACATATAAATTTTRTACTGGCTAGAGACATCCATTTCTTAATGAAAGTCTTCATGCTCATAAGTGACAGTAATACTATATTGTTACATATTATTATGGACTATTGAATACTGAAATTTTTTTTATTATATGTTAAATATTTAATATATGGCTGACAAGTTAGGTCAGTACTAACATTATTTCAATASATACTAGATTTCAGTAACAAGTTTTATTGCAAGCAAGCTGAAATTACATTAGTATTTCATGTGACTCTCCTTTCCATTTTTATCTCTAAGTCTTTCTATAGCACTAGATGATGCTAGGCAGAGTACTGGAAGCAACTAGCTTGCATTTTTACATCTGYATTTACTGAGATAATATTCTCCTAAAGCCAGCTGCTTTGTGCTGTTTTCGTTCTTAATTGTACAGTAAAACTCAGAATTGCAACAAAAAACTGTTTAGTTCACAAAGTTCATTTATCAACATCATTAGCCTGCAATAAAAAGTTAAGCTGATATAGCATTTTTTATTGAAATTGCCAAATTCACTCACTGGAACTAAAAGTTTTCTCGGGAGACCAACCTTTCTGAGAAGAAAATATGCTGTTAACAGTTTCCAGAGAGTCTCTCTCTTAACCTAGTTTCTCATGAAGACACATAAAAGCTGCCAATCTCATCATAGATGGTCAAACAGGAAAAGTGTAATCACAAAGTACTTTGTAGAATCAGAAACCCCTTCCTGCCCAGCTCCTTTGATGCCTTTCAAATAGGGAAAATAAAAATACAAAAAAAATGAAAACAAGAATTGTCACATAGATCCATTTGCAGCAAGAAGACAGAGTTTAKCAGGAGTACAGATATGTTCACAATTATTACTTAAATCAGGACAGCACTATAGAAGCAGTTCTCCCAGCATTGTCCCTTTCCTGAATTCTCTTTTGTGTTGCAAAATCCATAAATTGGATTTCTTTCGGARAAAATAAGCTGGAAGATGCTTTCCAGGAGGGCATCCAGTGTGCTGCATCCTCTGCTAGACATTCAGCCTAAGAGACCTGGCTACAGCTACCCAAAATGAAACCATAAAAAATGTGCACTGCACAATCAGCTCCTCACAACCAACTGCTTTGTTGTATAGGTGCACACACGTTGCACCAAGTTAACTGCTAACATGAATAGAGACTAGACATAACCTAAATGGTAGGACTTGTCTCCCAAAAACTGCAACCTAAGTACCTTTAGAAGCATTTTAAACAAGGAATCAACTCCAGAAGACTTAGTCTAAGGAGCAGCACTGAGTGGTAACCAAGGTCAAAAATCCCTATATGTTTATGCAGCAGCACTAATGTGTTGGTCAAATCCTTGTGATCAAAGCCAGTTTACCCTCTGTTAAATTCGAATTCAAAGATGTGATACACAAACTAAAACCTGGAGAAGTATGCTTAAAATTTCTTTTGGGGAACAAACARCCCACATGTTAACAGTGATTTAATTTGCTTTTCTTTCCTTTTTTCAATTAAATCACAGCAAACAAAACTAAGAAAGAACTGCTAGTACAGATAATGTATTTCTTCACAATCTTTGCTGATGGAAAGATTGTACTCCTAACAGTACAGGGTGCATCTGTTAATGAAAAAATACTGCAGTTGTTCCTTTTAAAAATGCTACAGTTTTCATATACCACATTTGTGATTCAATAAATAATATTAAAATTTATTCCACTCTTACAATTTTTCACATCCTATCACTGTCACATGTGCATATCTATATAGTTTTATAAGTACATATGTTTACATATATGTTAATTTGAGATAATCTCATATATAGGAGCTAGAAATCGATGTATCTTTTAGGAGAGTACAACTCTATCATCAAACCAGCAAGCCCTGGGACAAAGCAGATCTCCAAGCTTATCACTTCCAAGTGTAAAATTTGTGCACTAACATAGGCAGAGGACTTCCAGGCTTGGGACAGTCTGCTCCTGTCCATTCATACATCCTAAAGCAACAGTTTACAAAGGCATTGCAACTAACAAGTGTCAGCAAAATGTTGATCTGGCTCCTACAGGCTGCAAGTACACACAGAGCAGAATCTCAGTGCACTGAACTGTTGAAATGCAAGATGACACTCAGAAAACTCTACAAACCTTGTGCAATTGCTAAAGATGTATCTTTTTATAATTAGAATAACAAAAGGGTTTGGGTAGGAAGGGACCCTTAAAGCTCCTTCAGTCCTACCCCTCTACTTTGAGCAGAGACATCTTCAGTTAAAGCAGGTGCTTTAGAGTCCCATCCAGCTTGATGCTGAATGTTTCCAGGGATGAGGCATCTACCACCTCTCTGGGTAATCTGTTTCTGTTACTGAATTACATGTAATAAAAGCTATATTAAAGTAGAGCTGAATAAAGTATGTTTTGAGATTCACAGCCTCATTCTGAAAAAAAGGTGGCTTTTTGGTTTTGTTTTAAAAATGAGATCTGAATTTTAAATAAATCATATCCTCTTAGAGTGAAGAGTTGGTAAATTGAATCTCCCACTTACCCACAGAGCACAGAAAATTAATAATGTACATTTCCTTCACTACTTTGCCAACATACTTTCTTCTAGGATGCTGAAACATCTCTCAGAAACTAATAGATCCTGTAACCTCCAGCCTGTTAACTTGATATTTCAAAGTATCAAAACAAATAAAAAATAATAAGCTATCACACGCTGTTTTCCTCATTTTGCCCTCTCAGTTACATTATGCACCAAGACCCAGCTGCCTGGGCATTTACTGAATCCCAGAGCCAAATTCAAACAAGCCTGAACTCAAACAAATTTTAAGCAGTGTTTTCATCTGCAGGCCAAGGCAGTTTATGCCATGTTATGTTGTTGTAAGGATGCCTGAATATGTGGAACACAAGGAAAGGCTTGTGAGTGCTGTGATACCTTCTTGAGGAAAATTACATCATAAACTCAGCATCTATGCTTCCTTTTGCTTCATTGAGCATGTTTGAAACCTGCAAATCTGGGGGCAAAAAACCATTTGCAAATGAAATAACATCCTTAAAGAAAATTCATTATGCTCTAGCACTTTTTCTACATGTGCTCTACACATTTTCTACACTTTTTTAGCTGGAACCCTGTTCTTAAGAATTCTTTTMTTAAGGGTCCTTAAAGAAATATTGCACATTATATCAAATAATTTGCTGGCAGTGTGATGACTCTACAGACAGCACACATCAGGRCTATGCACAAACTAGGCATGTTTTRCTCTTGGTCTCAAGTRTGTAAAAGGACTGTGGGATAAAGACCTCAGGACTAGGGATTTTATTCAAAAGTTTAGTCTCATTGCCTAGATAAATTTAACAGCCCCAAAGAAATGCAATTTCTGGGCTTGACTCTGTGGTATTGGTTGGAAGCAGTTGGAATAACTATAACACATAGAATTACATCAGCTGCTAAAGCATTTCAAAGATTCTTTTACAAGGGTAYACATACTAAAGGTCTGTGTAGATGGAGATATTTTAGCCCAAACAYTGTACTCCAAGTGAAGCTGTACTGTTTCAAGCAGTATTAACCATAATGGCTTCACATCCTGGAACTGAGGCAGTGATGATACACATTTAATACCTGTTTGTTTTTATAAGGTCAAATAGTTTCACTTAGTAATCATCAAGTTAAGAAGTGTCTTTCATGATGTACAAAATGAGCTGTTAGTTCTTCTTCCCTACATTGGGCCATAATCTTCTTCATTTCCAATTGAGAAAGGCATCCAAATTTATTTGGACCTATCCTTCATAAGCAGTATGATAAAAAGTATGGATTTTTAAAAATAACTTTCATATTTCTATGTAGAATAAAGGCTCTTCAAAGTTCAGCACAACAATAATGGCCATAATATTCCATGCTCAAAGAGAAAGCAATTTTACTATATTGGTTTGATGAGTAATGTGTACCAAAATTAATGGTGCCATCTAAATTTTAGCTCATCCAATCTGTACCAATTTGCTTGGCAAACACTTGTTCAGTGGACAAATAGCACAAGGTCTTGACCTTTAGAAATGAGGACAGTTGCACAATGGTTCCCTAGATTATTGCCTGCTGAATGATGGCTTGGTGTAATACMCAGGTGCAGGTAATGCAAATGCTGTTAAATACACACACTTTCATGAACACTGAGGGGTAAACAGAAGAGGGACTGGATTCACCAATGYCTGGCATCTTGTAATGAGAGTAAACAAAGCAGCATTTTGGAAGCCCTTTAAAGTGCCTGGAGATCTTGAGTAAATTTGGAGCCAAGGAAGGCTGGCTCTTCTGGARGACATCAGGTGCTCTAGATTTCCCAGACATAAACTTAGAAAAGAAAGTCTCCATCTAAAGTGATTTCTCTAAATTGGTGTTTCTTCACTTTTAGATTATATCTTCCCATCTGCTACATTTGTTTTTATTTCTGAAATCATTCAGATAAATTTTCTGGTGCATCTTCACAAGAAAATAAATCTTACTAGTGTCACAGATATTTCAAAATGCATTTTAAGAGTTTCTTGCTTAAAAAAGAATTTTTTTAATAAAGTAGCTCATAGAAGCCTATAACTCCTAAAAATACTTCTGAGCAAGAAAATGAGCTATTAAGGTTACAAGATTACATTTGTTTAACTTACAAATGGCTCTACTGAACYTCACTTTTGCTGGAAAAAAACAATGTGGTGTAAGCACATTCCACAAAAGGCATATTTATCCTTCTTCGTTCAATATTGTAGTTTCAATAAGTCACCAGTATTTCAGGACATGCTATGGTCAGAAATGCAAATTACCTTTAGGCAATAAACATTATTTTAACATCCCCTTGAAATGGGGACTTTTGCTGGGGAGTCTACCCATTAGAATCAGCACAATTTATAGGCCAGAATGGTCTTGTTGGGCAGAATGATGACTGGCAAAGTTTTGCATGATCAAAACCAAGAACAGTTTGCAGAACTAAACAGAAATTTTCTGGGAGATATACCTTTTTGGATAAGCCTTTCCTTTTGTTTTCATGTTCCTGCCAAGATAGAATACCAGAAAGTTCAGCAGGACACCAGCTCCTGTGTGATTTGTAWTCAGTTTTCAAAACAAAACTTTGGTTAGTTCAGATGCAGATTAGCAAGCCAAACTTTTGGTTGCTTAGCTGARCAACAATGGATCATATATTTTGAGATTCCCTTCAAATTATTTCACTAACAGAAAACAGAAAAGGATGAAGATAGTTAATCTYCTCCTGTCAATAGACAAGTTTGTTTATGGGCTTGACCTTCTTCCAAATATAGCATCCTGAAGAACTTTCTAAACAAGAATTAATAATGATATGTTTGTTTTGTTTCTACACTGTTTTCATTAAAATTATGAAGTCAAGGGTTAACCAATATGTATGAAATGAATGCAGGGAAAAAACCCAGCCTGGTCTGAAAGTGAACTTTATAAATAACACTGGTTTTTTGGAGCAGAAGACGAGGAAGATTCACAGGGTTATCTCTGCAGAGATGTTTTTGGAGATATTAATGAGAATAAATCTATTAGAGTTATGGTTGACTTTSAAGAAAGACATTGTGACATACAGGAAAATGCACAGAAAAATAAAATAGTCCCTTTATTCATCAAATATAGAAAGGGAGACATATTAAAAAATTTTAAAAAAGGAAGTAAAATATGCCCATAAACATCAACATTGTGCTGTTTATTGATGCCTTTGCTGCTGTAAATACCCCGCCCCATAAGGAAAGATGAAATGCAGAAGTATGAGGTCACACTGTGCAGCATGACAGCTCAGACMACTGAAAGGTACTGCTCCTCTAACCTCTTCCCACCTCTCTCATCTCCTCCACTAACTTTCCATCAGCTCACCAGGTTCTCAGCCTTGAGAACCAGATTGAGCTCCACAGGAAAAAAACAGGGAAAAAAAAAAAAAACAGCAACAAAAAACTCAAAAAAAAAAACAACCAAAAAAACCAACCAACCAACAAAATCCACCAAGCAACTGGACGTTTTGCTACTCTTTAACTGAGTTAAGGCAGATCAAAAAAGGATCTGGTAATCTTCAGGGAAGCAAACTAGTGAGACCAACAGAGCTGGGAATCAGGGAGAGGAACAGGAAGAAAACCATGTARTGGGAAACAGCTGGAAAAAAAGTAAATTAAAACATCTAAGCAGCATATTCTCCATTACATTTTTCATGGAAGAAGTGAAGGTACATTAGTTTTATGGTATTACTTCAAATGATACATARTCAGGATGAAAGTGTTCATAATGACTAGAAACAGTATAATGATTTCTTGGAGGTTCACTCCTCCCTTATAGCTCAGCTAGCTTGTTGAAATAGTCATTACCTTTTTCTGGACAGAGTTTCACATGAGACTTGCTTATTTATAATTTGTAAAAGGTATGCATATAAAACCTGATGATTTCTAATATTTTGGCCAGAAGTCCAAGGTAACTGAAGTATTCAAAACACTTCCAGATTAATTTAATCCAAAAACCAGGTAATGGTAAGAGTAATTAAAATATTATTTTATAATTTAGATCCAAATGCAGTAGTATATCCCTGACACAAACAGGYCAGGACTCTGTATCTGAGGAAAGAACATTTGGTTGAATATTTGCTACTGATACAGCCTCTGATTCCTTATGGGAATCATAGCTTTGGAGCACTTAGTGAAAAGGCCCATAGCTATTGATGCTAATTGCTGATCTCTGTTTCAGGAAATTACCCAAATTACTCCCTTTATGAGCATAGATATCATAGATATAGCTGCTCTTCCCCTCCTACAGGAGGCAGTTTTCCAGGTCATTAAGATATTTTCTGCAGACACTCAGCTCATGCCTTAAGCAAGATAAACATCTCCAAGACACATATATTTCAAAGATCATGTCATCCTTAGGACATCCTTTTGGATTTTATCAGCTATAATCATTTGGTATACTGACTAGAGCTAACTATTAGTGTAATTTGGATGCAAAGCTTGAGAAATAAAAGGCAAGGAAAAACCTTCAAATGAATTTTTGAATACAACAGTCTGAACATTACTTAAGTATCAAAAATAAATTTAAAATTGTGCTCAATATTAAACAGAACTTCCTGTGAACAGTTTGTGTGTGTTTGTGTTTAAATGAAAACACCTCAAGAATAAAAACTGAAACTGATTACAGAAAAATGGGAATGTCAAATATTGAAATTTTCAGCTGCACTTTTTCATTAGAGTTTCATTCCTGAGATTAGATTAGATGAAAGTTTTTGTTTCTAAGAGATACGCACTTGGTTACTTGACTGCAAAGACATAGAATTTGAACTAATAAATGTTCAGACACTAGAAAGCATGTAAGAAATCTAAAACTAAAAATAACAACAATAACAACAAAAAAAGACACCTTCACCCTTGACAACTACCTCAAGATTTTTTAATATGTAACATCACTTAATGAAGATGGCCATATGACTTTCCTATCCCCTAGAAAAAAAAAAAGTAAGGTTATGGCTATGTCTGTATAGAAGACTACATAAAATAGAGGAACTGTAATAACACAAATAGCACATAGAAAAACCTGGAAGATAAATTTCTGAATTAGTAGTCTCATTAGCTATTGTTGCTTATCCYAAAAGCCTACAAAATTACTTTCTAGGAATGATAAAATAGTTGGGTATAAAATACAACTGTGAGTATTTTGTAGTGAGGAGATAACAAGGAGATCAGTGATAACAATCAGTTTCTGCTGTCTCTCCACTCATGCAACACGTAACAATGAGCTGCATCTGCACAGAGCCCTAGAAAAGCTCTCAAATATTTACATGAGTCTCTCCTAGCTGCAGAAGTATAAGTATACACTGAGGAGGAAAAAAAAACCTGCCTAAATCAAGAGTAAGCTGAAATGATCTCACAGTGAAAGATAGCAGAGGACCATCTTTTAATTTACAATCTTCTGACACAGTAGGTTCCTTCTTGTTCTGCTGTGTGCCTTTAAAAACCTTTGCATTATCAGCTTTTGCCAAATTTTACCATTTGATATTAGGATCCAGACAGTTGTACCAAAAAAGAATTGGCTGTAATAATGGTCATGCTGTACTGATCAGCATGAGCAATGTCACTGACCTGCTCTCTATAAAGAGCCATTGGTCCAAATTCTCCCAAAGAAATGTAATAAATGGCAATGTTAATCCCTTTGGGGTATTTTGTGACTTCTCAAGCATTTCATTTTCAGAGTACACTTTCTTATTTATTATATTAATCAACCTATTGAACCAAATTWTTTGGGATTAAGTCAATTATTCCACAAGTGCTATTCAGACAGAACAAARTTTATTTCCACCATGTCCAGGCAATATCTCATCTCCTCAACTGGATATACTGAACTTGCAATATAGAAAGCCAGGTTCTTAACTTCAATTGCCTGCTGTGGTTATATTCAGGTGAACAATGTTACAGCACACAGTTCCCTATGACCAGACAGCACTGCTACCCCCACCCCTTCCCAAACACATCCAGTCATAGAATAGACTTCCTGGATCACAGACAAAAAGCAGATTTGCAGGGATTATACACCCCAACTACTTGTCAAAATGGTACTCGTTTATTAGGGCATTATATTGGAGCATTTCTTTCACACTCCACCTACAGCTTGTAACCACTTGCACTAAGGCCTCCTTACGCTGGATTTTTGCTTCAACCCCATAAAGTCTACTTTCGAAATGCAGATTACAGTGGTTGCCTCAAGATACAGATCACAAGTAATAGTATCCTGTCTTCTACGCCCAACATTTGAGTAAACAGGGGCACCACACAGAAAGAGTTTAAGTAGGTTGATTGTAACAGAAAAGAAATAACTGCAAGACTAAGGTGAACTTCTAAGATTGCAAACATCATACAAAATGGTCAACCTGGTAAAAATAGGCCTTACTCTTCTCTTGCACTGCTGACTACACAGGAGTTACCCTGATTTACAGAGAAGTTTCACAAGGCTAAAACGATGCCAGTTAGATCTGAATCTGGCCAAAYGCCTACAAATGGAGCAGCTTCAGATGCTGGCTTAAACTGAAATGGCAGATGTACTATCACATGGCAATCAGGAAATATGTTCTACTTTCTTTCCCAAATTGCTACTGACCTCAGCCATATCCTTATGTCAATAAGGAATTGTGAAAAAAGGAATCTGAAGAAAGAGTAGACTATTAAACAGCTTAGAATCTGTTTTTWAAATTGTGGATTTTTCAGCAAGATTTAAATATCTAATAGCCCTGCTTCAATACTACTTTTATGCCACTAAAAGCAGTTACTAAAAATTTTAAGTTTTCCCCCCAGCAGCTTCCTCTGTCTTTTATTTTAATCAGACAAAAACTAAATAAAAATCTTTTCAGACACAAAAGAAGGCTGAATGTGCTGTAAATAACTGACCCATTTCAGTCTTTCTCTTCCATTGTGCCTAATTCCATCTTCTAGAATAAATACAAAAAAGACTGACTCATCAGAGAAGATTTTACATTTACAATGGACTTTTATGACAGTTGCCATGTATTGATGCTTTTGTAACAGCAGGGGCTTGGGCCAGCAGCGAATGTACCATGCCACTTTCCCAGATGATCTAACTCATTGACCCCACTGGGGGAAGAGCTACAGCAAAGCACAGTACAACCTGGCAAAAAGTGGCCCTTTGTTAGTAAGAGAAAGTGCACAAGCCAGTGAAAGGAAGGGTTTATAAATCTTGAGACCACAGAACTATTTGGCCAGTGATTTTGTTGTACAACTCCAAGAATTTCAGTATGAAGGCAGCTGATACCAGAAACCAGCAGCCTGGCTAAGGTTGCTCTGTGTGGTAGTCAATCTTGCCTTTTCAAGGCTTCTTTTTTTGGGCAAGAAAACAAATCCACAACAGCCATTTTAACAAAATAGTTTTATCTGCCCTGGGTTCTTTCACCTGAAGAAACCATCATAGTCAGCAGTTTTGTCATTACATATCCCTAATATTCCCATCTCCAGAAATCTTTGTTTTCTATAACAAAGACAAGCCTTGAATGGTCCAAGGTCATTACTGKCCTGCAAGTAAGCTACATAAACTGAACATTTGTGAAGTGTTGTTTGTACCACAAAGACAAGACACACCTTGAAGTAGAGGCATGACCAGGTCTCAGCCAAGATAGACAAATCAAATGAAGGAGGTTAGCTGCACCTTTGCATGCTTCATGAAGAGGTAGTCCTAATGACTCCATACTGAGCTTCTACTATGGSTTGAAGAGCAGTTACAGATGACAACAGAGCCAAACTCTTGTGAGCAAGCTAAACACAGACCAGAGGCACAAGCTGAGCATTGAGACAGGCATACACACAAGACTCACTAGCAAAAGAGATTAAAATGAAAAAATCTAGGAGGGCCATGCAGCACTGGGACAGGTTACCCAGGGTACTCAGAGGGACTTCGTCCTTGGCAGTTTCCAAAATCAGAACAAGTGGTGGCAATAATCCSTCTTTAAGGAAAAGGCTGGGCTTCAAGCCAACCCTTCTAGCCACCCTTGCTATGATATTGGGAAAACAGTGGGCTAGGTAGCCTGTTTTAAAGATGTTTCAAAGRTTTTATTAACCTTTGTCAGAACCARGCAAAGCAAGGAGGGGCAGGACACCCCTRTGCTGGAGGCAGCACTTCTGTCAGGCCAGGGAAAAGGAGACTCCAGGGAAGTGTCTTGTGACACTAGGGCATAAGAGTGTCAKAAGAGAGTAGTGTCATTACTGGGACAAAGTAAAAGTGACAGGTAGAAGGAATTAGATTAACAGTAAAATGATGTGAATAATGATTGTTTTTACAGGTCTTCTTGAAAAAGGAGTGAAACAGACAAACCTGTAACACAAGTGAAGCACACTGACCAGTAAAAAACTGCCATACAAAATGGGTTCTAGGATAGAAGCTTTGTTCAGTGCCATCTGAGGCAAATGTTGGCTAAAACAGCTACATGTGACAACTTCCTTKCCAGAGTTATGGCTTAAATACATAAAGAATTTCCCAAGACAAATAGGTAAAAAATCCTTTCATGGGCTTAATAYCACCACTGTAGTAGACATGAGTCACATTCTGAGGGACTTTTTGCACTTCTAATATTGTGGTTATAAGCTATATTTATTAAAGAAATAAAATAGAATGCCCTTTACTTGTTTAACCTGTTCTTTCATAAGACCTGGTTAAGGTAATAAAATTAATGACAGACACTTAAAGAGTAATTTTCTTTGGATAACCAAGGCTTCTTGGAATAAACCCTTTGCCCCCATCTTGCTGCATATCAYRCAAAYACCATGCTTATGCCATAATATCAGTAGCTAATTTCCTTCATTGTTAAGCCCAGATCCTYTTCTTTGTTTCAATCAATTACACTWTATCACCCAGGCTGACTGATCYCAGACAAATGTGACAGGACCTTTGAGAKTCAGTCTAGCATCGAGTGATCTTCTAATGGCATGGAGTAGTCACATCAGTCAGTTGTAGCTGTGATTTAGATGAGTGAATGTTCCATTAGGCTCWCTCTGTTTCTTAATCATTTCTTCCAGACACACTGGCAACTGCCCTGCAGTGGACAGGGAGGGGAAAAAACACCCTGCAGGACAATTGTGCTGGAAAATATGAGATCTCTCACTCAGCTTCAGTGATTGCAAACAAGAGATAGAGACGTCACTCCATCAAAACTAGACTGCTGTAGGGAACAGTGGAGTAGGATCCAAGACAGGGTGCTTTACAGTCAACAGTACAAGCCAATTTTTTTGTCTCATATAAGCCTTACTAGTCCATGACATAATAAACATTATTATTTAAGCAATTACTTAATTATTTCAGAAATTGTTTAAGAAATGAAAAATAAGCGGAGGTCCGTCCTAAGAGAACGGGATGTACTGTGTTAAACTTCCTGCATGCAGGGAACGGGAAAGAAGAAAAAAGATAATTTCCAGCTAATTGTTTATGTCCTATTCTTTGGCAGCTATGCCAATAAAAGCACTGAATAATGATCCTGAAAGGACCAAAACAAGAGAAATTACATGTTCAGCAGTTCTTGTTATTTCAAATCCAGTAGTGGTTTTTATTTGCTTTTCAGCTTTACTTTGGTGTGGCCTTTCAAAAGGAAATAATCCTGTGAACAAAATAACTGGCTGAGTGACAAAAGGGCTGCCAAGTCTGATCCACAGGTGATGAGTACTTGGCCAGCAACCAAACTTAGGCTAAATTAAATACAATTAAAACAGACAAAATTGTCCATCTGCTTGTACAGTTAATATAGACAGAGTGTAAAAAGGTGCTAAAAATKACTAAAGAGGAGATCTTACACTACATGCTGAAGACCAAATGTCCAGAAAAATTTCTGTTGCAAAAAACAAGCCAAAGCAAAAAGCCTGTACAAAGGAACTCTAGCAAAACACTAATATGAAGTGCCTAATTTTTTCATGCTTGGCAGCAGTACAGAATAGACAATTTTTTCAGTTCCTCTGCAAATAGCAGAATTTGATCCTCAAATTTAGCATCTTTTCCATTTAAACTGTAGTAGCTAAAGGGATATTTAGGAAAATTTTAAAAGGATGAATCAACCTGAAACTAGTGTGTATACTAAAAAAATGTGAGTATCTTTTGAGTCCTACACATGAAGTGTGCTTAAATTTAAGTCCATAAAAAGAAATCGTGCATCAAGAAGGAGGACTATCAATAACTATCAAAACACCATAAACACTAAAATTTTATATAACTGAGATTCAATCTCTGTCAAAAATCTAGTGATATTATTACTTTCTCTTTCAAAGAAGAGATGTACATTTTTAGTGAACAGTGCCTCATTAGTGAATATTCATGGCTTAAAGTAGATTTTAAACACTTTAAGAAAAGCAAATTTTTTTGTGATTTAAAGTACTTTAATAAGCTTTTTTTTYTTTTTTTTTTCTTTTTTTTCTTTCTTTCCTTCCCTCCTTAAAGAGAGGTACTAACTTGGGACTAAGACAACACCATTGGATGAAAATATATCGCCACCTCCAAGATGACCACTAATAGGGACAGGAGAGTTTATCTTACCAAGTGCCCACAGATATCCTAARTCACTCCTAATATCAATGAAAGTCCAAACCCCCGACTTTGTTCATTAGCAGAGTGCCTGCAACCTGAATCCAACTGCAGAAAAAATGTCACMAAAAAAAAAACCAAAAACAGTCASTGCCAAGACATTGGTTTTTACCTCATGAAATGGTTAAATGAAGATTAATTAACCCCTCTAAGAAACGACACCTTGGCTGGCATGTTTAGAAGAAAGGAAAGGGGAAGAACTACACTCATTCCTGAAGTAACCAGCCTAAACATAGTAGTGTTTCATTAGACAGGGACAACATTTTACTCACATTTAGATAATTACCCCAAAACAGAATAGCAAAGAATTCTCACTGTGAGTAGAAATTAATTTCTATTTCACAGATGTCACTAATTTGACAAAAAACCATGCAAGAAAATAACAGCAAGTTTTTTCTCTGTTTACATCCACAAGTGGTAGCTACTCATCAGAGATTAGGCAAGATTAGTCAAAGGAAAGTAGCAGGACAACATAATGAGAAAAGAAAATTTTAGGAAGTTAATGTTTCTGGAAAATCCATCATCTCAGTGCAAAGTTTAAATATACTTCCTCCCATGCCCAGTCTTAGAAGAGACAGATTAATTTCTTGGATCACTTTTAAAAATTTGTACTGAATCTCTGGTAAATATTTCCGATAAGCCTTTCTACTTCATCAAGTACTCTAACAAAACAAGCACAGAAAGCAGCAAGTATACGGCATGATTTGCTTTCTGAAAAACAAACAATTTAGACTATTAGCCATCCCTCAGGCTGGATATTAATCCTCATTTTTGAGAGGAGTAAGATTCTTATTAATTTTTTATAAGAGTACGGTTCTTATCTGAGGATATGCTCCAAGGGGGAGGAGGGCAAGGTTGGCTGGTTTTTTTTCTAAATGTGCCTATCTTCAYGCACACAACTATCTTACCAGAGGGTTTAATGCATCCCCTTAACCTCCAAAGGTCYGGGCTTACGCAAAGCTCCTGAACTCTGTCATTCCAACACAAAGCTGTTTATAGTAGAGAAATTGCAGAGCAAACACACCAATCATACCCTTATCAGTCCCAGCCTCACAGCTCTGCATCACTCATTTTTATTACTGAACAGTTCTGGCTTTGCTTTTTTCTTCTTTTTAAGCTGACTAATTAAGAGAATCCAATGAAGTATATTGTACAATTTCTCCAACAGAACCCCAAGGGCTACTATTTCAACTAGAAGGCAATCTTATAAGCAGAGTTATWATCAGTAGGGAGAGATTAGCTTGCCTACAGTAGCACTGGAGTACTGATAGCCAGAGGTACACACACAGTGAGCACACCAGCATGGTATGAGAAACCAGCCAGGATCACAAATAAAGCTGCACTGCTAATGAGGAGCTGGAGGAATCGGAGCATGAGGAAGCACGACATTAAGATGTCTTCCTGTCTCAGCACTGCTCACTTTAACTGCCTCAAAAGGCCAAATACCTTTAAGCACCCCCATCAACAGCATTATATTTACTYTAGGTCTTACCCAGAACTTTCTTCCCTCAAATCTCAGGTCACAACCTTTTATATTTTKCTCAATGGCTAAAAGGGCAGGTGCTTGCATTTTATATAAAAATTCTGTTAAAAAACAAGTGTACTTGTTTTATATATAAACTTGCAATATCTTCTTGTGGCAGACAGAGGTGAGCTAAGGACTGACCTTCTCAATTGCCCACAAAATTAACACTTCACATTAAGACAATAAAAATTATTCAATACTGGAATTAATTAATTAATTAATTAATATTTGAAATGTTCTTGATCTTTGTTATCTACAGAAGGCAGATGATTAACTGGAAAAAATGTTAACAGTAAAAATCAAATAACACAAAAGTTTAATCACAATGAACTGTGTGTTATATCCTCTCCACCACAGAACTTGAAAGAACGCAGCCAGTGAAGGACAAMAACAGTGTTCCAAGAAGGAAAAGAAGCAGGTGTTTACCTAAGGGCTGTCCAATTTATCAGTACTTGATGAGAGTATAACTCAAGTACTTTCATTTTTATTTTGTGTTGAATTTGGGATCCTCAGTTATAAAATTCTTCTTGAAGCCTACTCTGTTAGGCCTTAAATTGATAATTGTAATCTAAAACAACAGCTAGAAGGGAAGAGGAATATGATGGAGAGTGGACTTTAACACTCTCCAGAACATACCCTTTGGTATGCCTGAGGAGAGCAGGCAAAACAGGACACATGCTTGGATCCCTGCTCACTGCTTGTCATGTGGGTGCAAGGCTGCCTTTGCTGGCAATGCACAAGCATCAGCCAGGCAGTGACCAGTAGCACTGCAGGAGCYGTGTACACACTTTCCTTTACTCCCCCGCTTTACTTCCCACATCTGGGGGAAGGAGTAACATCTTCCACTTCAATAGGTGGAGCATCCATCAGAGACCAACCCTCAGACACCCCTACTGAAATAATCACATCCTGTTATGAAGCAGTTGATGGAAAGACAGAAACTGTTAGAGATTAAGATAGGGCTAACTAGTATTTATTACTTCTCTGTAGGCTTCAGGTGAAACCACACKGATGAAGGGAACTCCCTCCCCACCCTCCACAAGTTAATAGCGTCTCGCCTCAAACACGTCAGCTAACAAAGCTCCATGTCAATCYAAATTCTTTCATAACCCATATCTGGCCAAAGCTTTACCCTGCTTTTACCTTTGCARTGGGAACTGGGGACAGCTAAATGGCCTGCAAGCAACCTCAGACAAGCAGTTTTAGAGTGAGGAGGGAAGGGATTGTGCCAATTGACTTTGAAACCCCGAAGACTGTGTTCAAACGGCCATAACTTGAAAGCCAAGATAGTCTGTGCAAAAAGTAGGCTACCTAAAATTGCTGAACAARGCCTAAATCCAAACTTGTGGAAATTGCTTTCTTTTTTCCCATGTTATAAGAATTCTGTGAACACACTTCTAATTGCTCACATTAATTTGCTATTTACAAAACTGGCCAAATGCCACTTGAACACGTAATTTTGGAAAATGTTAATGAGTTGTACAATTATTAGAACTACAGCTGAGCAAATATGAGTCCCCAGTGGAAATGGAAGGTATCCAGTCAATGTAAACTGGTTTAATTCCCTTGAAACATTTGAAGCAGTACTGACTTATCCAAGCCAGAAATCTTCATAGAGTTCAGACTTATTTACAGCCCTTCTGCTGTTTCTATCTTTTTCCTTCAGCCAGTCATTTAATAATGACAAACATGTTTGAGCTAGTAGACTGTCCACTGAATATTCAGTATTAATATTATTTTTTATGTTAACTACTAAATGACCACAACACAGAAGCAGTTTTTTTTCTATTTCCCAATGGGATTGCTTTCAGGAATGGGACTTGAACAACTTTAGTCCAAGCACTGGTACATGTTTGTGCAAATACTTGCATGCTGAGRTTGTACTGACCAGAACTTTCACAACCAGTTTTATTGACAGAGYTTTATTAAATAACAATGTCTACTGAAAACTAATCTGATCACTGTAATTACTCAYAGAACAAATTCAATTTACATGGAATATATTTGGTAATGTTTTCTGCAGTAACTACCAGATGCTATTTATAAGACAGAGGCTGAAATATAGACAGAAAATAAATTAAACCCCTGAAACAAAAGATAATAGGTGATTTTTCTATGAGCCTCTCAATTTTTTTCTGTCTAAAGATGAAACTAAGCATTAGTCAGTTATTTTTGTCCTAGGCCATCCACAGCTATTATGCAATACTGGAATGAACAAGTCTAACCTCTCAAAGCTGCAGAAAGATGGATGTCCTTCCTCCAGATCTCCTTCCATTCACTTTCAGCTTCATGTTCCCCGCACWGACATAAATTCACCTGTCCTTACAACAAACTGCTTCAGCTCACTAATCCAGTCAAAAAAATAGCAAAAAAAAAAGCAAACCAAAATATGCATAGTTTTTTCAGCAGTTTTTTGTTGGGTTAGTGAATTTAAGCACCARCCATTCTGGTGAGTAGCAGGGCAAGGACAACACAGAAGATGAYAGCAGATCCTTGAAGCTGGGTATAGGARAMMGAATAAAAGGGGAAGAAATAAAGACAACCTTTTAGTGACAGCAAATKATATGGCTTAATGCCAACATCTTCCCCATTATATCAGACAGGAGTGCAGTCTTTTTGCTTATGCATACACCTGCAATGTWGTCACCCTAGCAAATATTAAATGGATGCTCCCTTGCAAGACATTTCCAGGAAATAAGCTTCTAAAATATTCAGGGGCACCCACTCTCATCCAACAAAACCATTTTGTATGGTGTCCTGTTTGCATGAGAGATGGAAGGGYATTCTGCTACAGTAGAAATTACACTGAAAATAAGGTTATCTCTTTCAGTTAAAATTAGTTCTGCTTCAGTGTTTCTAGTGCTGCTTTGCTACACAAGTACGTGCAAGATCCGTGTATATATCTASGTCCATAATGCAGGCACTACCTAGRCTAGCCAAGTATGTTTCCCATCTCCCCACTTTCATAGCCAAGAGAAATATTTGTCAAAGCACCATTGTTTTGCCTGTTTKCAAGCAGAGCAGAACTAGACTGCCTTCACTCTGAGAGTCACATTTACTCAAAATCATTCTGTTGCAYCTGAAAAGCCTTTTGAAATAAACATTGTCAATGCTCAAACTGTCCAGAGGGCTCAAAACTAAGGACCATGCATTGGTGCACCATGGAAGACTGGAAGATAMAATAGGAGATGACATTTTTTTCTTCTTAAATATGTCCTATTGTTACCAAAATTGGTAGGAAAATTCCTTAACATCAGTGTAACATTAAGAATCAGGCATTATTTATTCAGCACTGGATGCACAGGGAATATTTCCTCCTATCAGGCATGCTGAGTTCCTCTTCTTGATTAATGTTTAACATGATTTTGAAGAATAGCCACTGTATTTTCTGTAAGTTAGGCAAATTGTTCATCTGGTGACACTATGAAGCATTAAATTGCCTGGAACAGAGGTAGCAGCCATCCGTATAAGCCCAGCACATGCCATTTCTATAGGAAACAAAAAGCCCAGAGATGTCAAATGAGAGGAGAGGGATCAATGAGTCAAGCACTCAATGAACTAAAGTCTACATTGCACTGCCATTTTCAGCTTTGCCATACAGTATACCTCAGCTAAGATTCAATTATTGCTGGCCTACAGCAGTTTTTGCATGCAACACCAGGATAAAATTAGTTATGACATCCATGACCCAGCTGCAGCATGGAGCCACCCCCTCTGCTCCTCTCCCACCCTGTACTGCACCATTTCCCACCTCAACCCTCTGGAAAAATCACCCATGAGGCMATGATATACACCAGGGAATGTTCATTGATCCACTACCAATTGCTCACAAAAGCGTTTCACAACTTTCGGGTGATTTCGGAACATTTAAGTGCCTTGGAGGATCTATTTTTCAAYACAAAACAATCAAATTTCTGTTCAAATCTCTGAATCATCATTTTTACAGCTGTACAATATGAGTAAAATATTTTAGGAGTAATTTGCCTTTCTTGTTCTTTCTAAAGTATCTTATTGATATGACAGTGCTTCCCACCAAGCTTCCATGCAACGAAATGCCAGATAGGTTTTCTTTCCCACATGGATTCTGATCTTCTGAGGGGCAGGGAGGAAGGGGACAAGGCAGTAACCCTCATTGTAGTCCCTGGGCATTACACCACTGGTTTGCTCCTAGTTGCATTAAAATAATACCAAACTGTTCCAGCAAAACAGCAAAAAAGAGCTACCATTGATCTTGAAAGTACCAAAAACTAATTTTTTACTGCCAAGAAGTTGTGGCTGCCCTATCCATGGGAGCCTTCAAGACGAGATTGGATGGGGCTCAGAGCAACATGGTATAGTGAAAGGTGTTCCTGTTCATGACCGGGGGGGTTGGAACTGAATGATCTTTAAGGTCCCTTCCAATCCGGGCCATTCTATGATTTTATGATCATACTAGAAGAGATCTGTCTTTAAGCACTTTATAATAATTCAGTGAAGTACTTTCTTATAACACTGTCCTTGGCTCTCCCTCCATGCAATGAGGAAGACAATTGTCTCCATTAATGGAAATTTTAAAGATTTGAAAGAATCATCCTTATGATCCTTCTACCATTAGGGGTTTCTCATTGTTTTTTTCAGTATCTTAACATGGTGGGGAGRGGATGACTTSATGACAAAACACCTGACAGATGCCRGGTGAGGAGCCTAGAAAAAGGTCAGCCTGRGTTCGTTTAGTAAAGGGATGTACCTCAGAACACAGACCCTTGAAGTTTGGGAGTTTGAATTAGAGGATCTTTATGGTCAATTATTCAGTTTGTAAGTGTTCACTGTGTTTATCTAGAAGACCTCATGCTGGAATTCATTTGACAAACAAACTGCCACTACTTATTAGGTCTGGCTTGTCACTGATGTGACAAAATAATTCMTGAAGGGATTTTAAACCATATCTGATTTCCCTCCAGCTAGCTATAGTCTCTGGCACTTAGGGAATAGCTGTATGGAAGTACTTGAGGCAAAAAATAAATGTAGCTTAATAACCTGAGTATTATTTTTAAAAATCTACACCTTATATTGAAGAGTCTTTAAAATTAGTTTGCCTGCAGAAGTGTAGCATTTCTAGAGTAAATTTGGAAAATCTACAATTCTACTTGCATTAGTCAAAAGAACTAGGAAAATTGGAATTTTGCTCATTTAAAGGAGTCRGGCAAAACATATTAACGGAATAAGAATAAAGGTTTAAAAAACACCAGCCTGAATTTTGAATTGAAAAAATGTGATAATTACTTACAGCATACTAAATTTATATTTGTTTAAATTGAGSTAGATACACAGGTGTTGCCTCAATCTGAATAAATATTTCTAAAAGGCTTTTGGAGTTATTGCGAAGTTACATACATATTTCTTAGGAGAGTGCTTTTCTAACAAGAGGAGCAGACTAATCCTGCGAATGGTCATCAGACATGCATGCAGAAGAAAGGAGGCTCTTGCCCAATATTTCATTGTTCCTAGAAGTGTATATGTGTTTTATATGGTTTTCACAGTCATTGGCTAAAACAACTAAGCCATTTGTTTCCTAAATTTCAAGTCAAGCTGAGGCAGAAGTGCATTTTTGTCTTGGATAATCAGAGGGGGAAGAGTGAGGTGACTGGAACCCCCTTAAGCTCCTACTCACAGCCACAAGACACAGTCATCATCATCCTACCCTTGTGTAAGAAAATTTAATGGAAAGAAATTAAGATTTAAAATAGTGCCAAACATATCTGTAAAAGCTCTCAAATCTGGCAATCCATCATGCACTGACACTTGCTAGGCTGTTCAGCAATCCTTTGTCAKAAGTGTTTCCAACAAGGCAGAATGAGCTTACAGTTCTTACTCCTATATATGATACATAAGGRTACATACAATCCATACTAGGCATGRAGTTGTCATTGYCGTTGTTTCAACAGARTTACTTGAATTATTCAAACGTTCTTTTTTTTCTTATTTATGGGGGAAAAAACCAAAATGGAGATAGTATCTTTTTTCCTCCCATTGTTAATATTTTATGCTAGAAACCTTAAATATTTATGCATGTTGGGAAAAGTTATTTTCTGTCAAAATGGTCCCCCCTTCAGAAGAACAGCCTTGTCTTTTCTTAGTTGCTTCTAGAACAAATGAATGATTTAATGTTTTCTTTTTACTGCAAGACTTACTCTTGGGCCTTATTTGCACTGGCAGATATAAAACCATAGGGTCGAGAATATCRCCTAAGACCTTTTCAAACCCTCGGTTCAAAGAGATTTTCTGGGGATAAAACTTTAATCACTCCTTTTTTTAATCATGAAATCAATTTAGTCAGGTTTTGATGCAAAATTAAGTACTAAACTGTGGGGAACCAGGTTACCCCTTTGGGGGTCTCTGGAGGTTCAAGACCCTAAGGGTCTCAAGACAGAACCAAAAGAGCCAAAAACTCCTATTCCTTTGATTTTTAACTCCCTGGCAAACACTGCCATGCTTGAAAGAGGAAAAGAAGTCCATGTGGGTTTGATTGGTATGATTTTTGTTAGCTCACAGGTTGAAAAAAATAGAATTTTTAGATTTTACTACATAGATAGAATGGGACAAAGATGGAGGCATCAGGGTGTGTTTTTGTCTTTTTCCTGCTTCTT
The DNA here is from genome assembly GCA_902810485.1 of Alauda arvensis. Lineage (NCBI taxonomy): Eukaryota > Metazoa > Chordata > Aves > Passeriformes > Alaudidae > Alauda > Alauda arvensis. The sequence goes on along the minus strand of CADDXX010000269.1, from coordinate 439,705 downwards.
CTTCCCCTCCATCTTTGCAGAGGTGGTGGCCTTTTTTTGATTGGGTTTTGGTAAGATTTCACTGTCTGACATGGGTCTTAGTKAYTGGTACTTAGWGAAAAACATTGTTAATGCAGTTTAGATTATAAAAGTTCAGGTGCCATTGTAGGAGGGTCAGATTCTGCTTTTCTGGCTGCCTGCAAACATCAYGCTGGACTGAGAGAATTTTTAAGATAAGAAAATAMTAAACAATTCTGCAAAACAACTGCACAGCCTCCGGCTCTCCTTCAAACTCTATCATCAACTCYCAGGGTGCAAAAAACACCAGAAAACCTGAGACTAAACAAAAGAACCAGACCATTAAAACAGAGAGGTACAAAAACAGTGTCACTGGTTTTCTTGGTCTTGACCACAGAAATTTTTCATTACAATGCATGCAAACCAAAGATTTTTCTGTAATGGTTAATCTGTGTCTCAAACACACATCCCAGTTTTGCATGTGTATTTTGCCAGATAGCACCAACCCATGCTGCTCTGGTGTGACTCTAATAGTCCAACCACGCTATCAGGACAGCTGAGTGCATTACTCAGAAGGCAAAGCCTCACCCAAGGCCTTGAAGGAAAACAACAACTCCACATTGAAGGAGTTCAGCAGAATTTAGGTTGTAGGATACCAAACTGTACCTTAATACTTCCTTCCTACGTAGACATGTAGTTTTCTCTTCCTCAGCACTGTGTTAGTGAGTTTTAAGTAGTTCAGCACCAGTGACTTGAGACAACTGCCTGCTCCATRTCCCTGGTATTTGTGGCCTTCTGAGACATCCAGAGATCCCACAAACAAACTGTATCTGGCCTCGATGTCACAGTTAAATTATATGGCTCTGGCAAACTCTATTTATTCTACACCTCTGCAGAAAGGTTACCTTCCCAARGCAGCAGTGGCAGACAGGAATGTGTGCCTGCACCACAGGCACATTGCTACAAGGTCTGACAGGACACATTTGCAGCTTCCTTTCTTAGGCAGSTGTAGCTGGGCCAGATACTGGGAGCATCTCCCATTGTCCCACACTTCCCTCTACAGTGGTTGTACCTTGTAACAGGGCCAGCCACAGAGAATAGGAATCCACATCTCAGCTGCCAGAGCTTGTAAATGTTCAGTTTGCAAAGTATGACAGYTCAGAACCAAGAGTCCTGTCCAGCTCTCCTTCCCAACCATTTTTGTATGGGGACAGGACCAACCCTGTTGGGCATCAGGAGCCAAATCTCCCTGAAAACCTGAGACCAAGCCATTATGAGTATAAGTTGACATTCTAGATTACGATTTAAGGTAGTTTTGGTGTGGTTGCATTTTGCMTTTGCTAGCTCCAATGTGGACACCAGAAATTCCTACAAAAGAGCACAAGATACAATTGCAGGTAGTAACTTCTTAAACTGCCACAGCACATTCTTCAAAGTCATCTGTGACACCCTTTGTCTCCCATATATCAATCCTAGCCACATGATACATGATGCTTTGGATTGCTTTCAGGAGAAGACACRTTTAAAGCTCAGTTGCTATAGCAGCAGAGAAATGGATTGCTTCTTTTCAACTTGACTGTAGAAGCAGCACAGACCAGAATCCATTATCATTAGCACTGCTCAAACGTGAAGTTTTTTCTTGCAATGCCTTAACATTTTGGKTTTGCACACACAAACAGCAAAGTTGTAACACCCTCTAACTGTTCAGGTTTGTCTGAGTCAACTTGAAACCAGCTCAGGTCACTGTTGTTCTGATGATTTGAGACAATTCTGCTGTGAGAAGTGGCAAGCCACCCTCTGTGCTTTCAATCCAAACTCTGCATGAGCAAGCAATTCARCTCAGCAGGCATCTGTGCAACTCTACTGCTGGCTCAAGAAAAAGGATAGGACTAGCTTAAACTTTTCATGGTGAGTCAATGGACCTCTGGGTTTTGGCAGGAAATCACACCAACAAGMAACAGCAATGCTTCACCTACAGCAGCTTTCATGTGGAAATAGATAAAAAGCCTTCTGGAGCTAAAGATGCTTTATGTTGCAAAATCTGTATTTCTCAACTACTTTGCCTAGCTCAGGTGTACCTGGACAAGCTGCAGCCCTCTTCTGACTACAGTGTGAGAAAAGACATAGTGACTAGATGGAATTAAAGTGCCACGGCCTAAGTTAGAGACACCGTGCCACTTATTGTATGTTTTAAAGCAAACAAAAAGAATAAGGAACAAAACAACTAAAAAAAACCACCAAAGACAAATGCCTGAAAAATAACCCTTCTTGCAGAGTTCAGGACAGGTATTGGACAGCAGTAATTTTCATTCCCAAACATTGTTTTTGTTCTTTTTGTTTAAAGTATCTCAGCTTTTTCACAAATCTCTTCATTATACTCTGGTATTTCATATAAAATGAGATGGACATATTTTGTCAGTGTCCCATTCAGTTTTTACCAACAATCAGTCAAGGACTGGAGATCAGAACTGACAYTCCTCTTTGGTGAATCTGTTCCACATAACATGATGTTAAGTACATTCCATCCAACTTACGTTTTTCACCTTCAGTCACGGATCAACTCTCAAGTACTCTTGCCTTGCCAGGTTTCTTTGTTGGTTTGGTTTTTAACAGTCCTAAACAGCATGCCTGGAGGCAATAGATAGATTGCAAATGCCATGGCATTTACCCTTTCTATCAGAGGAAACATTAGTAAGCCTGTGAACATTTTAGTATCTCTTCAGACCAGATCTAGAACTCTAGTCACACAGATACTGAACTCAGTGTCAAAATTTTGCATATCCCATCCTGAATTATAAGGTATTTGTATTTGAGGRAGCCAGAGTCCCAAGAGCCTGGAAAGGAGTCTTTGTACAGGCATATTTTTTCATTATTTTCTCCAGAACAAAAATCCTCTACTCTACCCCCAAAAAGACAAAAAATGAACAAACAAACACACACAACAACAACAAAAAACCAAACAACAAAACATTACCAAAAAACCCTTTTTGAATGCTGGAAAGGAAGGGGAAGGATCTAAGACATGGAGGAACTTCACTACTTCAGCTGCATGAGTTACTGTTTGCGTATGCTAAGAGATGTTCTTTATATGCATTTCATTTCAKAGTTCTCCCTCTATGAATTTTAATGTCTTGGGTTTTTAATTTTAAATTTTGCAATAGATGAATTCTAAAAGATGGCTGTGATGATGAGATGTGCAGGTCCAGATCTGAGTTGAAATTTTTACTGCATAAAACCTGATTTGAATGGAGCTGGGCAGGAACCTTTCTGAATCAAGTTCTTAATAAAATAATAGTACAAAACACCTATTCTAATAACAGATCTTACCCTTTGAGACACCATATTTTGTTTTAGGTCAACAACTGATTCATTCCATTCAGTGATCTATCTTTCAACCATGAAATAATCTTACCTGAAAGCTTGTTTTTATACAGTCATTTTCATATAATAGTTCTTTTCAACTGCTTGAAAGTGTGTATCTTTAAAAATTAAATATAGGTAGGTCTGAACAACCTTAAACAAGTGCATTATCAGGTGAAATTTGACATAAGATGCCTGGGAGGTTYACCTTGTCTTCACCATAAATTGCTGATAAATTCCCATTTTTGCTACAGGCTTTGCCAAGAGGGTAGTTTGGCATGTCTGAAGACATGGACCAGAACATAGAAAATCTTGGTATAAAGAAACASTGCCTGGGATTTGCAAATCCCACAAAGTCTCTTCTAATTGCATTTTCACCCCAACTGATTTGCCTGCAATTAACAGTTCTGCCTCCCCTCTCTTTGACACTGACTTAATTCCTCAAGAAGACAGATTGTTGCAAAAATTGCTCTTGGCTGAAGGATAAAGACCCAAGTGCCCTCAAAAAAGGGCAGAGAGAAGAATTCCTTCCTCTGGCTTTTTAGTAGTGTAATAATACATTTATGCTCAAATCTTTACAGAAATGAAGGCYAGGGATTTCCCTGGTAGGGGAATTATCAGTCAAACATCATAATTTTCCCCCAGACTCCTCATCTCAGACCCACATGGCTAACAGCCCTTAGTCATTTAGTAWAGCCTCATTTACATGGAACACAATGAATTACATTGACTCCAAGGTCTTGACTATTCAAGAGCAAAACTAGACAAAGTCATGTACAYCATGGAGTTTGGCTGGCAAAGACTGCTTTAGTAAAACAGCTTTAGTTATTTCCAATTAACAAAATTCAGCTGTCTACAACTCTTACTACACTGTGTTGATGCCAGGTGCAATTAGTCCATAACAAAAGGGCACAACTGGCAAAAAAAGAAAATTTAATAGCTGAATCACAAGCAGCTTTGTTCCCCTTTCTTCAAATGCAATAGAAACCATATACCAAAGACAAATAAATTTGCTCCTACAGTGAGTTATTCTGGACACCATGCTGCAATGCATGTGACAGTAGAGGAGAAAATAACAACAAAAATCTAAGTACATCCCTTGATCAAGTAACTACTAAATAGTTCAGTCTCATCATCATTTCCTTTGTCTTATTTTTAATCAWGAAGTTCCTATTCAACACAAGAAAAGACAAATGTAACACATTATTGTGTTTTGCATCTGATAATCATGATAAAACCYCTACCATGGTCTCAGATTGAAACCCTAATGGAAGAGATCCTCCAAGCCTCTCCARTCCAGTTTGAAGGTTATCTTCAACCACAGTTCCCAAATTTAACCTTCTATCCCACCGCAGACAACAACCCATGGCTGGGGATTTTTGTTTAAGAAAAGCTCCTGAAAAGCTACAGAAAGCAGAAAATCTTCCCACCTCCAACMTTGAACAAGACTGTGAGTTTGTAGAAGGTGAGCAAAGAATAACCTTTCAGGAGTTCACAACAGGGCAGGTACAAAATCCAAACAGGATCATAGGCAAAGAACAAAATCCCCTGTTGGCAAGAACAGGTCCCTAAGAATGSGGTGGCATCACCTGTCTGTTTCAACCATTCAAGCTCTTGAATGCACAACTCAATTCCATATATAGTTTCCCTCTGCTCTAAAAATTCATCCTCTATCTCTCCCATGCACCTGCTGTTGCTTTACTTGGAACACTTAGTTCTGCATTAAAAAATAATAAAAAGCAGTTTTGATCAGTGTTCGCAAAGCCTATGCTATATCTCTAGCAAGCAGGGATCACACAAGATTCAGGATTAATAACTAACCAGACCAGACACAGTGGGAGCCAGTCCTCCCTCCCACTCTGTAGCAGGCCAAAGACAGGAGGTACTCTTAAATGAGATTGGCAGCATCCACTACAACAGGGTGGGGAAAAAAGAATGGCTCACTTCATGCCAGCTTTAAAAGTCAACTCTCCAAGGTAAGCATACAGACAAGGAGCATCTTTCAGTTTTGCATGGTTCCTGATTTTGTTCCCAGGACAGCCCTGCACCTCCCAACCAGATCCATTTGTCTGCAGTGCCATAGCCACCCTGACCTCCCCCCTCACTGGCAGAGAGTTGCTGGCAGTGCAGATGGACACCTTCCAGCTACACCCGGCTAAAACAACTTTGCATTCCTTGGCAATCCCCATCACATTGTTATGAAGGSCATTGACTGTAACTCCTTGTCACAGCAGCACTTAGATCAGAAAAAAAAAACTGCCCAGGAAAGAGCTAATTATCTTGCAAGGCCCAGAGAACACATGCAGAAAACAGGAGAGAGGAAAGCCCCTGGCTTGGGCTGAGATCTCGAGACTCCGGGAAGTTCTGTTGCAATGCCTTTCTCCTCCCATACCAGGCTGAAAAGCCATCCTACACTCACAGCCTGACAGCTCAGGGCCACCATGCCATGCAAAGATTCTGCTGAGGCATTCAGGGAAGCACTCATCCTAACAGCTCATATTCTCGTATGCCAGACACTGTCCCAAAAGTTATCCTTCCACAGCTGGTAAAAGTGAGAGAGCAGTGGCATCTATCTGACAGACACCTTTGTGTTGGAATTGAGGGGAAGCAGATCCTGRATGGGTCACTTGGTACCAGTCCACACCAGTAAAAGTGTCAGATATGAACCAGATCAGGAAAAAATGGCAAACTCATTGATGCCCCACATACAGCCAGTTCATTACRCTGAGGTAGAACCACCACTAAAATGTCCAAGAAAAACATTTACTGTTACCATCATACTGATGCCTTAAGTTTTAGCCTTTATGTTTTTCAAATTCTGTGCTGCCCCCGGTGTAGTTCTGAGCTTCATAATAAGTGCTAGTGAGCTCTTTTCATAGAGTAGGGAGACAAAACAAATCTTTTCCCTCCTGAAAACCAAGGACACTGAGTCAAGCCCAAAAGCATAAACAACAGAGGACTGAAGGGAGAAACAAAAGGATGAGACCTCACAGCCTGAAGTTGTAATTGGATAATTAAACCCCAATATGCAAATGTACCAAAACCTAAAAAAGTGTGAGACTTCATAACCAATAGTCCATTTTGTGATCATTCTTAGTCCACCTTGGGTGTAGCCCTGGTAAGGCTCTTGTCCTGCCCAAGGTGTTTCCTAGAGGCCTTCCAATAAATATCTACTTTATTCTCTAGSTCTTCCAGTCTCTGTTTCAGGTCAGCCTTCCCAAGGCATCAATATCACCCCTACAGGCTCAGCATCTGAAATGACAGRCTTTTTTTCACCCTTTTCCACAGAGAGGAAATTTACCTTCCACAGTTTGATGTCACTGTTGGTGGTGTTCTGACACATGAAGGTCAACCTGTGTACTCACAGTGCTACATGGAATAAAGCAGTCACTCTTTAACAGGATTTTGCTGCATAATCTACACAGCACATGCAGGACTGTTGAGTGGGGAAAACCCAACATCTCTATATTTACACATGCATGAGGAACCACTCAGAGGTCAGCTCTGCCTGCAGAGAGATGGGGAAACTGAGGTGGCAAACCTCCAGAGGAGCAGTCCTCAACTGGAAAGGCTTTCTCTGGAGGGACAGGTTTCAGGCATCTCTTAGATTCCAGGCAGCTTTGGGAGCTGGATCATCCCCAGTGCTGGTTGGACCCTGGTTGGTCGGGGCAGTTGGTTTCCTTTGCAGTGTCTGTTATGGGTTTTGGACTTGTACTGAACACAGGGTTGGTAATAAAGATGGTTTTCTTATTGCTGAGCCAAAGCCTTTTCTGCTTTTCCAACTGCCAYACTGGCAAGGGGACTGGGGGTGCATGAGAGGCTGGGAGGAGACACAGCCTGACCCAAACTCACCAAAGGCATATTCCACACCATATGACATCTTGCTCAGCATATAAAGTAAGGGGAAGAAGGAGCAAGGGCATTTGAAGTGATGGCATTTGTCTTCCCAAGTAACCATTGTCTGATGGGGCCCTGCTCTCCTGGAGATGGCTGAACACCTGCCTGCACGGGAAGCAGTGAATTAATTCCTTGTTTTGCTTTGCTTGTGTGTGTGGCTTTTGATTTCCCTATTAAAGTATCTCAACCCATGAGTGCTCCATCTTTTACCCTTCCAATTCTCTCCCCAGTTCTGTTTTAGGGGAGCGAGTGAATGGCCCTATGGGCTTCAGTGGCTGGCTGGGGTTAAACCATGATACATAGCCTGAGCTTACAGCAGGGGAGATGCTCAACCAAGTGATAGTTCCCATCTGGTCAAGGCCACCAAGGCTGCCCATGACCTCAGGGTCATGCAAAACTGAAGCTCTGCAGCCTCTCCCCATCCCACCCCTGCAGCCAGGCAGTGAGAAGAGGCTGAAGAGTGAAGTAATATTTTCTTAAACCAAGGCTTTTGCCATAAGTTTGATACACTAGAGTGCTCAAAAAACAAAGGTCAGTACAAATGTCTGCAGTGAAAATCTATAAAGAAGGTAAGTTTAAAAGAGCCACCAAAGGTGACTTTGCACTTTCTATCCAACACCATGTTTCCCCTCCACATAGTCCTGCTTCTTCCAAGACCAAAAGCAGAAATGTCACAGTGCCACCAGACCACTGTATTATCATTATAGCACCTTTTTATTTCARCATCTTCTACTCTTCTGTCTCTGAAAATCCTTTTATCTTTCTCCTAAAATCTATCTTTTATGACCTCAAGAGTGTTATATCCAAGTTCAGTTGCAAAAGTATTTGGAATCTGAAAATAAAACCCATATCAGCAAGGACCCAARAAGGTCACAGCCACCCCAAAGCAAAATTCATATTGCTTTCTTTATACTTCCCTTATGAATGTAACTGAAYAGTTCATAACATATTTAAATGTTGAAAAAAAAAAGGAATTTGTTATGTTGTACTTGTGGGGTTAATAAATGARKTTTTTTTAKTTAAAATTAGGTSTGTTTTAYCTTGACAAATGCAGAATTAGTTTCWGTATTYCTCAATTCATTCTAGTAAACATCAATGCAATCAAACATCTTCTGTTAAGATTGAAAAATGTAAGTGTTTCACAAGGACTTTTTGCAGGAAAGGATATTGAARAGATAAATTTCTGGATATTTGCTTTATTAAGAATCTGGAAACCAATGCACATGTTATCACACTACTGAGCCCTTTACAGGGACTGGAAGACAGTTCAGGTTAAAAACAGACAAGGTTAAGGCCTACATCACTTCTGCAGTTAGTAAATGAACTGCCCCAGGCTGGCAATCCTTTATAAACTCCATGACCTCTTTGGAGGTTTTAGATGGGACYGACAGGGCACTAGACAATCACCTGGTATTAACACTAAAACTTTAAAGGGAACAAAGAAAACAACCTAAATAATCATCCTTTTTACATGTACACTATGGTAAATTGGGAGAAAGCAAAATCATCCCAGYCTGAATTGTTTTTCTTCTTTGAATGCTGGCTTCMTTTCCTTGCTGCTYAGTACAGTATGTTCCATCTTCTACTTTTTTTTTAGAAGACACATAGGAACTTCAGAAAAACAGCACATGCTCACAGAGAAAAAAATCTCAAAGGACTGGCAGATACTTGTGATTTCTGAGCAGCAGCAGGGTTTTCTAACTACAAATTGTTCAGATGTTGTGGGCTTGACAGAATCTATTCCAAGCCTGTTGTTTCCCTGCTCTTTTTCACAGATTTAGAGTCTCTGATGAATGCTATTTGTACCAGCCCAGATGCTCTGTTCTAGCTATAAAACAGTTTTAGTCAGCTAACTGGATAAGAGAGCCTAAAATAGTGCAGCTCTTTACTCTTTATCAGCTTAACATTTTCCACTACACATCACTAGACTCCCAGAAGTASAAAACCAGCCTGGTTACAATTGACATACATATTCTGGGGTATTGTTTAATGTTGCCTTAATATTGGATTGAAAGTAACTAGRATTTAACTCTTTGTCCTGTCATTCTAAATAGTGCCCAAATATCACAGCTAACTGAGCATTTAACTATTACAGCAATTACTGGCACATTAACAGACTATTTGTAAGGATTTGACCTTTCTTTCCGCTTTAGAAAAGATCCTTAGGGGATTTGTGCCTTGTGTCCTCAATCCAATTCTGTTTTCTAGACTCTAGACACTGGAAAGAGCCTTATTGCTTTGCTTATTGTTCTTATTGGATTTTAATCTTTACTAAGACCATTTCTCCAAATGCCTAAGATCAGAAGCAGAGATCTAAAACTTCTCCCATACTAATCATTGCAGAATCAAATATCAAATAGCACTTATTTCAAGACCAAAATAATTTTGACATGTTGGATCTCTCCAATCCCTAATGGCACCATGCCTTTTGGCAAAGCTTGTGACAGTAGTCATGCCAATAAAGAAGTTTGAATTGAGCTGCCTTTTTGCCCAATCCCACTAAAACCATACTAATTGGTTCAGATGAAGAGGCTCAGCTGTTTGAATGAGGGCTAAAGCTACCAGTCAATCCTGACAATGGCTTTTTTTCAAGCCTGACAAAATGAAACATAATGCAAATATTCCTATTCTTGTTACTCGCCTGGAACATTTRCATCTTTCCAAGCTGTCTGATTTTTCATTTGTGTTCACATTCCAGGACATGTTGACCAGTTTCAACCAAATGTACCAGAAGSTGAAAAGTTCCACACATTTTAGAGAACAGAAAACCTCATTATAATCCAGAAATCCTTATAGGAGGAAGATGAATGCCTCAAAACCAGAAAAARATTCCTTCAAACTCCAACCACTTTAATCAGAAAATTCATTAAGAGACACAAACCTTAAGAAGCCATGACATGACAACTAGACCYGTTGTCTCATGGAACTATTTGACTTAGCAATACTGAGCGGGTTTTCTTCCTTATAGAATAGATYTTTCAGCTCTAGGAGGGACTAGATATTGTTGTGCTGCTTGACTTCTTATAAAAGTAGCAACASCATTTGGCCTGGGCACTCAGAAAACACTCCCTGTCAGAAGTGTTATATCAGGACCTGCTGTTTTGTGGCTCACTCAACACATCTGTCTAGATATGGCTGTCATTTTTATCAAAGCCAAACATTAACACAACAACAATTGCTCYCTACAGCAGTTTCAAGTGTTRTATAAAAATGTGACACCTTCTTCAGGATTTTCATTATTCTGTATTATCACACAACCAGCCACATCAACACCRGGGACAKAAACATGCARTACCAGGGACAAAACCTTGGTAGTYTTTYAATATTGAAACAGTGACAGTGCTTTGGCTKCCACATGTGATCCCTACAGGAGATCCAAATGAAATTTATTTTCACCAGACCTTCCCAGTAGCARTTTGATGTTTCAAGGAAATTATGAAATAARTTCTATTCTATATTTTGAAGTGAAATATTTGATTTTATGAAGAGCATCTAAGGAGATAAGTAGGGCAAAATGCCAAAATGGGTTTTTTTGTTCAGCCAGATCAGAATTGTTCTGTTATTAATCTTGTTTATAATCAAGATTGGGGATATCTCTAATTGGAAATTCCCTCCTGCCCACCCTCTCTTCTTCTAGTAGGACTCTTCTAATCCACTTGGGAGCAGCAATCATACAGAGAAGAATCAAACTGATAAAGTTTTCCTTCCCATCATTCTTTTTTACTTCTGCTGACCCAGCACCTTTCACATTCTAGTCTTTTGCCTGCAATGTAAATGAGCAATTAATTCAATCTAATATTGCAGCATGCTAATGAAATATCCTTTTTCCTTGCTGAATTCTTGTCCTATGGGACTTATTCTCCAGTTTTGCAGTAATACCTTCCAGGATAGATAGTCCACAACTAAAATAAATATTAAAAAACAATAAACCATTTAAAAACAAATTAATCTGTCAGTTTATGTTACATACTAGAAAGAAACAAGAGAGCTGTGCATTCAGAAGAGGTATGAAAAATTTTTTGCTTTAGCAGTCTGCTTTGACTCTATCTAAACACAGGAAACAGAATCTTCCAGTTCCCCCTCATTTGGAGCTGCTCTGTAATTTAYTTCTTACAGAAACCTCTGAAGCATTGCAGACTCCAGGAATTCTGCAGTGTATTTAACTGCAGTGCTGCACATTTCTAACCTTCAGCAGTACATTCAGTTATGCTACAAAAATCTTCTCTTCCTGTGTCTGTGTTAATAAGATTCAGCAGCTTTTTTGCAACTRAAGAGTTTCTGATGTAGCTCAGAGCTCTGAGAGGTGTCAGACATGCAGGATTTCCCCTGGCAAAACTCCTGRTGACGTACAAGTCTTACCGTAACCAGATAGGAAGGAGTTATAATTTCCCTTACTCTGGCAGTAAGGTGCAGTACTCAGCACAACCTGGGCTCTGCTCTCATCTGCATCTCATGTAGCCACCAACTGTGACAAGCCTGCTGTAACACAGGRTAACACTTTTGTAAGAGCATGTCTGAAGGTCCCTCGAACTGCAGCAAAGTCAAATCYTGCATCCAAAGAAAGGCAGCTTCACCATGAAGAACTATAAATATCTTTTTACATTAATATGGAGAAAGCAAGTAGTTGTGCTGTATTCACAAACACTTATATTCCAGTCACATACATGGTATTCCTGACAGCAGAAGTAGTCTGAAAGTTGGCTACTATCAGGGTCATAAACAACAGTCACAAACACTGCTACTACGCTCCAGTAGCCTCTTGGTTTCTGGCATACATCTGAACTAGCTGACCTGAACAAAAAAGGAAAACCAAACCAAAACAACAACAAAAGAAAAGGCAAAAAWTACTATACATCCCCCCAAACAAAAAACTTCACTTCAGAACAACGACTTTGAAAATGTTTTTCTATCTTCTCTCAAAGCCATTAGCAGAAGTTCCTGAATTACTGCTGATGTGCAAAGAGCACTCTCTCTGTGCAAAGAGATCCTGTAGTATCAGGATTCAGCGAGGYCATGAAAAGATCAGTCAATCTTTCWACGTTTTTAAGAATTTTTCCTCAGATTTGTCAAAAACATGCAGTTACACATGGTTTCACACTTTCTRTTTTACAGAAGCGTGTTCTTTCAGGCACCACGCCTCAGGCTTAGTGAGCTGGGAGGCACAGGAAGATAGAAAAGTCCTTTACTGAAAGGACTTTCATATTTTACAAGAAATGCCTGCCCTCTAGAAGAATGCTTACCTTGGAAGAACATAAAATATTCTGCAAGAGAAAGAAAATGTTGAAAATCCTCATCTCAACACCTGCAGGATGGGCAGGTAAAAAACCAAAACCACTAGTCCTAGGGAACGTAAAACTCACAGAATCTGAACTTCTGCTTCCCATGTGAAAGATAGCCATGTTCTCTTTTGTTAAGAACATACTCAGAAAAAAAAAACAAAAAGAGAGTGAGAGGGGAGCTGCATATAGGAAGTCAGCCTGCAGCTACCCACTTGACAGCAACTGCAAGGGTTAGAGAAGTATCTCTCCATGAAGAACAGACTTAGGTTCATTGCAGAGTTTTTTGGCCTTCTTCATAGCATCAATACGAAATGCTTTGATGCCAAAGCACAATGTAGTCTGAGATTTATTGCAATTGGGGGCATAATAGAAATTGTAAATAGAATTAGTGGTGGCACTAATGGGTCTGTCCTCCATCATCTGATTAAGAACAACAAGACCAAAAGGAAATAACAAGAGGATCAGTTCAAAATTATAAACCCTGGATACAATGAGCCTTGGGGAGGTTGAAGAGACCTTTCCTCCTTCCTACATGAGTCTTAAATTTATCTGTTCTAAGAGCACTTAGGGTCTTCCTAGCACCAAACTGCCAGCTAGAAGGGCAGGAGCAATGACCAGTGCCTGAGATGTGGTACAGAAGCAGCTGCAAAGTCTGTTTGCTTATATTAGGTAAAGGTTGAAATTCAAATCTGCAAAGGAAACCTGAAGTAGCTTGAAAAATCATGTTATGGCAAGATGTTCAGAGCACAGAGTAGGAAGGATTTATTCTCTTTCTTCCTCCATTGAAGCCTCATTCCTGTTTGTAACAGATGGCACATCAAGCATATGCTGGGTGATCTTTGCTAACATTTAACATTTTGGAAACTGGCTTCCTTTAATCTGGCTGTTCAGGGGCTTACTTGTGACAGTTGTAGTGTGTAAAAGCTGCAGGGCTGCATTTCTGGGCTGCTCCTTGCTTACAAGGAAACRCTCTCCCAGTGAGGAAGGATTAGGAGGGAATTGAAAATGAGGGAGACAGGGGTGGAAGATAATGCAGGAAGCTGGCTCAAAAGCTTTAGGGGGAAAGCCCCAACAACCCCACAGCCAATTAAAGCAGAATCACTCCTTGGAAAACCTGTATAAAGAAAGAAACCTATAGGARCTCACAGGCTGTAAAAGTCCTATAYAGGGAAGCTTTAGTAGTGAGGCTAAAGCCTTTGGTTAGAACAAAGGGAGACCCCTTCACACTTCCAGAGAATTATCTAATCATGTTAAAAAAAAAAATATGGAAAGCACTTTTTCATGGAAAAAAAGTACTGTTCCCTTATAATAACTAGAGATCCTAGAGAGGTTCTTCCAAAGCAGGGATATGAGTCTAAGGCAAGTGAAATACAAACAGATACTTACTTTTCTTGTTCATACTCATCTTAGCAGATAGTGACCCTTCCTGAGCTGTCTACAGTCTTAGAGGAAAGGAGAGCAGGGGGAGCCCAGTACTACATAAATTGAAGCTGAGCAGGGGGAGCAGCTGGAATTATGACAATGTGAAGTTGGACTGGATTAGATCAGTTAATATGAACCTGCCTCTTACTGCTTGCTAAAACAAGAGTGAAAGCTTTTGATGCTGTGCATCAGAAACAGGCTTCAATTTCACAGCTTCATTAAAATGAAGTGTTTGGTTAAACACCATCCTTTTAAATATTTTTATTTGAATTTTATGCATCTATTAGTTAAATGTAAGATATAAAAGACAAAAGGTCTTGCATTAAATTACAGTTTATCCCTTTCAGTGGAGATATTGCATTATGYAAATGGTACCTTTTGACGTTGGAATAGAAATTGCCACAAGGCCCTTCTGGGATCTGTTCTGATTTCCCCAGTATTTGTTCTATTTCTATACACACTGATGGAATTGCACTGAAATAAGGGTTTCTTTGTTGCTATCACTGCAAAAGGGAGAAAAATGGCAAGCAACAAATGAGTAATACAACAAAAGCCTCTAAATTAGGCACTTCAAAGACTGGGGTGAATTCAGATGACTTACTTCAGCACTGCAAAGGCAYACAGACCAAAAGGGTGACTCAATGAACGTATGCTAGGAATTTGTTTCCCCTACAGTCAGTAGAAAGAGATGGATATCTCTGGAGAGTAATTCTAAAGCATATAACAGAGGTAGCTTTGGCTCCAAACTCAGCCTTTTCATAGGGAATCAATAGAGTGGCCTGTAATGTACATCGAGTAACTAAAACAAAGGCACACATCCAAACCTGGTATACAGGCATGGAGCAACACCTATATTCTCCAGTGGATATCCYAAAAACAAAGCATACACTCCTGAGGAAAGGTGCTACATCATTCTCTTGACTTGGTGTCACCACAAGAAACAGCTGACACAGCTGGAAGCTAAGGACTTGTCCACACTGCRGAGCTGGATACTGGAGAAGATGCCACAAAAACTGGACACAAGGGTATTCCTCATGGATGCACAACACTGAGAGGCAGGTGTTTCAGAAGTATTAGTACATTCCCAGGACTCTCAGCCTGCAAGAGTACATAGCCCAAGACCAGGTGTGGCATTCCAGCGTCTCTCAGCTGCAATTTGAAAGAACAACCCCAAAACAGAACTTGGAAATAAACCTGACAGATTGAAGTAAGCACATCATACCTAAGCTGTGGAAGTGTTTTCCTGATGGCAGTAACACAACCTCCAAGAGGAGCATCTATCTCTGAGAGTGTCTCTGCTCCCAGGAGGACTGAATGGCTGAACAGCARTAGCTGCTCTGCTGGGGGTGCTGACCATTGACACAATTTTAAAAAGCAGCTGRGTCTTGCAGTGTCGACAGGACTGATCCAGGGCTACCGATTTCCCTGAGCCCTTCTGACCTTCCAATGAGAAAACTAATGAGACACAGTCCCARAAAACCCCATTTGAACTCTCAGGGGGCTGCTGTTTCGATTTGTACCAGCGCTCCAGTACAAGAGACACGATGAGACCTTTGTTTTCAGAAGCAAATTAAGGAGGCTTTTGCCCCACTGTTTCCTTTCCATCCTCCCAGAAACAAGCATGAGACTGAYACGGACGAGGAAACACAAGTGGCCCTGCCAGGGACAGAATAAGGGAGTGTGAAATCCTCATTCAAATACTGCTATTTTCAGCTGATTACGTGACAAGCACAAAAGCGAATCCCAGCACCACTCACAATGAACCCAAGAAACTTGGCAGGTTTCTCTGACATGTCTGGGAAGCAGCCTGCTGCCATAGTGATTCTGCTCCTCCCTCAAATGCACTCTGCTGGGAAGGAAGAAAGATTTGGAAATATAAACAGAGATCAGGGACCATTTTCAAGGGGATTTAACAAAAATCTTCTCTTTAGGCAGAACAAATGTGATTGTTTTCAGTGTGGAAAAAAAGAAAAATATCAAAGTCCTGCAAAAACTTACTAGTTCTGTTTAAAACAGCATAGGAATAGTAAATGCAGAGTTGCTCTGTATTTGCTTCTGAAGGTCTATATCTAAGGTTAGTTGGGGTGTGACCAGTATTTTTTTTTTCTCCTGAAAAGATGCCAGCTGCTGCTACCYCAGGAACACCTCTGAGTGGAACAAGTGGGAGCATGTCAGGTGCCTGCTAGACTTTAATTCTAAGCCTCGTGTAAACATTTTTGGCTCATCTCCACAAAGATGACAGTAAAGTGCCTCAGAGTAGATTGTGCTTGCACTAGTGGAGATGCATCAGTGCTGACAGTGAAGAAAAAGGGATGTCTTGCAGCATTAATGCAAAGCAACCATGTTTTAGATCCCCTTCTTAGTGTGAATCAGAGTGATGGGTAAGATAAGGAAATCAGAAGAGGACCAGGAATAGTCAGATCCAGATCTCTATTCCTTTCTGCTTTCATTGTAATCTTTTTTGAATAGTAATCTTTCAGTTAAGTTAAGGTTATTCTTTGGATCAAGATACAAGGATTGAAAAGCAATATTTTCACGTCATCATGAAGTATCACCACAAATAAGAACTTCTACACATGTCATATTTCATTTTCATATTAACAAACTCTTAATTGGATGGAATATTTTAAATTTTTTATATTCTTTGGAGCCTTGTGATAATTACCCTGATGCCAATGTTCTAAAGGGGAAGGTCAAGAGTCAGAAGGCAGTCACATGTCATSAAGAATGTCCTCTAGAGACTTAGTCTGCTAAGAGTCTTATCCTAATCCTTCCAAGGTATTCCTTAATGCTAACAAATCTGCACTGAACCTTCTGTAGGAAACTCCTGTGCAGAACATAATTCCTACTCAAGTAGGTATTTATTGCAGAAAAAGCAGAATTWAAAAAATTGCTTCCTTCATACACTGAGATTTTAGCAATCTCCATTGTACAATTCAGCTTTGGGTTTCAGGTTATTCTTTTAGTCAGGTTTAAAATTGTACTTCCCAATACAGAATGAAATAATATTTAGCCTGTGACCTTTAGTCACAGAGACTCCTGGAGCAGACAGTGGCACGCAGCAAGATTGAAGGACACAGGCTACATCACATGTGCAGCTCTTTGAGGAAGCTCACCCACAGAATGAAGAAAGGAATGAATCCTTCTCCATGCCCCCTTGCACGCCACCCCTCATTTTACTCTGGAACACCACATTTCAAAAATTCTCTTTTGGAGGGGGATTAATAGTCAAATAAATAAACATGGGCTGTTTTCTTCCTGCTCTTACTGCATTGCTGAATTGTCATAGAAAGCCCTAAATAATGAAGAGTTTAACAGTTCTTTTCTCTGTGTCTTCTGTTTTTTTATATACATTTTTAATTAGGCAAAGAGGACTAGTACAAATGAAATTAAATTACTATCAAACTGCGTCTCTTGGGGGTGGTTTTCAGCATGGTTAGCAGGGAATTAGGCAAACTTCTCCTTTGGCATTAATGAGAGTTTTGCTCCCAGTTCTTCTGCAGTACGGCTCTGACAGCACCTGCTCCAGACAAACCCTTCAACTTGCAGTATGTTAGTGTGAATCAAGATGTGGCCTGTCAAGGACTGTGACACACACATATTGCTCATTTATAACTGCACAGATAGGTAGAAGCCTAGGCAGGTTCCAGAAAGTTGGAAGTGCGTTGTTAAAACAAGGAAGCAATCATACAAGAACTGCAATTGAAGATAATCTGGKAAAGCACAGACAGACACAGAGCATGGCTCCTCTGTCCGAGAGGCTCTGGAACACATCCTGCTTCTCCCTGGCAGCCCAGACACCCCTGCTGCTGCTCAGGATCCTTCTCACCCTCCTGGCTTCTCCAGGAGAAGGGAGAGCAGAGCACAGGGTGACCCCAGCAGTGTTGATGGTGGCACTGATGAGCCCACGCACATCAAAGGAACCTGACAGTGCCAAGGCCACTCCCTGCACGTCTGCATCACACGGACATTACTCCAGTGACAACATTTCCCATTGCAAAACAGTTTTCTCCTGTAGGACAGCCAGGAAAAGGTCWTTGAGTTGTTTTCTTTRTTTGGGTGTTTTGTTTTGKTTTTGTTTTCTGTTTGSTTGGTTTTGTACTACACACAATTCATTATAGAAGAAAACCAACTGCCAGAACTGCATTTTTGTTTCCTGGCTCCATAAATGACAAGAACCTSAGTGAACTCTTTTACTGGATGTTGGTTTTGCCCTTTTGACTCACTTTCCTTTCTTTGATTTTGTCAGAACTAAAAAATAGGGAAATGAGAAATTGGCATGCATTCCCTTTTCTATTAACTTAAAAAAAACCAATTTTTAGATAGCATGGTCAAGCAAAATCTATGAAAACATGCACGGCTTTCAAACACTACATGTAACTTATTTGCATTTCTGACAAATTTTTTTACCACACGCTATCTAAAGTTAGTTTAACTTTTAGTATTTAATAAGACAAGTATCAGAAGTATTTCAGAAAAAAATTGTTCTTTTCAAATTAACTGAAAATACTCATAGAAAGGATATTTTCTATTGTTATAGAATTTCCTAGTCAGATTACATTTTCTGCTTTTTGCATCTATCAAAAAGGGTATTTGAAATCAATCTTTTTTCACATTATAACATTTATCTGTAAGAAAATAAACCTACTTTTAWAATTTTATTTAAGCTTGTATACTCCAAAAAATAAATAACAGYTCAGAAATACATCCCTACAACCAGGCAAGAACTGAAGCAATAGCTTAGTGTAACTTWACTTCTCATACAATGCAGAAAGAATTGAACCTCAGAAGGAATAAAAAAATAATTGTAAAACTTGGAAGCTAAACACATAACTTGAGGCATTCAACTGTCTGCTTTGTTGGAAACTAGGAATAAACAAATGAACCTAACACATACTGGTTTTTAYAGCTACCTCTTCATAAAGAATRCATTCCTTCCAAAAGCAGCAAGAAACAGAAACGGCTTGGCAAAAAGACGAAATCCCTTTACACACAGTGTTTACGCTGAAAACGCAGGCAATAAAGAGAATGTCAACAGCAGCAGCTCCAACCTTGTTTGTCACTAGATTAACTAGAGAGCCAGCAAGGACAATGACTCAACCRTTCATGCCTATTAGGCTTGCTGTGAAAGGCTCCATTCATACACCAGCTGGCACGGTGCAAAGATAGCTAAAGATGTGAACAAGCGCAAGGGGCAGAGGCAGCCTGGCCCCGCTGCTATCTAAAACCAAAGCTGCAATTAATTATATATGGAGTGCGGCCAGACTCTCCTAGCATTGTAATCAAATGGGACCACACAGAGAAAAGAAAACCCTTTATCACATCACATGCACTGCAGACGGACAGAGCTCCCACAATAGATTTATTTTTTTAATTCCTATGGCACTATTCCTGTTGACAGGCTACAGTGAGCTTATATCTTAAAACTTCAAGTTTGCTGCTTCTGTTTTATTTCCAGTAAAGGCTTACAAGCCTGTTTGGCTATTCTTTTGCCACCAAAATCAGCCACACAACAGAATTYTTCTTTGTTTCATATATGCTTTTTGTCCTCACTCTCATTTTTATACGATTCCAGTGCTTGTACCCTAGAGACACTTAAATCTACAGGATCATCACTCAAACGGCTTGCAAATTACAAGTCTAACCTGGGAAATTCCTGATAGTCCCAACCACACACTGGCACAGCCCACAGAATTCATGATGCTGTAGGCATGTTTTAGATGAGACCAGCTTCAGCTAATTTCCCCTTAGTGTAATTCTCTAGGATTGTATAATCATTTTTCCTTTGGGAAAAAAGCGATTACAAAAAACATGCCTTTAAAGAAAATGAGAAAAATAAAGTGGCTATGGATAGCCAGAATGATGGAATGCCATAAACATCACCCATTTCAGGAAAGCAACAACATTCTCAATATTTATCTGCGGTGTGTAGTGCTAAGCTCATATCTTCTCATCATSATCATCATTAAACGCTATTACTGTACTATTTTGAGTATGTAACCAAATTAGGACCCCAGGATGTACTCCCTGGCATACACATCATCAGTAAGATACTCTAGCTGAAGAACTTGCAATCAGATAAAAACCCAATCAAAGAAAAAAAAATAAGGTCCATTTTACATTCTTTTGCTTAAAAGGTGGGCACACAGGCARTTGATGGCAAAAATAGAAAGAAAAGAAAGCTCATCCTAGGCAAGGATTTGACCCTATATGCRTCCTCCTCTATCTTAATCCCTCTTTGGTCACTATTTCTGTCATTTGCTTATTTTCTTGATTAATATAATTTCAATATACTTATTTAACCATGTAATTGCTATTCAGAGTGCAACACTAAAATCAATGAGAAACTTCACTTAGAGAGAAATAAAATGAACTGCAGTCTTTGCAGAAGGGGTACAAGTTATCTGAGGTGGGATATTACTTTAAGCTTATTTTTTACAATTCAAATGTGTCTTGAACTTCAAGGTACAAAAATATTGAACAATAATTAAACTGTTTTTATGATGAACAAAAAGCTGAGAAGGTAAAGGGAGGTGTTTTAATGACACAGATAGTGAAGGCCTCCATCTGCTTTGTTACAAATTACACCGAACCAACCCCAAAAAACTTTTTAAAAGTTAACACTGCTATAGGCACTACTTATTATGGAGCTATGCATTCACTGTATGAAAAATATGCCATCCTGTAAAAGGCTGAAGCAGGCCCAGTTCAGTGCCTACAGGGTAGCTCTTGTCTCACTGCCTGTGTGCTTCTTGCTGGCAGATGTTACTTTCACRAACTGTCACCATGTATTCTGACACAGAGGAAAAAGTGGCAGATTCAATGTTCATTCATGGATACAGATACTACTAAAATATGCAGAGATCTAAATCCCCACGTAATCCAGCACATAGTAGGGTACCAGTTACCATCTCTCAGGAGCATGGGGCTTTTTAGGAGGAAAACACATGTTTAAGGATTTTTTAGGGCTTGAGTGTGTTTTTCTGTTTAATTTGGTTTTTTGCTTTATTTATCACTGSTCATTCAGGGTATTCATAAGACCACAACACATAAAAAATTCAGCCTGGAAAAGGAGAAAGGGAAGTTTCAAAGACCAGGTCTGGCGACACCAGCACCCATCCAAAGGGAAGGGAAGCCTGGCAGAGGAACTGCAAGTAAGTGTRCCTAAGTCCCTCTCTCCTGTTCATGGCCTCTGTGCAGGCATGTGGGAATATTATAAGCAACACTGAGTGCAGAGAGAGGCAGAGGAACAGCACCCTTTTGAAGCCTGAACCCCCAAGCCCTGGCTGGAGCACAGSTGGCTCAGTATTCAGAAAGCGTACATGGAGAGGGGGAAGGAGACACAAAAGGAGCTTTTTGCAACAATTTGAAGTTGCATCATGTCTGGTGCACGGTAAAATTTTAACTTCTCAGAGTTGGAAAAATATAAACACCTCCACAGCCTGTGCAGCCAAGGAAGCTGCCTCCCATCTCATGGGGAAAAAGACTCAACACTCACAGCTGAGTGCACTAAAAGGAGGCCCAGTAAATGGATCTTGTGGTTGGTTTGTTGGTTTTTAACCTCATTCTGGTTGCTACTGGGGCAGACCAGGTTCCCATAACTGTGAAAAATTCCTTCATTAAAAAAAGTATCATCATCCTTCATAGACATAAAATGGCTAAGGGTTATATTTTCAACATGATTTCAAAAGAGTAAATAAGCACCAAGTGGGRTTTTCAAACGCCTGTAGGTACTTCAGACTACTGAGGACTACACAGAAAGAGAAAGGAGAGGAAATAGTGCTCTGAATCCCAGATAACTAATGATTTGAGTCAGTTGTGGTGGACTTGAAGCATGTGGAAGGACAGGATCTATCAGCTGACCACTGTGATCCTCTCTGCAGGGAAGCATAAGCAACATTTTGACCATGTAGGTATCCATGCATCTGAAAAGAAATACACACACATCTCAACCCTGTTAAACTGGAGAACCTAGAGTGTAATAAAGATAACATTTTGAGAGTAGTTGTCAAGTGATTTGGGGGATAAAGGAGGAGCAAAAGAACCAAACAAAAAGAMGTCCCACATACAAAATAAACACTTGATCTGTAAATATTGAAAAAATGCCACATTCAGATGGACTTGAGTTTAAGAAGCAGGAACTCTTGTGTTCTGCTTTAGGATCTAAACTTTCAGTGAAGTCAAACATCAGATATGGATATCATGGGCAGGTATAGCCCAATATAACCTCTTGCCTTAATTGAAGAAGTTAGGAAACCCACAAGCAGCTCAACACATCAGTGGGGAACTTATCTGCTGGGTACCTCTTGAATTTATATCAAGGACCAAGCTGTCAAAGGAACTGYGACTGTGCAAGGCAAGTCTGACAGATAYRGGGGTCAAGGGRAAGAAGAAAGGCAAGAYACTGGAACCAAACATCAAATCTCCAGTTTCTAGAAGRTATAATTAACCATTGTGCCCAATAGTCCTGTTGTCTCACCTGATGTCAGGCTGAATCCAAAGCACTGTAGGCCAGGGCCATTTATACTGCTGACATATAGCAGAAGGCCTCTCCTGACCATTCCTCAACAATTTTAATTGCTTTTAGTTCTCAGTTATTTGATGGTTTCCATTATTCTAAGAAAAACAACATGCAAAAGTCTGTGAAGACTGAAGAAAAAATATAGAAAGCTGTTCTACTTTGATAATRCTCTTTAAAGTTTTCTGCCATCTCTACTCTTGATAGTAAACCTACCCCTAATTTTCATTAAAATGATGCTTCTTTTGTAATCAGAGCAAGAAAATTCGGTGAGTACTTCACAGCAACCCTGCTTACATAAGACTTTCTTTTCCTGTACTCCACAGAAGTTATTTTCGGAGCACAGAGAGTGGTGAATGCCTTAGGATGCAAAGTGCCCAGCAGCTCCACTGGAGAGAGCCTGTCCTCCTATCTGCACACTGCTTCAGCGTGACTTATTGGCATTTAGGGGGCCACTACAACCAGCCCTGAATAATGTGTTTATAATATTTAAAGAAGAAGAAAAGAAGTGTTAATGAGAAATCAGYTCATTGTCATCTCATTTTTTCCACATATTCAGTTATTTGTTATCTGCTTGTGTCTTCTGCCTGACAGCATTCATGCCAGCTGCTGGCTGAATGGGACCTTCCTGCACGCCTAAATGGACTGTTTGTCTTCATTAGCCCTTTGTACAAATTCATTCAGCGAGCACTTGCAGACTGTCATTAGGCAGGTCCAGTCTTTCAAGTTCTGCYACCACAATCCAAGATGTTTGCTTTAGCCGACTTTCCCCTGCTTTTGTTCCTTTGACAGAGGAGAACCAGTTTCTATTACCCCAAGTCGTTGGGGTTTTTTTGTTGTGTTCCACAACTGCGGTTTCCTGGCATACTTCCACATTGCACTACTAGAGGAGAGGGGAAATGCACAAACACACTACATCTTTAGGAGAATAGATTCTATTGTACTGCATTTACTTGCTCCCCACCTTGCTTTCATAAAACCATTTAATAATGAGTCCATATCAACTAGATAATTGAACACCAAGAAAGAGAGAGACCAAGCCAGATCTTTGATTTTTCTTCATCAGGAGACTGATGAGATGATACAGTATTAAGAGGATAAAAATGGCACATATCCTCAGGTAGTTGAAGTTGAATAAAAGCTATTCTTAAAGTCAGGGCAAGATTATTGTTATATTTCAAAACAAGCATTCTTGTCCTTCAGCATGCTTGAGGAAGGACGTGCAAAGCTGGAGTCAGGCTTTAGAGGATATTAAAGAGCAGCAGCAGCTGTTTTTTTCTTTGAATTATTAGAATCATAGCTTTTAAAAAAAAAACAGTTCTCAACAGTTTCAACAGCAATAGCAGATCCTTCTCCTACTTATTCTCCTTCTGATGACTGGATCAGTTACTTACTTTTACATACAAATGTGTCATGGTTTAACCCCAGCCAGCCACCGAACCCCACAGGGTCACTCACTCACTCCCCCAAAAACAGAATTGGGCAGGGAATTAACTGGAAAGGTAAAAGATGGACCACTCATGGGTTGAGATAAAGATACTTTAATAGATAACTCAAAAGCCACACATATAAGCAACGTGAAACAAGGAATTATTCACTGCTTTCCATGGGCAGGCAGGTGTTCAGCCACCTCGAGGAGAGCAGGGCCACATCACAGGCAACAGGTACTTGGGAAGACAAATGCCATCATTTCCAACATCCCCTCCTTGCTCCTTCCCCTCACTGAGCACAATGTCACATGGCCCAGAATATCCCTTTGGTCAGTTTGGGTCTCCTGTCCTGGCTGTGTCCCCTCCCAGCCTCTTGTGCACCCCCAACGTCCTTGCCAGTCCGGTGACAGAAAAAGCAGAAGTGGCCCTGGCTCTGTGTAAGCCCTGCTCAGCAATAACAAAACCATCTCTGTATTACCAACCCTGTGTTCARCACAAATCCAAAACATAGCCCCGTCCCAGCCACTGAGAAGAAAATTACTCCACCCAAAACCAGCACAGCATRGTCCTGTGGCATCAAGCTTGTGACTACAATTCACGTCAGTCTCAGACTATTCATCACAGGAAATACATGCCAACCATAGGATATCTATTATGCATTTCCCTTTCAGAGGTTGCTCTTCAGRAAGAGTCCAACTTCTTCATAGTTCCAAAGCAATACCCAGAGAAAACAGTCCTTCAAGACACAGCYACAGTCTGCTATTCTGTTATGCACCAGAGCCTTGAAAGGGAACCATACAAGAGGTGCTGAAAGACTATTGCCAGCAATATTTAGGGGGAAAAATTAACTTTAACAAAAAAAGCTACTAGGAAAAAAAAAACCCTTACATGTGTGTGTTGTAATTTATTTTAGGGGGGAAAAAAGAGCTTAAAAATCAGCAACTTTTTYACTAATTTAATATATTCCAATTATTTCACTTTATTCTTCAGAAGTCCTACTTTTAGAAGAGTAGAACAGCAAGCCTCACATCTGAAAGATGATGAAAAAAAACCCCCACAGGAAACCCACTCAACAATACTGAGGAAGTTGTTTCAGGAAAACAATATTCTTTTACAAGAAAATTACAAGGTTYTCCATGCTGAAAGACATCAGTTAAGCTCTTACTTTCAGAGCCTACGTTGACATGATTAAGCAATTTATCAAACATCTCCCAAGTCACAGAAGCAAAATGCTTCTCTGCAACCAGCACAAGAACCCTAGAAAAGTCAGTTTGGTTCCTAAAAAAGTTAAACTTCCCTCAATTTTTTTTTAATATGTGAGGTAGGAGAAGAGAAAAAACAAACACCTAATTATGTCCATAGATAGATCTGACCAAAATTGTCAAAAAAAAACTCTAGAAATCCTATCAGAAAAGAAGGAGTCGGAAGAAAGTGGTCAACATCCAGAACATGGAAAAACTATCAGAAGATGTAGTTATGAAGATAGCAGCTCCACAATAACCTCAAAGTTTTCTTTTTTCCTTTTTTCTCCCCGCAGTTCTGTAATTGTAAAGACTCCTCCATGAGGAGACCAAGAATAAATGCCTCTAGAAAAAGTAAAATTAACCATTTTGCCCCCTCTCTTTATCTATTCATCCTATTATCCTTTGCACCCAGACAATGTTCTGAAGCACCCTCTCATGATCTTTCAAACAATACCAAAGTGTTACAAGTGAACACTTTGAAAAATAAGCTCTGTTGACTTCCACTGCTCAAGTGGAAAATGACCAGGAGAACATTGCACTAAAACTTCCAAGAACTCATTAACCCTATAATTAAAAGTGAAAAAAAATACAACTCCTAACTTCTTACTCTGTGCACTGTGTTGCACTGTGCAATGCCCAGAAAGTTTGATAAGGGCAGTATATAAAACTACCARCTCCTAGACAGCTTCTTTGCTCCATGAGATGGAATTATCCTGCTGAGATAGCACTACATATTGTCCCATTAAGTCTCTATTTATTATATAACCACAAGTGCTTCAGCACAGGCAGACTATTAATTATGTTGCATGTTAATGAATCTGGAGACAGTGTTAATGAATCTGGAGACACTTTTCCAAACAGTACTTCCTACAATTGCTTTTCACAAGTCTTTCCCCCCACACACTCCTTATGTGAATGCCACTTTGCCTAACCTAATTCCAAGCTGTTGTTGTTGCCAGCAACAGCTGCACTCACAGCACCCTCCTGTACTTGAAAACAGTTTTACAAATGCCACAATTCTGCTTTCTCATTGCTATCTGTGGTGAAATGGCTACAGCAGACTGTGGCTGAAACTCCACTTCTTGCAGAAATAAGAGCTCCAAATCCTCAACAGCGTTTAGCACAACATTCTTGTTACCCTTCTGAAACCTGCACKTTCCCCACTGCAACATGCTGTGCTACCAACCCACCCTCACACAAGGTTTCTGCAGCCAAACCTTGGCTTAGCTGTCAGGTGATGTGATCTAATGTCCAAGACCTAATAACACCTCCACCTTGAGGGGAAGAAYGGACTCCATTAAGCAGTTGTGTCAGCAGAGATACAAGTTCAAAACCAGGGTAATGCACAGGAGTCCCCAGGGAATAGATAGGGGAATATGGACCCTTTCTKAATGTAATTTAATGTAATGAGTGCAGGCAATACCTTGAGCAATTTGGTGGATGGTATCAGCACATCAGGAATTGATCTTCATAGCTTCTGTGTGATCTGTTGCTCACCAGCAGCACAGATTGTCTGAGCAGTTAGAGTAAGAACCTTGATCTGCCCTTTCCTTCAGTGTACAGTCATTTTCTTGCAGTCAGGCAGGATTATGTAGCTATTATGTGCTGGCAAGATGATTGAAAGCCTAGGAGATCTACTTTTAGCAGGTCAGCCCCAGTGYTGCCAGAGGTGTCCATGGGGATTCACATGCAAATAGCCTTAGAAATGACTGATGGGGATGAAGCAGGGAAAAGAAGAATTGCTGTTGACATGGCAAGGTCCCACATATCCATGAGAATAAAGACAGCATAAGAATTGTACACATTTAGACCTTAGCATTATTCATACCCATCACCTCTCTCTATTGTAGGGAAGCAAACCACATCACAGTCAGTGATTCAGCAACACAGACCCTCCATGCATAGCACTCCTGCTGAATGCAAATGCAACAAACAATGACTAATTTCAGTTCAGCTTTGAGCTTGTTCTCCTTGGAAGAGAAACTGGCTGTTCCACTCAYACAACATAAGTGAAATATTTTCTTCTGTTCAACACTTAGGAGTGCAACCAAAATTTTTTAATTGTTCTGACCTTGCTATGGCCACTATTCACAGCTACAGGGATAAACAAGCAAGGGARCCTGTTTTGAAGAGAGAGACAGAGCTCTTGAAGAGCATTATTTCAGTCAATTTTCTTTCCTTACAACAGACATCCCTTGGAACRTCTTGAGGAGTATCATTTACAAATGTTAAGCCTTTATTATAAACCTTGACCACAGATATGGTGGAGGATTTCCTGGTTTTTGGTTGATTTAATAAATACCTGTGGTGGAAAAAGCAAATGTTTGCTTCCAAATGCTAACAAAGAGTACAGGACATTGGATTGAAAGGGAGGGTAAAGTAGCTGAACAAAGGCAAGGACTGATAGGGAATCCCAAACTAGAAATAACTTTTACWCTGTTTTTCCACAGTCATATTTAAGCAAGAAATTTTCACAGGTAATATGATATCCTCAATAATTGGAAGCCTTTAGAAAGGGACATCTAGCATTAAGTTAAATATTCCTGTCCTATCTCAGCCATGAGAACCAAGGAATACCTGCAGGAAATGCAGGGTGAAATTTCAAAGATGATCACAGTGGTCTGACTGGTGTTCATACCTCTGAGGCCCTCCTGAATCCCACAGAAAAGTCTGATGTACTTTTTTTGTTTATGCTTATGCAGGAGTCAAAAGGCTGCTAAGGAATTGAGTCTCCCTTTAGCATTTAGCAGGCTCTCCCATCTGTCTTCTTGATTGAGCAGCTGTTCATGTTAATCTGGAGGAACACTACAGTAAAATTCACCCTTGGGAGGGATATAGGAAAACCAAGTGAGACCATGCAAGAGGGCTCTAGAAAGGACAGAGTGAAATGAAATAGCCCTTGGATATCCAGAATGGAAATCCAAAAAGTGGAAGTTGTAAGTATGCTATAACTACAAAAGTTCTTCAGCTTACAGCTCTRGTAAAACCTCAGCAAAGTTGTCCTGATCTGTAAGATCCCATTTCTTCTGCAACAGAACTTCATGTAGAAAATTCAGTGGGAAACTAAAGCAGTAAAAACCACCAAACAACTGCCATACTTGATTTGGGGGGAAAAAAAAAAAAATCATGCCAGAGGCGGATAAAATATCAGATTCCAAATAGAATCAGACAGAAAGCAATTATTTTTCATAGTCACTAGGAACAGGAAAACAAGAATGTTAGCCTAATTTCCAATGACTAGYGCTCAAATTAAATACAAGAGTGAATTCTGAAGGTGCTGAGAAAGGGGTGAAACACAAAGTTAAGACCAGCTAGGGAGACTGGAAAATCATTCTTGAAGGTTTTCAAGAACAGATACTAGCAGAACCCGTTTTAAGGGGAGCTGGCTACACTTGAGCTCACACTAGCACAGAGGCACAGATTAATTGGTCCCTGGCATTCCCCCCAGCACACAGCTCAGACTTTGTAGAAAAGACAGAATAGGAACTGTCTTACACAAAGAACAAAGCACATTTCTGTTCTTCCTTTTTCTTCAAGGAACACAATAYGCCTGCCTCTGCTATCAGGTTATCTTTTAAAGCAGTCAGCAAACTATGGCTACTTTCAACATTGTTGCTGAAGAAGGGAACAGAAATTTCTGCTGTGATTTGAAGTAATTTTCTACCATGCACTCATTAATCAACAAAGAGCTTCAGTGCACACTCATACCATAAATTGCAATTCCTTTTTGCAAACTTTGTGGAACCATCAAGTAGTTTGTCTTAAATAAGGTGTGTCTCTTTTCCAAGTTCRGCAAAAGAAATAATGAAACAAGAATCAGTAAATTTCAGTTTTGCTCTGTTGTATACTAGCATTGGCCCAAAAGAAAATGCAGCTGCCCCAGAGACTGGAGTTTCTTCTCTGAGACAGATATGAAAGCTAAACTTAGTGGAGGAAGGACCATGCACACAAAAAAATAAGTAATTTTAACTTTCTTTCATTAAAATAATCACAAACCTACAGTTTATTAAAAAACARCAACAACACTGTTTGTCCTGCAAGCAGCAAGGAAGGAGAAACAGAAATAGTTTATACTATCTTGACTAACTATTTGGGAGGGAAGTGTTCAGGCCCATAGTGAAGATAAACAGCTCTATTCTAAGCTCATTATTTGTAAGCATAAAAAGGGATCTAAGTYAGTCTCTTTCTGTTTCTTTTATACACTTTGAAGTTACACACACCCTTTGCCTGTGTAGAGAGGTATCCTGTGGACATCTTTGTATGTGCACAGCATTTTAAATCACTTCTTCATTACAAAATTMATTTTCTGTCTCATTCAAACCAGACCTTTCAAGTTATTCTTCCAACAGGACTTAAAATCAAACATGGCTAAAGTTATTCAGCAAAACTTGCACATTCTTGCTGCATATGTCAGGGTCACCAAGAACATTTGCTCTCCCTTTTTGCATGGTTGTTGCAGGCAGAGTCCCAGAACTTTCCTGAATAACAAGTGTTACCTGTTGATTTCATGCCTTTTCCTGCTGTTTTCCCTTTGCACTGACCTCCTGCCCTRTCACTCACAGCTGGTGTGCATTTCTTTTGGAGTTTCAGCTCTGTGCCAGCTTCTTTCCCTGTGTTAGGAGTCAGCCTTCCAAAAAATCCTTCCTTCTCCTGCCTTCCATGTCCTACTACATCTTCATTTCACTCCCACATCTTTCCCACCACTGGAACAAAGCATACCAAACATGCTCAATAAAAAAATCACAGCCACCCATTTGCAGCTACATCTGTATATTAAATATGTGCTTTAAATATATTACAGAGGCAAGCTTTTATAATGTAACTGGTTTTTAATAACCTAAAAAGTTCTAGAGTAATTAATATTTTTAGAGTCTTCTCAGTAATGAGAAAGAAAACCACACAGATGAAAAAATCCACCTACTTCCAAGAGTCATAACTTCCAGTCTTAGTGGATTCAGAAATGTACTAATATTGGAGATTTTTCATATTTGAGTCAAATCATCTAATCCCATCATAATACTAAAACATTTGTTTTATAGGTTTATATGGTAAAACACCTTCTGTACCAAACCAGGCTCCTACACTGTTGTAAACATAGCCCTGCTAGGCAGAAGATGCACTCAGTGGTTTGTTTTCACTTCAGTAAGCATCAGGGAAGTCATCACTCTGACAGGAACAGCTCTACTCTGATCCAAATGGCATCACACTGTTCCAGGCTTAAAAAGTGGAGAGGTCAGTGACCTGGTAGAAAGAATGCTAAAACAAATGTCATGAAAAAATAACTGATCAAGAAATTTACAGTGGGGGAGTGAAGGGTGTCAAGTACACACTCAAATTATCCAATTCCCATGTGAGGGGGGACGTGCAACATCTTAACCACAAGCCCCCTTAAATAAAGCCAAGTTCTAGCATGATGCATTCATATTTTTCATTAGTAGCCTCAAAAATTTTGTAGGTTAATAAAACACAGAGGGAGAGGTATTAAAATKTATCCTTTTATATTATTTATTTATCCTTTGGAAATAGGAAAGAATTGCTCTGTCTCTGCTCACCTGTCTCTAGCATATATCTGTTGTCAATACACCGGATGTGTAAGGTTTTTATTTTTAACCATAAGCCTAAGGTGGGAAGGGATGCTTTCAGAATTATGGRCAAACAGCATTCCATTCCTAGGGGAGGGGCCACCCCTCCTAACAGGGCTCGGGATAATTCAATACCTGGCCCTGTAATTAATAGGGAAAAGAGGTGAAAGACTACGCTTTCCATCTGATCCAGTCTAGGAACTGGTAACTCATGATGCCTGCACTGAGCGAGGGTTTCTGTTGACAAGTATTAGCCAAGAACTCTTTGGCATGCAGGCACGAGTGCCAGGAGCATGCCTGAACTTGAACAAAGGGTTGCCAACAGTAATTCGGGACTAATTTATTTACATCTACACCTCTCTGGAAGAAGAGATTATCACTTAAATGATGCTGCTTCACTCGAAATCAGCAAACCCGCTTTGGGCGAAGAGGTTTTCAAGGCTTCAYAGCAAAAACAAAAGAAAGAATTCACATTCCTTTGCTGTGCCAGCAATGAATACAAATAAAGGCAAAAAACCCAAAACACCAAAACAGAATAAGAGTTGGATCCCTTCTGAGTCTGAACTGCTGCCAGATAGTGCATTTTGAATTAAACTGCAGTTTCACCTGGGAAGAGTTTAAGAGTTTCGCTATGCACACTAAACTCAATTTTACATGTAGGTCTTATGGGAGACTTAAGCTTCGTGTCCCCTCATGCTTGACACTTCTAGCAGTGACCCAGATGCCTGAGCAAGCTAATATGGCCACACCATTGTTCCTGCTCATTTAAAAGAAAATGCTTTAACAGAGCTGCCACCAAGAACAAGAATTAAACCCCGTTTCAGAAGCTCTGCTGCATTTCCAGTGTGGGGTTCAAGCTGTGGGCTTCTGCTTCAGTCCCAGCAGGGTGCTGCCATGAGGCTGGCCAGGAGGCCATCCAGCACACCCTGCTGCMTTTTGTGCAGCGTTGTTTACACCCAGCATGCCAGCTCTGGTAATTTTGCAGCAACTTGAGGAACATACTATCTTTCCTTTAAGCCCCAGCAACTTTATATGGTGGGGGAAAAACAAACCACCAACCCTCTGACAGGGTATTTCATGTTTACTGCATCATTCAGGTTAGGGAGGTGCACTGAAGTGTGCAAAGCTCTTGGGTTTCCAACAGTACAATTACAAGACAAAAGAMAAACGTCGTGCTAATGACATGTTCCCTGACTCGGGAAGTTAAAGCTTTCAGGACAAAACCCAAACAGCCAATGACTCAGCAAGACAAGCATCTGCCTCCTGCCCAGCACACAAGAACTGTGTTTCCTCAGCACCCTGTGCTTTAAATCGTCCTGTCCCTTCACCTTCAACGCTGAAACCTTCTGCTCATGAACTACCAGGGAAAAGTTTAACCTAAGCAACTCACATACAGCTGAAAAGGCACATTTGTTTGCTAGGTACATGGTATTTGCCTAGTGTTAGGCTATTCATCCACAGGCTTTACAGGATCTTATTCTTTGACTTAGAAAACATTATTCCTGTTAGCAGARAACAGTATCTGGCAAAAATGACAATGCTTCATGCAGGAGATAAGTAGGTCTTCTGACAGGTCAACTGACATGAAAACAAGTAATAAATGAGCTGCAAAATGAAGTCCCTCCAGATTCAGTGYCTGAGCACGTTTGCTTTGTAATTTATTTTGMTAWTACATATAGAATTATTCAATCTTCAAGACTAAGAAATGAGGTTATTTGTTTGCAGTGGTCTCCTCATTACATTTGTCTTGATATTCTTTTCATGGAGAAACGTTCCTGAGGTCTTGATTGATTAATTCTTACTCAAGGATCTCACGGTAGCACTCTGGAGAGTTTGGCCAGGTACAGAGTCCATGGATCCCATATCAGTGTTTGGAATGGGAGAAAGCACAGCRCAGCTCACACTTCACATTCTCATGAAATTCATAACTCAGTTTTGCTGGACACAAAGCATAGAAAAATTATGTCTTTGGCCACAGTTCCTRTATGTTCTTCCCTGTGTTTCTGAGATGTAGAGCAAAAGCAGGGGGAAAATAAAATAAAATAAAAAATGCTCCAAGCTACTGCCACAGCACCTTAATAAAAAGGAATAAACCAATATAAGGCAAATAAAAAGTAAACACACTTCAATGAAGTCTGCAAAAACTTTGCAGTTTGAGCCTCAGGGGTTTGTTTGTTTGCATGCACATTTTATAAATAGTTGGCAGAGGAAGTTTGCMAATGTGGACATTCAGAGTAAATTAAAAGCAAACACTGAAGATCATTTGGAAAAAGTAAATTTTGATGCAGTAATCCCGATATGTATAGGATTTCCCATAGTTACCTTATCCAAAACTGAAGTCTCAGACCAAATGAACAACCCTGCTGAAAGGGACAGTGAAAGGATGTGAAGTGTTTTCTTGGTGTATTATCTAACACTGAACACTGTTGCCTTGCTACCCATGTGATTTATCTGTCTGATTATAACAGCTCAGCTTTCCAATACCAAAAGTTTCCAAATCATTCTCAGGAAAGCAGCAGCAGACCAAGGCCTTCTCTATAAAGTCAGAGAAAATACCTTTGRGAATAAATGATCTTTCTCTGGAGAGCTGCTCAGGAGCTTTCCCAAAGAAGGAGCCCCATACTTTGAGGCTTGCAGCCCAGGCTCCATGCAGCCAGAAGCAGATCAAAACCAGTGACACCTAAAGGACTCTCATGGCAGTGATTACTGTTGTGTGGGGCCAGACCACCAACTGGAGCAGTTTTAAGGACCAGGTGAGAGAGATGAGACACAGAAGTTGAATCACAGYGCTGCAGCACAGGCCTGCTCAGATGCTCCTGCCAGGATTTTCATCTGTGTATTCCTCCCCACCTCCTCTTTTGTTTAAGAAAAGGACATGAGGATTATGTAAGTGAGCTCTCCCCTGACTGCAGGGATGGCTACAAGAGGTAGCTGCCATCAGGCAGCTCCAGCACAGGGCAGAAAGGGCATGAGCTACTGGGGCTCCATCAGGAAGTTCACACAACTGCACTGTCCAAAGGTGCTGCACACAGAGCCCTTCAGTCACACCAGCTCTTCTGAGAACCACGACTTCACCAGTACCATGTTTGGCTGGAACATGGGGAGAGGCTTTCAGCAAAACCCTGCTGGCTTGGCACYATCAGCAGTGTCCTCTCAAAAGGAGCACACTGACCTCCAAGCTTGCAGTACTGTCATCCTGACCCTATGGTCCCACTTGGGTGAGTTAGCAAATTACCATCTTGAGGGGACTATGAAAGAAAAAAAGTCAGGGTTTTTTGTTCCTTTTTTAAAAATAAACTGCTTCCTCTCAGTATTAAATTGAAAACATGTTTCTATGGTGAGGGCTGCTCTGAAAAAAAAAAMMAAMCCACAAACTCTTTATCAAAAGAAAACATTTTTCAGGCACACCCAAAGATATTGCAGAAAAAAACCCTTACTTATCTACACAAATATAGCAGGAGGCCAGACTCAGGAAKAGAAAACATAGTTCTATGAAGAGAAAAACGTGGATTAGGGATACCTATAGCCYTCATAAACTGCAAGTATGTAAGAAWATATTCAGCCTCCTGAGGCTTCCAGGTAGTGGAAAAAAACTGAAGTTGTGCAAATCATTTTGGAGCTGCCCTTGGTACAAAGTTGTGCTCCGTGTAAGACTGTTATGTTTCAGTTTCTAATTCTATTCAGGTCTAATAGTAAATTCTCTTCAGAGGTTTTCCATAGAAAATTAACCAAAATGCAATATGTATTCAGACACCTGATAGCATGTTTGCATAYGTGAAATAATGTATGCCAAGATCCTGCAAAATAAAAGAAACCAATGAGTTTGGAAACGGATGTGTTTCTGTGTTACAGTCAGTTTGAGACAAACTTAGAATGAAGGCTAAACAATTTACTACAATACAATTTTATATACTCACTGAATTGGTGTGTTTGTTCATTTTGCTCATCAAAATATCCCCTAAATTTGATCTTGCAGAGGGTGCAAGCACTGTCATTGACACCCATGAAAATAAAACAAAATTAAGGGAACAGCCTCCATGCCACAAAAAAACTAGAAAGGGGAAAAGGAAAAAATAATTTAAAAAAGAAAGAAAAGCCAAACTCCTTCTCTAGGAAAATCCAGAGCACTTAATTAAAAGGCTTCCAGTAAGGAGAAATTAGGTATAGCTATGCCATGGCTTAACCACAGCTGTTAAGTAAGCACCCCACAGCTGCTCACTCAATACCATCAGTGGCATGGAGGAAAGAGAAGTAGAAGGGTAAAAGTAAGAAAACTCATGGGTTTGTGTAAGAACAGATTAATAACTGAAATAAAATAAAAACAAAAAAATTACAATAAAATGAAAACAGCAACAAGAGACAAATAAAGCCCAAGAAATAAAAGAGAAGTAAATGAAAACAATCACTCAGTACCAACACACCAATACCCAGCCAGTCCCTCAGTCATGGCTCCCCAAGGACCTTCCCCCCAGTTTTATAGCCAAACATGAAGTCCTATGGTCTGGGATCCTCCCGTGGTCATTTGGGGTCAGCTGYCCTAGCCTTGCCCCCTCCCAAATCCTTGTGCACCCCTGGCTGCTCAGTGTTGGGATGGGAAGCAGAAGCAGCCGTGAGTCTAGGTACTGCTCAGCAGGAACTGAAAGATCCCTGAATAATCAACACTGCTCCATGCTAACCTACTACATACAAATAGCTCCATACTAACCACCATGAGGRAAATTAACTCCAGCACCAGCTAKCCAATATTAACAACTAAGTCTCTCYTGCCTCATAAACTCATTTTTACACTTTTCATGAAACTGCCTCCCTCTACACATATATTAACAAATTCAAACTGTATCATCTGTCAAGAATTCAGCTATCTGTACTTCGCTCAATTTTACTTTTCTGGTTACTATAACAAGGTTACTGYAACCAAAAACAAACAGCCACAAAATCCCCTCTGACTTTCAAGCCATCCTTTGAATTTGACCTTGAAGAACACACTCTGCAAGCAGGTGGGGACTTTGGCTGACACATGCTTGCCCCAAATAGACCATCTTCAGTCAYAGGGAACACCTGCCTCACACCTGCATTAAGTGGGAGGCAGTGCCCTTAGGAAAGCAAATAGGGCAGCAGGGGAAAGTGAAAAATGAACTCATGTGCAGAGGTTTACATTAAAACAATTTGTTTTTTTCTTCCAGAGCTACAAATACTAGAAGATTTTCCCTGTGGTATCTGATATTGGCTACTGTCCATCTCAAAAATATGTAAGAGAGAAGCGAAGAGAYGTATCCTAATAAGTCCTCACCAAAACCAGAAAGAGACCTTGGGAACAGGGTTCAAACATAGATAACAACAGATTGTAGGTGTGGTCGAAAGGCTGAGGGTCACAGAGGAGACAGTTTCAGAAGGAAAAAGAGAATAGGGAGAAAGAAGAAAATATCTGATTGTTATTCAGCAGCACTAAACAGCAGCTAACAGCTTCTRAAGGCACCTCTCCCAAAGAGAGAAGTGCTACCCCAAGGCAATAGACATGAGAGCTGATCAGGTACTTGTGCACTGATGTAGAAGCCTAGAGCCCCCTCCCTGCCTGCAAGCAATTAACAAAACAAAAAGGCTTCRTGGCAAGAGCCTGCATCTGGAATGTTTTGCCTGACTGGCACCCCCCCGCCTGTGGCACTGGGCCGTACAGCACAGGCTTTGGGAGGAAAGCACGGATCACTTTCCTTGGAAACACCCACTGCCTGCTCCGTGGGGATAGATCCACCATTTTCTTGGGTTTTATCCTTACTTCTACTCTTCACTCCCATAAAACTGAGGTCRCTTTTATGATATCCATAACTCTATTGAAAAGTTCTTTTGCAATATTTTAACCTCCTTTTTATCCAGATGCCACATCACTGAACACCGATAACCCAGTGTTATTGAAGGGTACATTGCCACAACAAATACCTAGTTTGACCCACTCATTGGAATGATTTAAAAAAAAAATGAAAAGGGCTAGCACACTCCTGTTGTTGCTTGGCTCACTGTAAGTATAGAATAGTATGATAAGGATTAGTACAGTATACAAGAAGTTCATGTTGAACTTGTGACATTATGATTAGCTGCAGCTTCAGCCTTGTRAGGATAAGTAACCCAGTAAACATCGTGACAGCTGCAGAACAGCAGAGCTGCACTGACTAGAAACCATTCTTCTCGAACTAAATCCTGCTCATAGAAAATTGACTGCAAATAGCTGTCTCTTGATAGCGGTTTTAATGAAAAATTGGCAGCTGGTAACGCATACAGTAGATCWTCACAATTTCAGCTTTCAAAGACACAAGATTTTGTCAAATTTAAATTCACAGTCTTTTCTCCCCACCTTCACCCTCCAGATCTCCCCGCAGCAGTGACACGCTTTAGAATGTCTTTACAACTGCCCTGAATAATGACTGGCAGGGCCGGGTTCAAGACCAGAGTGTATTTTTAACCAAAGAGCCAAAACAGAGAGAAATGCTTAATTTTCTGTSCCTACACTTTCCACAGACACATTTTGCTATCGTTGCAAGTTAAGAGTGTTCTTATTTTATTCAATTAGGAGAGAGCAGTAAGATCCTTTGTTGGCTGTAATTCATGTAGTTCTGAAGATAGTCTTGACTGCACAAACTCTGTCAGACTAAAATTGTTTAAAAATCCCAACATAAGAGTAGATAGCCAGTACAATCTCTGTTACGGTCAGGGAACRTCCCCTGCTCACATCAGTAATTTTAGAAATAGTTCCTACTGTGAAGACAGTCAGGACAGTAGCAGAGYACAGTGAGGGAGTGTTCAGTTGTAGGATCTAAGTTCAACTGATTTGGAACACAAGTTTAAACGAGTTTCCTCGTCATGAGCACCACACACCAAACCCGTTGTTAAAGAGCATCTGCCTGGATTTGCAGCTCTGCGATGCTGGAGCCCTGCTGTGGCCTGTGCAGCCCCATGGTCTGTGGYCCTGTGCTTTCAGCTACGTGCTCTCAGACAGGCTTTCCTGAGCACAGCTTRCTGCTGCTGCTGCTGCTTGCATAATACACTTCTGCAGGGGAATTCGTGCTGCAGCTTGATGCTGATTTTTATTAACACACAGATCTCGACTGAGAATTGAGTGACACCAGACTAACTCATTACTGATTAAAACTCAGGAAACAAATTATGAGATCAAAGTAAGTTATTAAAAAATAAAGC
This sequence comes from Alauda arvensis, assembly GCA_902810485.1. NCBI lineage: Eukaryota > Metazoa > Chordata > Aves > Passeriformes > Alaudidae > Alauda > Alauda arvensis. Next base: position 401,788 of record CADDXX010000269.1, on the reverse strand, counting down.
CCCACAAAACCTAATATCACATCCYAGACAGTTAGAAACTCTTGGTCAGAGACACTGAAAAATATCTGGCATTGAGAAAACAAATAAACAAAGCATTTTCCACCTTCAAAGTCCTTATATCATTAGTGAAGACACTTTTCAGCTGCTCAAGCAGATAAGATGCTAGAGAAATTTATATTTTAGGAAACTGAAAAAGTTTTACTCTATAGTTTTTCACAGTACTGTACTAAAAGAGGAAATTAATTTCTTTATGCTTTGTATTTTTGTTGGCATATCCAAGGCCTAGGGTTGTGTATTTAATCAGACATTATGGGACCTGTACCCTCCTAGAACAGCAGCTGGAGACAACACAGAAATCACTGCAGTGCCTTATGATGTTTGAATTATGTCATTTAGGCAAATGAATAGAGGACTTTCTGTCAAGATTACCTGACAAGACAAAAAAAATCCACAACAGGGCCTTATTTCTGTAGTAGTTCCACAGTCATCTGAAGTATATTCCTACAAAAGGGGCTAATTCCTTTTATACAGACTATTCTTACACAGCTGCTTTCAAGGATATCGTCAGGATTTCTAGGTTTATCCAGCCAGTGCTCAAAACCTGATGTGTACCAGATGCAGAGTATACACCACAGTACCTCTGGACTCCTCACGGTGGATTATTGGTACCTAAAGGTTTTACCTCGCTGATTCTCAGCCATTTCTTTAATACACCCTATGCTGCTAGAGCTAGCCTGCAGTTTGGCATCGGTGAGAAAACAATACACACCCTATGACAAACACCGACTAAATTAGTTGATATCATGACTGTTTATACAAGGCTGTATTTGTGCTGGTGTATGTGCTAGCATTCAGRCTGTGAATGGGGTAATCTGCTTCGAATTCAATTACTTAGCGACCTTGCAAAATGCTGCTTATCAGGCATTAATACTTCCCTATTCTTGCTTTAGCACCTGCGTCACAGCTTGGAAAAGAGCAAGCTGAGCCAGAGAAAGTGAGAGGCACGTGGGGCTGCAAAAGTCCCATGGGACTACCTCTTAAAGCTTCAGTCTCCATCTCAAATCCTTGTTTGCTCAGCCTTAGGAGATCCCTCAAACATTTGAAATACCACTGGGGCTTTCCTAATTAACCCTTGGTTATATGATTATACATAATAAGCACCTGAAGGCTGCATTTCTCTTAATTCAGACACCTTCAGGGAGACCCAAATTCCATTTCTCTCTTCCCGGAGCTGCTGGCAGATACCAGATAATGACTCCTCTCTCTCATCAAGCGTAAGATCTGCCAAGAGCAAACTGCTACTTTGCAATCCAAACAGGTCTCTCACAAAAGCTGCACTGGCCCAGGATAGAAAAGAGAGCCAGAAAGGGCTGTATATGAAGTTCTTTTGTTTGAGTGTTTGGTTTGGGGTGTTTTTTTTGGGGGGTGTGGCGGTGTTGGTGTGGGTTTTTTTTCCAGAAGGTAACATCTCCTTACCACTCCTGTGACTTTACCACCCATGCCTTTCTGAGAAAGGAATGAATAGGAAATTAGAAGTCCTAGAGCTATCTRTGCTGTGGACTAAACCAGCTAATTAAACCTTACAGAGACTTTGAACTGCTCTCAACACACTGGCTGATAAGATTTTWCTTATTGCACTTGCAGCAACCTTTCCTGGCCAAAAAAGAAAACAAAGAAAATTTTAAAGCACCATTTGGTTACAGTGAGACACTGCTGGTGGGTCAATGGCCTGTAGAACAAGTTACTAGCCCCACACTCACACAGAGTCTCAATGAGACAAAGCCAGCAGGAAAGAAACCTGTTTCAGATASAAACAGCTCAGCTCCTTGCTAAGAAAACCTCCTAACTAAATACAAAGCCTCAGTTTTACTGGTAGTTAATCGAACATTTAGAGTCAACTCTCAGAAGCAAAAGTTTCTTTTCTTGTCAGGATTAGAAAAAGCATTAGTAAAACCAAGGTCATTCATTAGGGTGGTAAAACAGCAGCAGTGTCATGAACTTGGGATATGACTGCTTGAAGAGCAGTCAAAGCTCATTCTTCCTCACTGGAGTAATGCCTGAAAGGAAAGAAATTGGGTTGTATGTCAGCAGCATGAGCAGCTGGAAACGATGAGGTACATTCCTASTAGTTATATTTTACATCAATTAAACACCTTTCATCCAAAACATCTTACAAAGGGATGAAAGAATTACCATCATTTTACAGAGAAGAACTGAAAAGAAGTGAAGAATGTAGGCTTGGTGCATAATTCACTTGGATGGCACACAGGGATCTGTCTGCATTGCATACTGCAGCCTTCTGCCAAGTAGATGAGAGTGTTTTCAGTTCATGTGCCATGCTGGAAAAGAAGGGTCCGCATGAGCATGTTAGGACAGCACCAAGCCCAGCCTAGCAGAGAAAGCCTTTCAGCACGACTTTGTAGCCTCAGGCATGGCCCCACCTTCACCTAACATGGTCACCTGGCTTTAAAACAAAGTATAGGCAGGTATGTGCTCATATGTGCCTTTGTGCCAGATGCTGGAGGAGGGAAAAAAAAAAAAAAAAGAGATCTACAAGCGTGACTGTAGAAATTAATGCAAGCTTGGCTACTAACTCAGTAAAAGGCAGATGTTTACCACAGAGTGCTGACTCACATTGACACTACCCAAAGTCACTTTGTGCTGTAACACACAACGGGCAGAGACAAATTTCCCATTGCACRGCCTCAGCCACACCAGAGCTCAAGAATAACTTAGGTGTTAGTCCTCTAACAGAAAAAGTTGCTAGTGCCAAGGGTCCATCTCAGTTTTGTTCCAGACTCAACAAATATGCACCTGCACTGTTATACTAGCAAGGCTATTTTAATTTAGAAAATCAACTGGTGCTCAAATGGCCTAACCCGCTTAGAATGCAAAAGGCAGATCAAATTTATTGAGTAAACATAATGTGCTGTAAGAGRAAAGCTTTTTAAGAGAAGAGCTTTCTGAGAGAAACTCTTGGSTAATTATCAAGGGAGGTAGATGTTCTGCTGCTCAGGAAGCTGAGCCCATTATAAGGGAAAAAAAGTCCACTAAACATAATAAAAGGCTATTGTTAAAAGTCTCCATATTAAAAAAAAAAATGAAAGCATCAGGTCATGGGGTGGGAGGAGTGGCTCAGCCACCTGGCCCCTACTAGGAATGCTATTTCCTAAGAATTTGCAACTATATGCTCAAAAATTAAGACACTCAGATGAAACACCCTTTACAGACAACATTCTGGTATAGTCTGGATAACTCTAATTTTTTCCTACAATTCCCTTCACATCATCAACTTAATTTTTTTTTTTGTTACATTAAATTGTGTCACCAAAATATCCAATTAAAAAAAAACAAAACAGTGTCACTGGTCAAAAAATAGGTGTGAGATTTTGGCACGAGTGCTCAACTTTGATTTGCACTGACCCCAGGAAAGAGCTCAAAACTTCTCTAATGCAATGTACAAACAAGAACACAGTGCCGGTTAGCCCACTGTGTGAACAGAGGCTGCTGTCCTCAAAAGAATAATGTTATCTAAGAGAGAGGTATGGTGACACAGCCAAAAACTAACACAGACAGACATTGTTAATTGTATGAACTTCCAGCTAGACTGCAACAATGTGGCAAATGTGTCCCTATTGGCCCAAATATTTTTGAGCCATACTGAAGTTCTCCCACTATGAACATGAGCAAAAAGTATTTCTATCCCTATAAAGGGGGGAATTAGATTATTATTTGCTGACAGAATCTTTCATATCCCAAATTAGCTGCAGACCATAAAARCAAGCCCTCATTTTCAGAAGGGAAAGACAACACACACCACTGCTGCTATGTATCCCTGCCAAGCAGAAGAGTGTCTGTGATTTGGAGGGCAACAAAGCCTTTTTGTCTGAGCACCCTGTGCATTTTGCCACATGTGCTATTTGGAACACCACGTTTCAGAGCAGTTCAGAGATGCCATGGGCCATCACATCATCCTGAGTCACCTTGACATTTCTGAGATTATGCATTGAGATGATAGCCTCAGGGCTATAAACCTGCTTTTTAATACATTATTAATGATAATGGCTGTTAGAGATTGCACAGTCCTAATGCCTTGTTTTCCTCTCAGAAATCTAACCAAAGTATTGTGCACACAAAACACAATGATATGCTGTAAGTCTGTATTAGGTTTTCCAGAGACTCAAGCGTCYCRGCASTACCTGGTATCTGCACAGGAAAGTGTACTTCATGTTCCCTTGCTCTATGAAGCAAAGGACAAGGGAACTACAAAGGCACTAGTAGTCTACTATATCATCTAACACAGATCTTGGATGTGTTCATCCCTGCTTCAGTTAGCCCTGCAGTTACAGAAGAAAATTCTAGGTAACATACCTATACAACATCTAGAAAAATATGTTTGCCTATCTCTCAAATTGTACACAGAATTGAAAAGTAACATTAATAGACAACAAAAAATAGAGGCAGCCTATTGGATCCACCTTAGCTAGGTACAAATAAAAAAGAATAAAACAAAAAYCAAAAATCAGAAATACCCTGTCTGAAGATTGCCACTAGAGTCATGGCTGGTTTGCAAAGACAGAAGACTGTGCATGGAGCTTTATTTTCTTTCCATGAACAGCAAGTTCTGAACATATCCTCTGATCTTTCCACCGACCTCCCACTGGCTTAAAAGGTGTCCTTCTCAAGGGCTGCATCCACCCAAAGAGCAGAAGGCTGTGTAGTTTATCCTAAAATTTTAATGCACTGGTCCTACTCCCATCTGACATTGTGCCTACACACCTCACCCTAATTCTATTGATGAAAAAAGCTTGAAAATAAYCTCTCCCCTGTAAGAGAATCAACAGTATTGCTGTTTACTCTTCCGAGGCTTTTCTAGCCCACCACSTTTTCCTCAGCTTCCCTGCTCATGAGGAAGAGCAGGGAAGCAGTCCTGCTCCTTGCCTGTGCTTTGCTTAGCTGTGGGCAGCGATACGCATCTGTTTGATGTGGAACTGGCTCTAATTACCTGTCTAATTACATTCAGAAGCATATGTACAGCTGAGTTTGGGTTGGTTCTGGTTGCCTTAAGGATTACACTAAATCAAGGTCAGAAATGTCATATATATCCCTTTTTCTCAGTAGGTTAGTCCAGCCTAAATGTTACAAGCAGAAGAGCCTGGCTGAAAGTCTGAAAATCTTGCGTTATCTCCCAAAAGCCGGTGCTATCTGAATATTAACAGCGTTACATGGATATTCATCTCATACTCCGATAACATTGTTATCTCCGGAGCTCTTCGCTGCAGAAGCAGGCACTCACGCTCCTGCTCAGCTTCGCACATCAAAGGAAAAACGACAATAGACCAGCTTTGAAAAACTGCCCCGAGCTGGCCGGGGTCCAGGCTCGCAGGCAGACAGAGCGCTCTGTTTGTGCGGCAGCGGGCGCGGCCCCGGCCGGGCCTGGGGCGGCCGCCAGGAACAGCCCGCGGCCGCTCTGACTCAGCGCAACGCAGTGGGAAAGGAAACGCGCTCCCGTTTCAAAACCCCACCAAGGCCACGCTCGCCCTGCTTCRTGCTGTCATAGCAGAAGAGGAAAGGGGCACTGCCAGGATGAAAAAAAAAAAAAAATACTGGACAAGGTCAGGGAGGAGGAAGGAAAAAAAAAAACCACTTGGAAGAAAAAAAAACTATATAACATCAATGCACTTGACTCTTTCTTTAACCTCATGCTGACGCTCGCCTTGCACAATTCGGGAGGAGTGAATGGAGCCACACACCTTCCCTCCTCCAGCAGGGACCTCAGCGGGGCCGCAGAAACCCCGGCAGCACCGGGAGCTGCCCTGCCCCCGTGCTTTCAGCAGCCGCAGCACGCAGGGCTCCAGGGCAGGGCAGGGGAGGCCAGGCCAGATAGCACACACAATTCCCCCAAATACACGTGTGCTTATTTGCATATGCAGATATACACACTGTTATTTGAAAATTACTTTTGAAGACCTCTGAGCCACCAACACCACGAGTTCATTCCTTCAGTACGCTTTAAATATTTGCCAGAGGTCAGGAATACGAAGTTGAAATATGAAGTTCTCCTATGTTATTTCAGAAAGTCTCMTTTCAATTTTAGACAGGTTTTCTTTTTTAGCTATGTTTTCTTTACACTAAAGTACAGTGATTTTTACATAYGTTATGCAAGCAGACACAAAGACATGACTTTGAAAGCAGTAAAAAAAATCCAAAACAAAATGAAAACATTAAATGAGAACAACATAACCACACATTTCCTGCTGCCTGCATTTGCTTTACCGAGAACACCACTTCTCAGGTCCAGCTAATCAGCATTCATCAGTAAAACAAGATATCAGGGAGCAGTGAGAGCCCTAGAGGTGTTTATCTTCCTCTTTTCTGAATCACAAAGCTTTTCAGAGAGTATTTTCACAAGAGAATTGGTCATGAGTATCTCGTAGATCAGCAGTGTGATTTCAGAGCAACTGCCAAAAAGCAAAAAGGACAACAGAAGTGCTGYATTTCTCAGGATTCTCTAGCCTTTCCCTATCTGTCCACTTCAAGATCATCATGACTTTTTATTTTGTCCCATATCAAAAAGAACAGCCTGTTAATAGGTAATGAGAMTCTGGAAAGATTTTTGCAATGTTATAAATAGCCAGAGCAGTTCTCCGGCCAGCAAAAGCAGTCCTGTGTTTATACCCAGAGAATGCAGACAGAGGAAGATAATGGTTTGTTTTGTTTAAGGTGGAATGACTTTGGCAGTGAACAGTTGCATTGTTACTAATTTTATACAGTTAAATACAACAATAAAATCTTCAGAGTACATTTCAAGACAGTTACAACACAGATTTAAATACATCTGAAATACAGGTTGTATATGCAATCATCAACTTGCACTAACCCTGACAGGGTGCTTCTTTTATTTGCTTGGTTCTGCTGGGGCACACCACTGAACCTTGTAATGCTCTGAACCTTGTGTTCATRTAAGAATCTTGCAGAGCTGGGTTGGATTAGCAAGTTGCACATATTTGCACTGGAGTAACGTTACTTACTTTGTAAGTGTACTTCTGCATAGCTTCCTCTATTTCAAACCACTCTTGTTCTAGTCCATTCACCCCTCCATAACTGCTTGGCAGACTTTCAGTTCTCCTCCCTCCCCTTATTTCTTTTTTAATAGGCTTTGTCAAGCCTGCTCTTAAATCTTCCTGTTCATTTGGTTTCAGGGTCATATCTGAGGTGGTTTAAATTAAACAAAAGAWAACCTAGGAGTTACAGGTCAGTTGTTTTTAAGCAAGACTCATGAACTCAGAAACAAGGAGTTGCAGCTCAGATAACAGCACACTTCACGTGAACTCTGCTGGCTTCCTGAAAGGAAGGGGACATGCAGTACTCTCCCTGCAGCTCCAGCACTTCTTGCCACAGTCCCAGCTTTGAGATGCAAGCTGGCCAGCTCTGCAGCATGCAGCATGCCTAAGGCCTGCAAAGAATGATTATATAATACTGCAGTACAATACTCCAGAAAAGGCAAGAGAAACACCACCAACCAAACYTGAAGTCAGTTGCCAGAAACAGCCCATAATGAAATACTGCTCAGTAATTTACCCCTAAACTGCTGGTGTTGGGAGACAGCACGTGCTCCCTGGTGCAGTGCCTTACCTGTCCCAGAGGTGCTGTGCAAGCCTCCTTCTTCCCAGCCCAATCCTAGGCACATGCCATGGATCTAGACTTGGAGATCAAGTGCCCTCTGTCCCCCCCTCACTTTCACCCACCAAGCCACACATGCTAATCTGCTACACAAGCAGAGTACAGGGGCATCAGACTAACATAATTTGGGGGCTAATCTAAAATAATGTTATAACTTACTATTTAGACTCAATTCTCTTAATCCATTTTATACACAGGAACAGAAGCTACAYCTTGCCTTGATATGTGTGTACTCACTCATCAGCGTGTGTAGCTCTTGAGATGTGTATTCAGGAATGTCTATCTGATTAGTTAGAGTACCCCTAGTTAGAAAGCTGTGTCCCCCAACCTCACTGGTTAACTTTACAGGAAGGCATGGCAAATTAGTYAAGGAACAGCATCAGCCTAATGTAGCTACACTGTTTCTCCCTGCCATGACCTGTACGGTACCACGTGGACATCAGCCACCACATAGCTGAACAAGAACTCTGAGCTCCACTTCCAAGACTGGACACACCCATGTGTTGGCAGGTTGATGAGGGCAAAGTACACRCAGAAATTCTCCATAAAAAGGCTCTYCTAGTGARGGTGTAAACYGTGAAGGGCACTTGACAAAATAAGYAAAATAAAGTCACATGACTAAAAWAAWATTTAAACTTCATACAGATTAGTATTTATTAAATCTTACTGTGGAAGAGTTTAGGCAGTCATTACTTGTGCATATGCCACCACATATTCAAATTCATTTCCCATGACTCAGAAGTACACTGGTCAGAGGTTCAAGAGATAAAAACCATGTTTTGCTTTTGTTAAACTGGCTGAGATGCCACTATGAAAATGRAAAGGTAAGAAAAAGAACAATAAAAAAAAATCACAGTTGATGGCTATAATTTAACTTAGGTTTCCAAATGGAGGTGCAGAATAAGACCTAGGCTTGAAGAAAAAAAATTTAAGAAGAAGGAAAAAAAGCTCTGGACAATAAATTTTCTCTTTGAGGAATCCTTAACCAAGCATTTTTCTTTGGTTTTGACAGGTCACAGAGTTGAGCTCCAAATTACTCCTTCACTAAGCATTACATCAACAGCAATTTGTACTCTTACTCTAAGATTCCTAGTCTGTTATCCTACTAGGGATGACACAGCAGGTCAGCAGGCATGACTAAGGGCAGCACATGCTAGGCATAATACACTCCTGGCTAGAAAYTGCCAAAAATTTCAGTAACAGGCACACTCCAATGTTCAATAAAAATGTGGCTTCAACACTGGGAAGTACAATACTAAAGCAACATGACTTTCAAATAACAAAGCCACGCATAGCAGGGACTACCATCATAGCTCATATGGGAAAAGTTCACATGAACTTTTACAGTGCTTTCATCCATTCTGTGTTGAAGTACCATCTCTTTGAAGACAGGTTAATTATAGCARGATGTGACAAGATAAAAAAAGGACAGAAGACAACTGTGTGAGCATAAAGCAATTTAAACCAAACACCACCCACCTACACACTGCAGAGAGACCTGTGTAGACAAGAACTCACGGAGCTTTATCTCAAGTAGAAGTCCAGGACAATAAGCCAGTTTAGAACAAATCTGACTCCATCAACTTATTTTAGCTCCAAACTAASATTGTGTGTGACCAGTTCATAACTGCATGCTGGTTTTAGTTCACTGTTTTTCAGAATTAATGTGAAATGGAAAGATTCTCCCACAAGCCCAGTAGCCATCTGGTGCTATTGCTGTACTTCATGAAAAATTCATTTCCTTTTTATCATAGTCAGCTATTTCAGCGATTGTAGTGATTTATGTTTCTAAGCAGAATATTTTATTCACTATTGATGTTTGCAAATCTGCTTCAGCATCACAGTTCAACAGATTATGTTCTTTCTGGCTTCATCCTGGGGATTTCTAGCAGCCTTGAAGGCAGCAGAAGCTGTAAAAAAGTCAGTTTTAGTAATAGATTTATAAAATGGACGTCACAGTGTTGTCTGTTTTCCCAAGCTGAATAAAGCTAAACTCAGTGCCAGTGAAACATGCTCAAGCACTAAGAGCCACATTACAGCTCCAAGCTCTAATTTATCTCCATTCATCTCCAACAGAGCTATCTGTCGAGTAACACACAACTGGGTTTGACATTCATTTTGGCTCAGAGAAATTTTATATTTTCCCTTCATGCTCTACTCGCAGGAGGTTCTGCAGCCAGAAGTGTTTCAGCAGGCTGTACAGGGACCAAAACCAAGTTAGTGGGTTAAGGAGTGCACAGGCTAAACCTCTCCTCCTGAGTGCTGGGAGAARCATCAGCAGTGCAGTAATTGCTTCCTGGACTTGTAACCAGTCATGAGGAGCTTGGCTGTAACACCTACCTTGATCCTGCCCTGTACCACACCGGTAGGAGCTGCCTGTTCTGSGGCTTTTGAAGCCCTTAAAATTGTGCTTTTTCTTCCCTCCTCCTTCAGGCTAACACRAACAAGGCCAAAAGAATTCAGATAATATAGCCCAGCAATTCTTTTAATCAGAASGAATGCTTGTGAGAGTTGGCAACACCTGAAGAGTGGGTGTGGAATACACCCCCAGCAATTCAATACACAACAGGCTGCAATAGGAAATAGCTACTAAAACTGAAAAGGAAGCAAGTGAATATTCATAAGGTTTCATCAAAAATAAAATCACCTTTAGCAGTCCCTTTGCATACCCACACATACGTTATCAGCCCACACAATACTTCTGTCTCAAACACTGCAAGTTACCTGGGTAAGCATGTATGCTGTCAGGGTACTATTTCTGAGTTTTAATCTTAAAAATATTGCTTTTACTCAAGCAAAGTCTCAAGCAGATATTTTAGTTTTTTAGTTTTGAAAAACATCAAAGTCATCCCTGAATGAACTGATGTCACAAAAGCACACCAAAAACAGAAGGTTTAAGGAAACACAGTGCTGGTGTACAGGTAGGGTCCTAGAGAAGCTGAAGCTGTCTCAGAGCCAAAATTAATAAAAAAGTGTAAGAGGAAGTAACAAGGCCTTCTTCTKGTACAGAGTYATAAAAAGCAATTTTATAGAAAACWTGTTCTGTTGCTGAATGGGCTGGGGAAACTTGGTGCCAACAGAAGCAGAAAAAGCCTTTACTGGCAAAGTTTGATCTTAGACCTTCCTGGTTCTTCTGCCCAAATGGAAGTGCCTGGGAGAGCAGACTGAATATCTGTCTGGTCCTGTGGGCTCATGTGACAAATGAGGCCAGTGAGACTGCTGGCCAGCACCCCTGAGATGCCATCTTCAATTGCCTTTAAAAGGTCATGGCACTTTCAGGAGGGTCCAATTACTTTAGAAGTGCAAAAAGGTCAGATTCCTCTTCAAGAAGGATAACCTTGGGAAACCACAGACTTAATCACAGCCCCTGGAAAGACTGTGAAGCAAGTCTTCAAAGCCATTTCTAAGCACAATAAAAATGAGAAGATCATGGAGAACTGGAAATGGGGAGTTACCAAAAGGAAACAGTGCTYAACTGATATGATCTCCTTCTAAGAAGGAAAAAGGTGACTTTAAACGAAGAGCAGCAGACATCCTTTAGCTTGTCTCTCCCAAAGCTTTCCCAACAGTCTCCCTCAATATCTACACCAGCCAAGTCAGAGGTATGGGATGGAYGGTTGGCATACAAGGAAAGTACAGAACTGGCATAGAAGGCAGYAGAGTACCATTAATTGGGCTGAAAGAGTCAGTCATCACAAGCACTTGAGTCTCATGGGGAGGGGTCAAAATAGTGATCGAATACCAGCCCAGGCTGTCCTTGTATTATCTCAGTCCTTTGAGATTACAGAATAGTTGGGATCAGAAAGAATCTCTGGTGATAACTTTGTCCAACACCCCTGCCAAGGTAGGGTCACCAGGTTACAAGGGAACACATCCAGGRGAGTTATGAATGTCTCCAGAAAAGGAAACTCCTTTTTCCAGTCCTCTGCCATCRTCAATGTAAAGTAGTTCTTTGTCATATTAAGGTGGAACTTCTTGTGTTTTATTAGTTTTGTATTTTAGAGATATTCACAACTTRACTGGGCAAGGCTCTGAGCAGCTGTACCCAACTTCAGAGCTGGCTGTGCTTTTGGGACCTGGACCAYGCATCCTGCAAGAGTTTGATTAAAGGATCACAAATGCTGAGAGCCAGGCTTTTCTTGTCCAAAGATCAAGAAGATACCCCAGCACAACCTCACATAAAGTTTCTTTCACCCAAATAAAGGAAGAAATAACTTGAAGTGAAACTTTCAGAGGCGCTCTATTCTCCCTACTTCTCATTTACTTTTTGAGATAAACTCCAGTGTGTTGGAGATTTTAAGCAGAATCCACAAACATGCAGAAGAGATTATACTGCCAAGTTCAAAAGACTAAACTATGTAAACTGCAGAACAGCTTGAACTTTTAGCTTTCCTGCACTACAGATGATTGCACGGCCAGGCTCTGGTTGCTCTGTTGAGCTGGCTTTGCAGGAAATACCTACATGCCTAAACAAACATAAATAGTAGAAGAGGTAAGATCTCTCCTGCCCTGTCATTCCAATAAGATCACTCGACAATGCATTTACAGGCAAGCYAGTCAGTCAAACAAATCATTAACTTGAAGTTTCAAGTAGCATAGAAGAGACTTTCTGCATTCAGCACAGCTCTTTCCTGATCAGGGCAGAAAGAGACCATGGCCTCTCTACACGTATGGCACCCTTCACACAATAACATTACTGCCAACTGCAATGGCATAAGGCAGGTGGCTGTTTTAGCTATTGCTTTAGGCTGCTGATAAATCATTTCCCAGGAGRGGTACTGCAGGCACTGCACCTGCATGAATTCTCACAGACTCCTAGCACCTCTTTCCAAAGTCAGAAGCATTAGCATGGAAGTGGACATCAACAGAAGGGAATAAAACCCCATTTTCTTCCTGCATGCCCTCTCAAACTGTCTCACCTACTCCATACTCCAAGACAAAACCTATGAGTAAAGAGGAATCAGCATTGTTGTCTAAGGCATTTCAATTTTGTAGTAAAAAATCACCCCAAAAAACACCAATATAATATTCAAATTACTTTATTCCTATTAGAATGGGTCTCATTTMGGTGTCAGCAATAGCAAATCTCAGAAKGAGAGTAGTCCCCACATTTTGYTTCGTTACCAGTATGRTGTGGTTCCATCCCAGTTCTGAAGRATGGTCTTAYATGARYCCAYATAGCAGACYARCATCTGYTCACTGCTCTCTTCTTCCCATTTTCCATCATCCTGTATTCCTCTAATTCCTAGCCATCTTACTGAAATGACAAGGTTGAGTATTGACATTTTGGTCTGTGTTTGCACAGTCCTTTGAACAGTGATGTGCAAGTCCMTAAGTAGGTCTTAAGTACAATGTTCATACAAATTAGACCACTTACCTCAACTAACTGGGAGACCACTGGTCCTGTAACAAGTTCTAATATACTTGCTGTCTCAATTCTTAGAACAAAGACACTAATGATTACATGAATTGCAATAACATCATATCCCCATACTCTGCACCTGAACTTCTCTCTCAAAAAAAGGCAGTATGGCTTCAAAAAGTGAAACAAAACACAGCCAGWGGCCAGCCAAGGACAAGAGATTTTAGTCAAAAACCCCTCCCAAGGAAAACTAATCTTAGCCTTCATGAGTCTGAGAGCTCTGTCTCCATCAGTGCCAACCATGGCTACTCATTAGTATTCCCAATGCTCGRCAAGTTTGGTTAATAGCCTAAAGCTCCATCTGTGATAGGCAGCATTTACTTAACCAGSAGATAGCCCACAGGCTTCAGTGGATTGCTTAGTTCTGCTCATGCTGTAGCAGGCCCACAGACTTAATACAGATGGAAGGAAGGAGATAGGATGTGGTTCTCCTTAGCTTACACAAGAGAGTCTTTCTGCTAAGAGGGCATAGAATAACAATCTGAGTCAACATCTGCTGAAAGTGGTAGAAAGGCTCCCATCCTTTACTGCCCACTGTTTTTCTCCTTGTCTCCATTTCTAATTCAAGGATTGATGCAACCATATGCATCAATCCTTGAATTGATTTTTGGCCACTTACATTAAATCAGACCCAGAAATTCAGTTTTGGCTTCTTCAGTTTAGTTCAACTTGTTGTCATATTGCTCTGGTTGGGAAAATCAGTTAAATAGCTTTTATTGCTTGTGTAGGTAGATATTTCAGGCATCTAGCTCATTTCTAAAAAGARCACTTTTCAGAAAACACCCCCTCTGCACACACAATTTGTTCATAATATATTTCTAAGTTTGTCACAAGAAAGCATCTTCCAGTGGAATAAATTTAAACTTTCACTTTGAAAGGGTCTTAGCTAAATTGAGAATGTTCACAGAAAGATAAATATAGGTTTTAAGATAAACACATTCCTACTAGAACATTCAACCACAGTGTTACTGTAGTAACAGTCATGCATACTTGCACCTCCTCACAACTGAGGAAAAATAAGAGATGGATGACTGTCAGGCAAGTGCTGAAGCAAAGATCTCGGATCACAGCCAAAAAGTGGTCACATCAGCTGAGGTGGCATCAAGAAGTGTGACTGATATTTCAGTAACTCACTTTGGTTTTCATTAAGCAAGGAATGCTGATTAACATAATGCAGCTGCCAGGTTTAGCCAGCTAAGCTACTCCAGAATCATCTCCTCAGCCTAGAGCTGCCCCTGCACAYAGTGCTGGACACCATTAGTAGTCATTTGCATCAGACAGAGCAAGTAGCAGTCCAAGGCTCCTCCTRCAAGGAGTCCAGAGCCTACTGCACTTTCAAATATAAAGAAAAGACAGATTTCATCAGAATTCARTTCCATTTCAGCAACAAAGACTATATACTATTACCTGTCTGTCTGAAGCAAACTAACCAGAATTAACTATTTTAAATACACTGACCAAGGAAGAGTGCAAAGCCCACAGTTTCCTAAAAGTCCAGCTTCATTATTTAGTTTTGTTCAGGCTCCTTACAGGCCCCATTTGCCTTTGAAACATGCAGTGCTTGGCCTATGTAGAGCAGGGTTATTACAGCTGCCTGACCTAGTCCTGTGATACTGATAAAAGGACTTTGCCTCTGCTGTACCCTGGCATGTGCCATGACATAGACAGTATGGGGGCAAAGTGGCCATCATTTCCTCCCAGGTGTGCCAGAGCCTCCCCAAGCACATTTCAGAGGGTGATAACAGACTTGTTCAACAAATGAGTCTTGAAGACAAGCCCCAAGTCCACTGTACACAGCCAGGAAGGCATGTGGTGGTAGTAGAGCAGTAACATCAAGACAGCAACACTTTGAGAGGGCAAGTCTTTGTAGTCACCATGGCAGATGACAGGCGAAGGACGTTGGAAGGAAAGAGGACATTTTAGGAACCGGCAAAGACTTCTCCATACATGCAAGTGGCTATGGCAGTGTTAACAAATGCACCARCATTGGTCACATATGCCTTCACAAGCCTTGGAAGGAAAGAGACTTCCAGATAAGCATCTTGTCTCAAGCAAAAGTGACAATCTTCTCTTTGAAATTAATCTTCTTTAACTGATTATCCCCATTAGTTTATATGATCAGATTCAGATTAGGTAGGATGGGAAAGACCCACTAAGATCACAGACATACCCAAGACAGACTAGTAAAACTGGAAGATCCTTTCTTATCTGCAACTTCATGTTATGAGTAAAGGTTTTTTTATTGTGGTATAATGCCTTCACTTCACTTCCCTCCCCAGCAAAATTGTACCAGCACAAGCATTTTTGTCTGTTGTGATCACATCTACAACATCCRTACAAGTAACAACAGTGCCAAAGTCTCATTCTGCATCAATGCTTTGCCAGCTGAAATTTCAAAGACAGAAGCACAAAGTCCAGCATGWAAGAGATATACCTACATCCTTGTTGGCTCTTCCTTTTTAATACCCCCTACCCGAGAATGAGTGGTGCAGAAAAGCTTATGAAAAGAACAGGTGTATGGAACACTAACAGTGCAATGATAAGACGAACAGCTGGGGACAGCAAGCAGGCAAGTCTCCCACGAGAAGGAATGAGGGAGATATTCCCAAAGGCACTACTGATCCCTTGCATTTGATCTTATCCCCCACATCACAATCTGCACATTGTTTTTTGGCCAGATGACAGGTAGATGGAGAACAATTTCACCTCTCTATCAGTGGGAYGGTTTGGCATGGTACAAGAGGCACGTATCCTCACAACTACAAAGTCGGAGGGCTTAGCAGAACCACCCTGTTTGCCTAACAAAGTGACGTAAGCCACACAACCACGCAAGCACAGCCTTTGTTCTTTCCTCCAGCTATCCCTGTTTTCCCTCAATGCCCTCCCACTAATTTCAAGTCTAGCCCAGTAGTCTATAAACGTTAAAAGCAGGCACTGCATCTTTTTAATGCCCAGGTGTGTTCTGAGTAGGCACCAAGGGTAGCTAATCATAATAAACCTGAATTCAATTGTTGACAACTAGAATGCCCCTAGAAACAATGTGTGTATATATATATATATACACATATATGGTTGACCATTTATAAACTCTGCTTTAGGAGGCTGAATGTATTGAAGAAATGATCATGCCTTACAAAGTRTATATGAACACTTATTTATACCAAACAATTAACAGATGGTGTTACACTACCRTAAGTTCAATTCTTAATAGAGATGGTTGATAGATAAAAACAKTGAAGACTCCTATTGAAGTGCTTAAGACATGCTACTCCTGTAACAAGATAATGTTAGTCAGTTCCATTGAGGATAAATTCCTGATTTCTGAAGTGTCRCAGAAAAAACAATTACCTCATACAAAACAGACTAAGCAGAACATAACAGATATTTACCTGTACATCACAAGATACACAATTAAGGTAAGGAGATTCATACTACTTCTTTTTTTATTATTATTATATGTCTCAGCAGGCTTGTTTTCAGAAATGTCAAGATCTTTTGTCATTCCACTACCCAAACAAACAYAGAAATCACAATGAAGTCAGCCAGATTTAAAGGCAAATCACATTCCCCARCTAAGACTGTTTTCACTTTAGATAATACAGCAGAACATCACTTTTTTTTTTTTTTTCTTTTTGTGTGTGCCTAAATAAATTCAGAAAAGGCAAGACTGGGRGAAACTCTGTGAGGGACAAAATATGAGTTGTGATTGTTTGTATTTGTAAAACAATGAATACATTACTACTATTTTCTTTTATTAGCCCAGGTGTCTGGCCTGATACAGGCAGCACCACAGAAGGGAAGTGGGTGAGCCCCAAGCTGACTGGGCAGGGGGTAGAGGGATGCTCTGGGTGGCAGACAATTCCCCCAGCCAGCAGCACTGCCAGGGAGGTTAGGGAACATGCAGCACCCAATGGGGACAGCCCAAACTCCCAGTGCTGTCACAACAAGTTGTTAATTTAGAAGAGAATGAAGAAGCTGAAACTTCCTTAAGTACACACCCACACATCTTTAAACCCTAATAAATCCACAGACAGGAAGTGAGAGGAAGGTGTACCAGGAAAGAGGGAGCTCTCCTGCGTAAGTTCCATTTTATGCCGTCACCAGAGATAGAGAGGCCTCAACAGTGAGTCATCARTTCCCAAGGGTCAGATGTGACCAGCAAAACAGACAGGTGATCTCTCTGCCAGAGCACTTCCTCATACTGGAGTGAGAGCACCCAATCCACTCAAATCACCTGSAAGTGGCAGCTCACAGGCAGCTATTTGACCTGCCCAGAAACCCAGATGCAGCAGCCTTCTGGCACATGGCTCTTTTCCAGCCCCAGGAGCAGCCCTTGCTGCCCCTTGCCCCATGGGCTGCCCCTCCAGCTGGGCAAGGAAGAGAAAAGCAAAGTTCTGGTGCCAGGGGAGATCAATTGCACTCTCTGCTCTTGGATTATTAGGTAATCTAATTAATAATCAAAGAATTCGACAGAGTAACAGTAGCCAACACTGTCATTACTGAATCTTTTAAACAGTTATTTATAKCCATCTCAAAAGAAGCTACAGCTCACCTCCATCTGAAAGGAATATAAACACCATCTGAGCCAAACAAATAATGTCTCACTTCAAACATTCAATTCAAAAACTTAAGGAAACTGGAAGTAAAAATTACATTTTTCTTTGTTATCACCACAAGTTTTCATRCATGTCTAAAATTCTCTAGCCAAGGACTGAGTTGAAACTATCAGTAGACAATATCTTCTACAGTCTACAAATATCACTTCAAAAACTGAATTTGAAATCTGAAGAAAAATAATTTCATATCAGAATTTAAACTGCAATGTTACTTAAAACTGAAGTCAGGTATTGTGTATGTTGAACGACCCCATATTAATTGAAGACAAAAAGCTTCAAGAGAAGGTACCTAGCAATGAGTTAACAAAGCATGCCATTTCTAAGGTATCGTGGTTTTTTCCTAACAGAGATGATGGGGAACAAGAAGAGGGAAAGGAACAAGCATAGGTACAATTAAGATCAAGGTCTGCTTTATGCACAACAAGAAAGTCAGGCTGAGGTACCACAGTATGACCCTCAGAACAGACARTTTTTTGTCCTGAACCACCATGATGTCTCCAGGCTTTATTTGCCAGCCTTCAGAAGAGAATCATGTTCTCAATCCTTCTGTCCTTAAAGGTTAGGGGGAAAAAAAAATCCCCAAAGCAACCAACCCAAAAAAATGAACAAAACCCCACAACTAAATCGCCACACCAAAACCCAAATAATTCCTTGAGTACCACATAAAATATTTTCCAACACTTTGACAGTCATCACATCTTGCTATTGGCCTCACAAACTTCCTGGTACCTCAGAAATTTTAAAATGTAATAAAAGCTTCCAACCTCTGATTTCACCCTCCTTTACTTTCCAGACAGTTATTTAGAAGTTTCAAAGTGGCTTATAACATCCTAGCCTACAAAGTTCCTCCTGTTTTGCAGAAACAAGCTCATATTCTGATCAATCAATCAGGGAGAAAATAACCATAAATAAGTACAGCAATTGTACATTTGCAGTTTTCAGAAAATTCTTTGCTTAAGAATGAAAAAAAAAATGCCAGCAGTACACTGTACAGTGCTATAACAGAAGAAAATATCAAAACCGTATTCATAAGAAACTTTTTTAGATTAAGGCAGATGCTGTTAAGAACTAAGGTTCACCTCTTACTTCTGCTTAAAACAACTCCAGCTCATTACTTCCATGGTGACAGCCAGTGAGCCCAATGATACCTAGGAAGCCTTTCAGGTTGGTAACATTTTCTTTCAGCTTTTACAAACAAAGTAACRTTTCACTGCATTCTGTTTTGTGCACATTGTTACCACTTTGGAAACATCAAGGCCCTGATCTCATGATCCAGAATTCTTTTGGAGCAACAGCCCTAGTTCCAGGCACTCCCACCATKCAGCCCTATCTCCTCTGCATGACTCCCACCAGTTGTGCTGGCATGGAGTCCAGCCAGCTGCAGTCTGAATTGATAAACTGGAAGATAACCCAGGAATTTCACTGAAGCCAGATCAGCTCACTGTGAGGGCCACAATACAGCTGCATAGGTAACTGTGCCAGCACAGCTACAGCATGCAAATCAACATTTTTATTGAATGCTTCATACCAAASAGCCAAAGAATCCAGTTGTTTACATTTTTGAAAAACTTTTAAACTCTTCTGCCTCATCCTATGCATATTCACAAGTCAGATTCCATTTACAGAATAAAACCAAATTTAGCCTTAATACTGAGAAAGAAATAAAGAAATTGAGAAATAAATACACCATAATCCAAAAATGGAATAAACCTCCCAAGTTACATTTAAAGATCATTAAAACTACTGATAAGGAATGCTTATACTGGGAATAACATTCTTAAAAGACAGCATACTTTGTTTACAGGAAGTATCCAGACGACATTCCCTGGGAGAAGCATCATTCCATTGGATTATATCCCTTTTGCTTCATCACAGTGAAGAAATTTAGAGTCTGTTAATACTTGGAAGCCTCAGGTAAGTTTGTAAGAAGAGACACTGAAGTAGCTTGCCACAAAAAGACCATGCACCCACGACAAAGCACAGAAATGGCACTGTGTTGTGTTGAAGCAGTAGGAAAAGGTGTCAAGTACACAATGCCCAGACCGGACCTCTCCACATGCCTTGGATCTCTCCACATGCCTTGGATAGGCAGTGAGTAAGAGCAGATCCATCTCCCGCTCTCTTACAGAGAATGAAGAGCTTGCAGATAARATCTGTAAATGTTTCAGTCAGAAGCTGTAATAGGACCCTCTGTTCAGGGCAAGGCTTAACACTGCATTTCCAAAGCGAGTGCTTTGCTGCCCATTGATTATCATAAGGGCAAAGGGAGAGGGAGGCGGAAGGGAAGTCTGGCTTGCCCCGTCCGGATATCTCTGAACACCTTCCAAAGTGAGAACAATGTRTTGTCATTTGCAAACATCCCCCATACAAGAGCAAGAGCTGCACGGAGCTGGTCTCCAGCCCTGCCTACCGAGGAGCTGGGCAGAAGCATCACACAATACCCCTCATCCCTCAGCTTCCTGAAGCGCCTCAAACACCTCAGACTCCTGACTYCACAGGCTGGGCTCTCCCACCCCTCCCAACACGTGGCCGTTCCAGGGGAGCGCAGGACTTTGSACCGCAGGGCTTCCTCCGCAGGCTGCGGCTGCACGTGTGCATGGCAAGGTGTGCTCCAGGCATGGCACTGCCAGCAGAGCTGGGGCCGTGCCGAGCAAAGGCAGCACGGCCTGGTGATGCTGCTGTTACCTGCGAKATACCCCGGGAAAGGGCAGCACCTCCAGCCCCGTCACCCAGAGGCAGGGGCTTCCTGAGGGTCCCTACTCCCCCCATTTTCCCTGGAGGAAAGCATACATCCGTTTGGCAAAGCCTGTCCAAACACCTATCAGCCAAAGAGTCACCAGTGAAAGTATCCAGAAAGGAATCATAAGGAATAGTCAYAGCTTTTTCTCCACATTAACTCCGGAAAAAAATTAGATCATTTCACTGAACCAGCACAAACTGAGAGCACCATGGTGCCCAGAAAACTCATAATCGGCCCCAGTCACCAGCAGTGATGCCACTTTACCAATACTTCATGCCCGTGTGGCTCTGATCCTTTTCCCCAGGAGAGCCGCATGGCACATTTTGGAGCTCACAGGTCGGATGAAGCCTCTGGCTGGTCACTCAGAGGGCAGCGTTGCTCTGCAGGCCAGACACACCCACACTGACAGWCTCTAGCGCTAGACACCCTGACAGCTGACCAAAGAAGGGCAGCAAAAGGCTCTTTAAACACAGTAACAACAAATTAGTCACTACACTCCCCATCAAAACATTTCTCAAGAGATCCTATCCAGGTTTTCCATTMCTTATAGCAGAGTAGCAAGGTCACTGAAATACTCTCGGTGTTCCTTTTGAACTTTAAAAGGCAAGAAAGAGGGAGAAAATTCAACRGTCTGCTTGRACATGAGAYTATTTGATCTGCACCAGGATTTAAMTCGAGCTTTTCAGAGYCACAGTACAGGRCAAGGATGGRAAYRCATTAGAGTCCAACACCATCAGTGCAGGGATAGGMGTCTGAGACTTAAGGGGAAATAAAAAACTGGATCCTCACTGGCAGGTGACCTGCTATTGGCACTGAAAGAGCTTTTAATTGCTTAGAACACAGTTCAAGGGAGTCCACAAAGCTGGGTAAGGCAGACTCGCAGAACTTAAGCCACACTAGAGTTTGTTAAAAGGAGAGTTTCTGGCTGCCAGCAACAAGCTCTGGCTTTGTAACAAAAGTAACCTAACACCTCCATCAGCTCAACATGCTGAAAAAMAGCAGTTCTGTGCTTCACCAAGCTCACCACCAGCCCTGTTCCCGATTGCATCCATGTAGCTTCACTGCTGAACTAAATGGCTTGATAGAAAGAGTACAACTGTAGTTCACTTTGAATGATGAACAAACTAACCCTTACAAAAAAACCCAAAAAAACCAAAAACAAAAAACCCCAAAAAAGACCTCACAAAAAAAGCCCCAGCAAACTTTTATACCTCACTATAGAAATCTTACCAAACAAAACTTAGTTACTTGTTAGCTGAAGGGTTTCTTGGCCTTTTTTTTTTTTTAATATTGTTTTTTCAGATTCAGTTTCTTTTATTGGGGGGGGAGTGTGGAGAAGGGAGGGTTGTTCTTGTTTTGTTTTAACAATAGCTCCTGAAAATTGTCACATCTTTTCGCAAACTGTATTTTTTTGGACCGGTTTAAGTCTTTGCTCCCACATCTCTCSTTTCATTTTATAATAATTGAAACACGCTAAAAATTTAAAAATCAATGTCTCAACAATCTCTATTGGAAATGAGATGTATGCTTGCTGAGTTCAAATCCTAAGAACAGGAAAACTCCCAACCACTCTACCCAAAACGTCCAAGCGCAGCCTTGTTGGTCCTCTAGTCCTCTGCAGGGGTATAATCCCTGCATCACTCTCCTCTTCTTCAGAGCTGAAAACCCTTTGRCTGACAGCACAACCACTTACTAGTGCTGAATTCGCTATGATATGCATTATTAATTCACTGCCCGAGGCCTGAGGAGCAATAGCTAAAGGCTTTCTGAGCACATCTGCAGTGGAAGAGAGAAGGGAGCTAACAGGAACAATGCAGGTTTCCAGCAGGAGTTCCAGTTTCGATGTCTTCACAGCCCAGTTTAATTCACACAATACACAGAGTGAACAGGATGTTTAGGGAAGCAGATAATATCTGCTTTGGAGACTACGTACAGTTATTTTCCCACTAGAGATAACTGATAGGCTGTAATAGCACCTGGTCTCACATCAGAGATAAGCCCCCAGGAGGAACACCCTCACTGTGCTTTCACATGATGATAGGGTGATTTAGGGGATGCAGAAATCCCCATAAGCCTGCACAACGGCTTTCTTTTAAGATCAAGCAATTACTTCAACAAAACAAAGTCTCACGCTTTCCCCAACCCCACAGAAATACACAATATGCTCAGTTTAGTAATTTGCTACAACCCAAAGCTCATAACACCACACCCTAAAATCTCTACTTTCAAGGTATCTTCCTCCCTCTTCCCCAGCTTCCAGCATTTCAGCTGGGTTTCCTAAAGACATGAGTTGCATGTAATTCCAGAGTATTATCTGTAGTGGATTCTAAACTTTATAAGCAACAAGAAGCTTGACCATTATAGAGCCTTTAGAAAACGTTAAACTATTACAACTTTCACAATACAGGGACAAGGAAGCCCCTTTTTCATACCCCCTCCAAAGYTAGGGTTTCTCATYGGRAAGGTTTTCARTCKCTCATACCTTWTTAGACAGARGGAACCCTGGAGACAACACAGCAGGTGTATGAAGTCCTCTGCTTATGGAGCTCTGTACTCACATCCTGTTCCTATGCTCGGATCAGCCCTAAAGACCAGCTAGCAAACTTTCTTCYAGCAATTCCCTCTCACCCTTTAACAATTTCAAGCTGATTGCCAGTRGCCTTTCTGTGGTCACACCAGGGCAATTGCAACTCCCAACATGTGCAGAAACAGGTGCAGATGCTGCTAGACTTAATTACAGTATCAATGAGTAGGTGGGGATCTACTTGCATTTTCAAAAACCCCCGAAGTTTAATATTAAGAGCTTTTCTAGATGATTTTCTAGACAACAGTTTTGTTGCACAGTTATACAGCCTTATCTCCCACCCACTGAATTAGATGGAAAATCTACCTTTGCATGCACAAGTAGCTTTACTGAGACACTGTAAGAGGAAGTAATTTGGTTTCTAATTTCTCTAACAAGAATATCTGGACTGTGAAATGTAGYCTTCATGGTAAATAAAACGTTTCACTGCACTTTGTAAAATAGAYATTATTTAATATCCTGGTCTTTGTATTTTCCTTYTACAAGGAGTGTTGCCATTGACCARCACYSAGAAGCACTGGGGTGGGTTTGCTAAGGCAAAGCACAGCGTGAGGCTCTCAGCTGCCATAGATTGACACAGATTTCAAATGGCAGACACCTGCATTTTCCAGCAGAGAACCTGGCACAGGTTTGGGGCTATCATTGCAAATATAAATATAGACAGTTGGTGTAAAAGGCAGGTGTCTATATTTGAGTTAATCAGCTTATGCTTTCTGTAGAGCAGAGAGAGAAACAAGCCACAGCAGAGGGTGATTTTTCTGACCTCCCTCAGATAGCACTCCTGAACTAACATGAATCACACCCTAGACAAACATGTTTCTTTCCATGAATTGTAAAAGGACCTAGAGGTGCCTAAATTGAAAAGGAATGCCTGATTTTTATAGCTCTAATATTAAGTTAAATCCTGACTKCTGTGCCTGTATTATACTAAAAACACACAGCATTTCTTCTGCAAGGATATTATAGATGAGGTAAGCTTCCCATAGGTAAATAAGAAAAAGAAATCAGATTGAGTGGAAGAATACTCTAAACTTGACCCTAAGTGCTTGAAGTGAGTAAGGATTTTCCAACACAAAGCAGGTAATTATGGCCATCCCACTGAAAGTGGGATTTGAATGGAAGAAAAAAAAAAAATGCCTTTTTTTATTTTCCCAACTCTAGAGGTTTTGTTCCCTTTATGAAATTGGCTGGGCAAAGAAAGACCAAAGAGTATGTCTAGCAGATCAATGCTCCTTGGTGAGGAAGAGTGCTTTGTGCAGGCATGTACGTGCCGATGAAATGGATGCAGAGGAAGAATAAAGCACTGCAGATCCAAACAGCTGGATCCTTTACCCCCTGTGCAGAGAGTTAAGTGAATCCATAAGGAAAAAGCCAGAAGTGATTTAGGCCAGACTAAAGCTATCATTAATATAGGATCTCTGTACCAGTTCTGSCTCTAAGAAAAAATATACATCTATAAATATACATCCATGCAAGAAGATATTATACCCAGGCAAGCTATGCCCTTAGTAACCCTCAGGATAATTTCAGGGTTATCTAGAAGGGGTGAGCAAACATCAAAAGATTCAATATTTCTATTCAGACTAGAGCCTGCTCCTTTTTTTTTTTTTTTTTTTTTTTTTTTTCCCCTTTGCTTTTCTTTTTTTTTTTCTTTTCTTTTATGGTTTAGAAAACAGCCTGGAAATTTTACAAGCATGAAGGATTTTTTTCCACAAGACTGGTAAATATCTGCATTTTATTCACTTCAACATCACCACTATTAAGAAAATGTACTTTGTTAAGGAGAGGACCTGAAATTATTAATTAAAAAACAAAGGAAAAGCATGTTCATCTTTCTGTTCTCTGTACATGTTCAATTTTACAATTGTTACTGCACAGAAATAGCTCTACTGACACTGATGAGAGAATTTCACTTGCTGTGAGGGAGCTCTGCAAGTTTGTATGATGTGTGTAGGCCTGATTTGCAAATGCTAACTATTGTGACTTAAGAAAAAAAATTCAAAGGCTTCCATTTGGAGCTGCAAGTTCAAAACATTTCATTTCATAAACAAAACTAACTTTGAGATAGAAGAAGYGGCAAAACACAAGCTTATTTTTTGTTTATTTACATTCCCCTCTAATATATATATTATTCTTTTTATTTAATGTGGTAAAAGACAAAATGAATACTCTGTGCCAAGTTTCAGATACACATGAAATTTCAAGGCTTATTATGTTATTAAGCTTCTGAAATAAGGATTTATATTTATAAAAGAAGTGCTGACACAAKGTGAACTCTGAGCAGTGGTAATGCCACCAACAAGAGCATGTTTCCCWTGCCATGTGAACAGCCCAGATTACCTTAGCTAACAAAATGAAAGATTTAAAAGAAAGGAAATCATTTCAAGGAATCATATTTCTGCTGCATTGTTTGCAGTCACATTTGGGTTTAAAAGATGGGGAAAGCGTGAATCTATTTATATATTCTCAAGTTACACCCACAAAACAGGATCCCAGAGAAATTCTCACAAACAGGGTTTGCAAGAATGCAGCAGAAGTGTGTGGGTTGTTGTGGGTGCCTGGATGGATTATGTATGTAATCAAYATGTAAAGCTCTATAATACTGAAAATACTAAATTGTTGTGAAGGGGTAAGRGTGGAAAGTGCATTTTACATGGATTATCTGCCCTAGTTCCTGTTCTTATTTTTGGAAAGCAATCAGCTCTTCGTGAGAACTCAGCACCACGCTGAGCCACCCTGGGGCTTTTCATGGCCCAGCCCTTCACTTTGCATTATCATCTGTTAGCAGCCACATCCTGTGCAGACTGATTCATTACAGCCAAGGAAGGCTGCGAGAACAGGAGACCCTCTGAACCCTGAGGTCTGAAATCACACTAACATACTACTTCTCAGTGCACTATACAAAATAAAGTTACTTTTTCAAAGGCATTTCCACTCAYTTTTGTAATTATTCCAAAGAAAAGCTTATTTTAAGATAATATGTTATTTTAACTCAGGATCTTTGCAAATCACAGTTACTTGAAAAAACTCAAATGCCTGATTTGGAAGTCCATATGTTCATCCCAATTTCATTTAGACATAAAACAAAAAAATTTTGACGACTTTTGTTTAATAGCTATGATCAAACTCAAACAAAAAAATCAGGTAATCATAAACTGATAAAGTTTATGAATACTTATTTATTGATGCATATGAAGTACACTATTATTTTCAACTATGGTAATATTTTTGTCTTCTGTGAAGCTGAAGCGCATGTGGTCAGAGATAATACAGTGTGTTGAACTTGTATTTTTAACTAAAATGCATTACTTTTGAAATAGTATGATTTCCTGATGCATAACRATTGMACACAAATAYGTTGCRAGTCAAYTGAAAAATCTGAATTAAGTGTCACCATTTCACTGTATTTCTAAATATCCTAATCTCATGGCAGTTTTAAGCATGAATTTTAATATAAGAGCAACTACGTGATTCTTTTTTTACACATTGATGAAGAAACCTCAGAGATAAAATGACCARCGAATGGTGGCTGGGCTGGATGTCTAATCTTCAGTCTTAAACTTCCAATTTCCTGCATTAACTATGGGACTTTAAATTACATCCTTTGATGTATCTGTTTTRAAGTTGCAATGTACACCTGAGTCTTTGCACAGAAYTTTTTCTGCCTCCTCTCATGATTACAGCAATAGCAGGACATAAGCAAATGCTGTGTATAAGCCAGTTCTGTGACAGTGCCAGAAACACAGTTGCTGAACCATGTAGAGACACATGCTAGTACCAGTGCCACCATAGCAAACACTGAGGGATGTGTATTGATGTGGCAATAGGAGAGCTGTCAGAAAGCATCAGTGTGGGCACAGTCCGTGAATCCCATTTGTCTCCAGTGTAACATGACTGATTACAGCTAAATTACAGTGACTTTAAATGTACAAGTCAATTTTCACAGCTAATTAAAATCAGGGAGGCTAGTACTTCTAAGGTTAGCAAAATTCAGCTCCTATACAAAATACAGCATAATCAAGAACAATGGAATATATATATATATWAAATATTTAAATAGAAATTAATTGTCTGGAGTTCAAGGGAAACAGTGCTACTAATAAGCAATTTATGGCCATTTTACTGTGTCCCTTATAACAGGAACCAAATAGGCATAAACTGTGTTTGCAGAGATATTGATATGTTTCCCAAAGAATCAAGGTTCTATGAGAAACTAACCTGACACACAGAAACACCTCAAGACAAATGAAAACATACATCATATATATATATATATATATATATTCAGAAATACTTTACACCTATTCTCTGCAAACTTTTGAAGGCATTTTAAAAGTCATCATGCAACTGGTGTCAAGAGAACAAGTGCAGCCCATGCTTCAGTAGCATACAATAATACTAAGACCAGTGTAGTTCAGCTAATGTTAGAAAAARGAGGGTATTTTTAGAAAATTTCCCTCTTTAAGGTCATCTTCATCCCTTTAAGCCTGCTTTACAAAAAGASTGGTTTTACCTAATCAAGTCACTAAAGCACAGGTGAACACTCTTCCCTGATCCTCTCCATTCACAAACTCATCCTTTTGACACCCAGTTCATTGAGGTTCTAATATCCAAACAACCTGTTAAAGCTTTCAAGGCAAATGACACTGAAACAGGAGAGGAATAAAAATGTTATGCTCCAAAGCAAATCATCCTAAATTATCATTCATAAACTGGTAACAGAAGATAAATGGTTACAGGGTTGGTGCTASCTCTGGACTATGTGTAGTGTTGGAGGTATCAGGCTTCACACCTTTTCTTTGTCTGACCTAAATTCTACCATTCTGGTATTTTTAGAAAGAACCTTGGAATACGGCAGCTTGTGAGCCAGCCAGGAGCCCTCAGCACATTTAACAAGGCTCAACAACCCTGCTAACTTTCTCTTTTGTCAATCGAGATTAATGCAGTGATTARGTGCCTTTCTTAAATGAGGCATTGTTTCATTTCAGCAATAGGAAAGCTACAGTGTATAAAATAATAAAGGTTTTGAACCAATTAAGCAGTCTAAAATCATATCTATTTCCCTAGGGCTCAATGTGTCTTGAAAAGCTAGGAAAACCCAACAGTTTCAAATCCTCTCCCTCTACACACCCCACAGCCAACAACTGTACTTGACCTTCTCCTTTKTAACTATTCTGTCATCTTTAGCTCCTAATACTAGTGGAGCAGCTGTGTAAATATAGCTGGAACTAAGAAACCATAATCTTCAAAGCTCAGGGATTATKCTCTCTTATTTTTCTGAGCTCTTTGCAAGTAGGTATTTAGCCTGAAAGTACTATCTAGCCACCCTGCCTACTTTTTCGCCTTATATTTTGGGTTTGCCTTTGAATGAAATCAGTGTGTGACTACTTATCCTGCAGTGAGCAGGCAGCACCACCCACTCACCCAGAGGCCCGGGGCTCACTCCCAGCCAGCACCAGTAGAACAGGACACTGGCAGGGAGGAAACATAAGTCCATCATTTGCTGTGTGTATCTTTTCTCAGCTAGGTCTACAAAACTGCAATTTTGCTTCTTTACAGATGGTTTAAGAAGACTGACTAATGCTTTAAAGAAGGGCAAGGCCTTTATTTTGTTCTCAGATAGTCAGCATGGCTGTGAGAGCCCACATGACAACCCCCARCATCACCCTGCTGTGAAGCCAGGCTGTGTATTTCCCTTCAGTTTGTTCACACAGCTCTGCAGTCTCATACTGCTCCTAAAAATAATCACAGCCTGCAGAGCAGCACGAGGGGCAGGCCTTCACATACCTGTCAG
>CADDXX010000269.1:152050-363523 GCA_902810485.1 Alauda arvensis | reverse complement strand
TTTGGTTCAGGGCAGGTTTGAGAGGACCAGGCTTTCAATGCTGCAATTATTAACTACCTCTGAGAAACTTAGATAGTACTTTTAGGGATATGGACCATGAAATTGGTTGAAGTCTTGCCAAGAAAGAATTGGCATACAGTAGAAAGATAAGATTCTTGGAAATTTTAATATTATTACCCAGCAGAGACCTAGGTTAGCTTTTAATACATATCACCTCCTTCACTTCAGGAGYTGTCTCACAGTACTCAGATAACAAAAGTGAAAAGGATCATCAAACATCTATTTGCAAGGCTGCATGTATTGTTCACAAGAAATCATCTTTCATATGGAAATAGCAATTCATGGAAATTAAATCTAGCAGTTCATGAGAGGTTCACTGTAGCAGGACATTAAATCAGAGCTCTCATTAGTGCTGGTCATTTTAAAGTTAAATTCCACTCAAGTAGGTATRACTGTTGTTATACAACCTCATCTGGTGATGCAGCAAATGAGAAATTCCTTCCAAAGCAAAGATAGTGGGCTTGAATTTCCATGGCCAGATAAACACAATATTCCTTTKGTTTTCATTAAATATCATCATTCTGAAGAAAAGGCTAATGGCATTTATTATCCAGTTCAAGAGCTAATCACCTTAGAGTTATTTTTTAATAGCAAATTTGATTCAAGTCAAATGAAAAATAAAACATCAGGCAAATGATCCTGATCAGGCCATGTTCTGCAGATGCAGAGGGATATGGCCAGAACTAAAGAACTGGAAAAGACAAGCAAATATGAGCAAATGCTGAAGGAGGGATAGGAAGAAACTAGCTGCATCACAGAGCTGAGTTAGTTGTCAGACACAAAGGAATGAAGTCATCAGAAGAATGGAATTATTGCAAGGACCACAGGTAGCTGGCCTATAGCAAAGGGATCCCAACCCCCTATGTTCACCAGAGAGATGTGTTAGCAACCTCACACCACCAATTATTGCTGCTCCACGTGGAAATCGAGCAGATTTCACAATGTGGGTGAAAATCAGTTGCATTTCAGTATAATGACATGGCAGACCTAGGCTGGGGTAATATGTATTAATGTTTGTGTAATAGCAATAATGTTTATTATTACAGTAGCCAACAGTAGCTCGGTTGTACATTAAAAAATTTAAGTTACTTCTCTTCAACTATACCCTAGATCTCAGATTAGAGCTAAAAAAGTACTGCTTTGAATTGTTACATGGTTCTGAAARTATTGCTTTGAGTTGTTACCTGGTACATAAAATATTACAACAGTTTCACTATGAATTTTGAGATCCCCCTTGAATGTGAGCAATAAGAATGAAATAGCTGACAAATTGCAGCACWTGAGGTTTTGCTCTTAAGACTATCTCTTAAATTGAGGTACAAAAACTCCTTTGTTTTGCACAAAGAAGCCYTTTATCATCTTTGCTATGTCTGCGGAATTCTTTTATGATAACTTACATGCTGCATGAATTACTTTGCTTTGATTATTAAAAAGTAGTTGGTGGTAGAAAATCTAATTTATTTCCTCAGAATAAATAAGAYTAGAGCAGTAGAAGATGGAGTTTCTGTGTGTTACAATTTAAGTTACCCCTCTGATTAGATCAGTTAATTAAACTTACTGTCATTTCATACATATCTTCATGTGAAGTCTAACATCTATGTTTTGCTACTTTCATTTTCATAAATAAACATAATGCCACATAGCAGGCTAACAAACAAAAAGCCTCTTCTTTGATACTGACAGTCAGACTTTGTTGCATCTTCAATTCTATTCAGGTGTGTTAGCTGRCAGCAAGGTGTACTAACTCATAAATGTTCTTAGTCCCACTGAGCAAGTGTTGGCTCAGGGTAACTGAAATTGTAACCTCCACCTCCCAAGCTCCATGACCTTTGAWTGTTTCATTCTCTGATGGGGTGGCTCTAATGATGGAGACTCCAGTTTGTGGAACACAGGGAACAGTCTGACCCCTTTGTTTGCATGTGGCTGTACAAGTAATGCTCCTTCTGTGATAGGGTGGGACAGCAGAGGGTTGTCCCCAACAGCATCTTTGTGTTAAGGACTTGCATCGCAAAACTTTCAGCCACACTGACTGTTAATTTAATAGCAGAGTGTAAGTAATAAGGCTTTAGCATAGATCCCTTCTTCATATGATACAAAGTTTATAGTCACAAAATTCAAACCTGGACATAAGACTTGTTATGGGGCAGTTTTAAACAATTTAAAGCCTTCTTTTTGGAGGAATCCCTGTTTTCCATCCCCACTTCACTAAGAAGCTGATGCTAAAAAAACCCCAGCAAATATATTTATTTAATAWATGTACAGAATACCTCCTACTTTACTCCATTAAATGAGGTAAGACTTCTCCACCATGAGCAATGCCTTGGCTTGCATGTTTTCTTCAATGGTTGTATACTGATCAAAGACTTCCATTCACTTCAGCAACAAGTTCCCCACCTCCTACCCCAGGTTTGTGACAGCATTTTTACTTTTACAGGGTTCTTTCCATCTGGAACTGCTGACTYGAGTCATCACACTCTTTTGCTGAGAATGCAGTGCTACTCAATGCTACTGTTTAAAAATCTTGCCAGTTAAGAACAGTTAAGATAATGGCTTCCAAAATCTCTTTTTTCCCCAGAAAAGCCATAGGCACTTTAGGTGTTTTGGGGGGTTTTTTGTTTTGTTTTGGCTTTTTTTTTTTCTGTATGCCAGAGTAATTCTAAACAGTTTAAAATTCTATCAAGCTGAGATTTCAGTATCAGCTGCTATCTTCTCACATTGCTTCCTTTGAAAAGGGTTGCAGAGTACTTAAATGTATCACTTTAATGTGATAGGAGCAGTTTGCTAGCAGATTAAAAGTACTACAATTACAAGAGCAGTATGTTTTATTTTGCCCCTGTGTAGATGGATTTAATATGTGAAGGTATTTTTTCCAGCTCCAGAATAATAATGGAAATGTTGGTAGTATAACTACTGCTGTTTGAGAAACTGCTAGCACAGAGTAACAATGAAGGAAAGAAGAAACTGCTATTAGATATTTTTCTTTTCTAAAGAACTTTACAAATATTGTATAACTATTTAACATGTATAAAGGTCCTGACATTTGCTGGAATTGTAATAGATAGGAAAAAACAAACAGACTTTGGACATCAGTACAAAGAAGGCTTTTGTTTGATAAATTTGTATCTCAGTTRATTTACTGTAGTGGAAAAAAAAGTTACAAGTTCTGACTGAAGCTTCTGACTAAATGTTTATAGGATGAAACATTCATTTAAACCAGTTATTTCCTAACAATCTATTTGCTTGCAACAGTTACTTATTTAAAAGCTATGCTTTRTTCTTCAGGTGCTGCATATGTCCAAAAGGAAGTGCCAGGACAGGAAGAACACAGCACTCAGTGCACAGAGTTGGAGTTAGCATATGGTTAATGAAATGCTTAAATGACAAATATAGTGTACTGAAACCTACCATGAGAGCATTTCAAAGACGGTCACAGAAAACAAAGCACTGCAGCTCCACTAATTTGCAGGGTTTGGCCTGCTCCTGTGGCTGGCTGGAGCAGGGAGCCTGTGCCTGTGTGGTGTGCACAGCTGGCTCTTGGCTGTGTTCCCACCATTTTGGCAACAACTGGGAGGTGATGCCCATCCAATATACAGGATTCACTGTGGGAACGAGCAGGCTGTTGATCGGTAACAACTTCGTGTAAATCAAGTTAAGTGCACACCTTAAAGAGGAAATTCAGTTGCTCATCTCTCCTAAAAAGGCACAGCAGCAATAGAAACAGATTTCACAGAGATTATATTGTATGGAAATAAAATTTTATGGGAGATATGCCTAAGCTCCCAGRAGGGCTGTGAAAAATCTAAAGTCTCTGCTGTAGTGTATAATAATGTAGGTAGTTCACTGATGTTACAGTTCCTTGAGCCTGGTGCTCAGAGGGAACAGCTAAGAGTAGTCCCCACTAGGACAATGAAATAGACCACAAACAATTTGCTTGATGTTCTCCGCCCACTGTTTGGTAATTTATCAGTGCTCCTAATATTAGGAGCWTGTGAGTGCTGCTTATAACTCCTGGTCACACACAGAACAAGTAGTATGGAATATAACTACTCTCTGGCTTTCTGAAAGCATCTCTTTTTTAGTGAGTGAAAAGAGAGACCTGTTGGCTCCCTAGATAGAGGGGAGGGGTTTATTTTTATTTGTTAAAGGAGGAAACAATTTATTTTTAATTTTAGTCACATAACTGAGCTCAAATGTAGTTGTTATGTTTAAAAATGTAATTAATAGATTAACTATGTTCCTGAAGAAAAACAACAAATACATGCTTTAACATATAAATTAACTTGGTCTTTTTAAACCACAGAAGACTGGTAAAGCCTACTGAGCATCTGTGCAGTCCACTGGTCTCATTCTCTGCMGTGCTTGCTTTGCTTCCTACCAGAAGTCTTTCCCAGGCACTTCATTTTAGGTCTATAGTTGTGAGGCATTTGTGAGTTTTCAAAAACTGTGTCACTGGCTGGATCTTTCCCCTGTCTTTTTAGTCAACAGGCATTTGAAGTGCACAGTGAAATACTTAATATGGCCCAGCAAAATAAAACAAGAATTTGTACTCAGAATTACAAATGATCCAATTCTTTGCTTACAAGGAAGATCATAGTTCTGAGTTGCTTTTCATTTGGAGACTTCCCAGGCCCTAGGAGTTTCGAGCTGAGACTTACCTGTGTTTGCCCATATTCCAACACAGCAATACTCTCAAGTGTAGTGCATGCAAACCCTGATACAGCAGGACCTGCAGCTTTGCCAGCTGTGTGCCAACTGCATCCGGTCCCTGTGCATGTTTGGATTTTGACCAATACACTACATTTGCTTTGAAGAAAGAGGGTGTTAAAAATCAGCCTTCCAGCAGGGAATGGAAAGAGCAAATACTCCTTTGCTTTGATTTCTGGGATGAAAAGTCAACTTCAGTCAGCTGCATGTGAATGAGAGCTAAGCATTCTAGATTGGATGCTTTTCAAGCCCAAACAGAGTTGTTTGGCTGCCAGTGATAAGAACTGCAGAGTTTCAGTGCCTCCAAAGGAGCTCTTTCCCCCCAGGGCCATGGACAGTTTCACCACCTAGCCTGAACTGTGGCATATAAGTTTCAGTCTCTTCCATTGAGAAATGATGGGCATCTTATACTTAAGTACTAGATATTTGTTGTAGTTTCTGAAACTTACACCAAATAAAAAAACAAAAACAAAAACAAAAAACTTCTTCTCAATTATAATCCTTAAGAGTTTCAATGTGAAATCTTTTATTACAGTGTGCTATAGCAAAAGGAAAACCAACCCTTATCCTAGGGAGCTCCCAGGTTTGTATTTATGATTAGATGAAAAGGGGAAGAAGAAACAAACCAAAGAGAGGACGATGAAAGAATAAGGTTTCAGGGAAGACAAACACTGTGTGGGTGGGGAGGAGTAATTTCATCTCCTTGCTCACCTGTAGTCTAGATTTTTTAAATCTTATCAGCTCACCATGTCTTCTTTTTAAGTTAACAGTAAATTTCAAAATTACTTTAGTGAATGCAGTATTAGGCCTACTGCTTGCTAAATATTAAAAGCTAAGTCACTTGAAAATTGATTTGAAAGCTAATCATGGGGGTGCTAGGCAGAAAGCTTTTTTTCACRTCCTAGGTTTCAATTCTTGGAGAGCAACAACAGTAAACTCACTTTGAAGACCTTATAAAACCTGTCCCTGCAAAATCGTTTTTGTTTTCCTCTCCCAGGGGGCATAATTCAAACAAACCACATCRTACATTCCAATTCCATAATATTGAAAATTGAAAGCCTTTCCAAAAATTTGGCACAGCTTCTGCCACTAGAATTGTAAACTTGCACAAAACCCTGCCAAAATACTAATTTTTAAATGCATACTTTTTAAGACTTTTGTTGGCATCACAGCATTTTATCAGAATATAGGTTTCCCCTCTGTGGCTCTCAGGGTCACACCACACTACTTAGCAGGCTTTAAACAMAGTAAGGAAGGCAAAYAAACAAACTTGTGGAGAAACAGATTGTTTAGGTGAGATTTTAATTGTGTTACTGAACTCCAGTGAATGGAGGCAATACTGCAAGAGCCAGTAGTTGAAGTGCTGTAAGGGTAAGCTCTGCAGTTGTCACCTCTCTGAAGGCCTTCCTCTTCACTTCCCCCAGGATTRATCATAGAAGATTAAGAGTTCAGGCAGGACTCTAGGGAGCAGAAGCAGCAGTGGGATACTATGAACATAATCATTTTTTTTTTCTAATTCAGTTATTTTATTCAATGCCTCTYTACTGCTGGAAAAGAAAAATCAAACAATACCTCCTTATATAAGGAAAAAAATAAGCACTGTTTACAATATGTCTATTGTAAACAGAAATAATCTATTTAAGGAAGTYTTCATGCTTTGAAGATTCTGTATTTCAGATGGTATATGATAAATATATGATACATTCAGCACATGAGTAGATGCAATCCCAAACTGAATCTTCAGAGGAAGCACAAGAAAGCTTTAAAGAGGACAAATGGTTATATCCCTTCCTCCTGGTTTACTGATAGAAGCCTCTGAAGCCATAGGTCATTCTGTGAAGGCCTGTTACGAAATCTGAGAGATTCTGCCTGCTGAGGGTCACTTAGAGAGCCCTGCCCTTCTGCTTAGGGACACCCATATGTGCACAGTCTTAGCACAACTGTAGATACAGGGATTTTYAAGTTAGCGTCACTGCACTCCCTGCAAATCATTCATCTTTGAGTCCTTGCTGAGGACTGATTGAAGGCACAGCAGTCTGGCACATAAAGCATGTTTGTGTTTCTGTGGTTTTCAGACCTGTGGTAAATCAGAGCTGAGATAAAACTGCCATTAGCAGTTACCACAGAGGCCCTAACTCCAAGCTTTCACTGGGCCAGAGTGATGAAATTGTGTGAAACAAACAGCAGCAGCCAGCAGACATTTGTTGAAGAATGGAGACAACATTTACATGCAAAACCAAAACTTCAAAATGAACAAGAAATTGGCTAATCTTCGTCCCTCCATCTGTAGTCAGTGAGCACTTTTTGTTTCTCTCAGTTCATACCCTTGACTCATGCTCAGTCTCTGGACTGAAGCCATGTCAGTGGATGTCTGTTACCCAGTGTAATTCAGTAATAATGAAARAAACATCCAATACATTACCAACAGTCACAACCCTTAAGTCAACCACAAAACAACACTCTACAGAAACAAAAGGAGTTGTACTGCAGAGAGGCCTCATGTCTTTAACCACAGCAGCAGAGAAGCTTCAGGACACATGGGAGATCAGACAAGATACCATCCCTTTTAGAAGCAAATCTTTTCATTCTCCAAGCTGAAGTAAAGAAGCACCTGAGGATTTTGCTATTTCTTTGTAAAACACAGCAGAGCCTTGTCTTAATTTTATATTTATAATTCCTAGGGCAGTTGCTCCCAGTCTGGGGAGGAATCTCTATGGACCTGATACAGAWATGCCCATAGTTACAGCTTAATGGAGTGTCAAGGCTGAACAGGTGAGGGATCTATTTTAGTTTATRTTGTGTTATAAAAGCTTTACTCCTYAGYTGAGCTGGCCTCTGCCCATCCTGTGCTGCCCTGATGCCACAGCTGGTGGAACTGCACCCATCCTTCAGCAGCTCTCTGAGGCATCACACTCATCTCGTCTAATCCTGCTCTGAGCCAGTCTGTGCAGCCTGGCACCACTAACCAGGGCAGCTGTCTGGATTATGAGCAGTACCTACAAGATGACAGTGTTGAGAAGTGACTTGACTAGGTCAAGCATTGTACAAACACACGGTAAGAGACAGAGCAGCTTAAATAAACAGGGAAAGGATTGAGGAAATCCTCATTTAATAGGTAGAGACTAGGATTGAAATTCAGTGATTCACTTCACACAGACAACAGGAAATACAGGTACCAGAATCCYTTTTTGCTGCTTTGAATATCAGACAAGTCTTCTCACCTTTCCTCACACAATCTTAAAAAAAAAGATCACTTTGAGCTTTGGGAATTCACACRTGGGATTATTTGGGTGCTGAAGTGCATCTGCAAATGCTAGGATGGGAGTCTGGCAGCAGAAGGCTGCCTGAGCCTATCTAGAAAGARAGTAGGGGATTGTTAGAGTGAGCTTCTTGCTGTTCTTTCTGGTAGGACATTCACTGCCACTTCTTACCCAAGTACAGTAGGAGAGTAGCTGGTTAAGTGTTGGGAAGGACAGCAATCTTTGGTGCCATTAGAGATATCTGCAGCCCTCTCAGCTGGTTAAATGGGGACTCTGATGTGCTGTAGGCCCACSGCAGGAAACCTGTGACTTTTCTGAGACACCGTTGTGAAAATCTAAGCCTCGAGGGCAATTTGTAATCTTCCAATCAGTGGTCTCTTTTAATCACAATTGTTTCTGTAGCTGCTTGTTCTGTAGCAAGGGTATCAGACAACACAAAGCACGTGAACTGYTGGGCAAATGATACTAAAATCACTTGATTGCATCCAGCCTTGATGTTATCAAGGTAAATCACCTTGAGTCACSGCTGTGATATCTGCTGAAGAACAGCAAGGAGAGCTRTGCTCTTCTAGCACCGGTCAAGAGGCTTTTCTAAAATAATCAAAGCATTGTTGCTGCAAAAGCAAACGTTTGTCTGTGGGCCTTTCAGTGGGATACTGTTCAGATTGTTCCAGCCTCCCCTGCTTGCCTCCATGCAGCTAATTTTTGAGGCAATGATCTGCAGTCTAACAAACAATAAAAAAAATCAATGCTTTCACTTGATGCTTTCAATTTTTGTGCATGGAGGYCCGAATTTCACTGCTGACTGGTTAAATGTGGTGTTAAAATGTACTGCACTGTGGTTCTCAGTACACTCATAACAACCCTTKGAGGAGAGAACACTCACAGGGTGAAAGTGTGGATGTGTTTAGGAAGAAACCTGACATAGACAGTTTCATCTTCTGCTTGCCCCTCTGGAATTATTTTTAATAGCTCCTCTGCTATTAYTTTTAAAAAAACCCAACAAACCAGCTKACGTAYTCTGTTCTGTAAGGGCATTATTTTTTTCCCCTGCAATGCAAATATGCTTTAATGTCAAGAGGAAAATGACAAGCAGAGGGAGAAGGGCCAAAATAATCTATTGTATAATCATCTGTTAATTTTATGCCACAGGGGGCCTCCCAGTTCCCATTAGCCAGCCCTTCTCCTCCTTGCACTTTGGAACCTTTAATTGWAGTGAGTATAGTATATTCATTTTTATCATAAGGTAATGGGCTAATAGGCAGAGAAGGTCAAAGTAACTTCAGGCCAGTCAAGAGAGGATGTAATTAGATATTTAGGACATCTAGTAGATTAAAAATCTGATTGTGTTTTCRGAAATTCCTTTGATTTTAGCATCAGAACTCCTAGCTGTAAGAAGAGAAAGTGTACTATTTCTTTATCTAAAGACAAAATTATTGTCTTTAAAAAAGAAAACGCAAGGATTTGCGGAGTCAGAACAGCAAAGTACTATATAGCTCTGGTTTTATTAGATAATAATTTTTGGCTTCTATACTTGCACTTGGCTCAATTAAGCCATAAARGCAGAACTTCAGTGAGATGCTGCTGAAGCAGTTGTATCCTAAAGCAGAGTTTGAAGGTTTTTTCTGAAGCTTTCCTATAGAGAAGTGAACGCTGAAGAAGAATTTCAGCCAATGGAAAAGAATACCTTGTTTGGGCCTATTTTTTCTTTTAAATTCTTTTAGATTCAGTAAAAATGAAGACTACAAGAAGATTACAAAGTTCATAACAAGAAGTGTTCCTGTAGCCTATGAAGATGTCTGAGAGCATCTCCTGCTATAGTCTAGTGAGCAAAACATTTTCTGTATGATTCYTCAGTTCTCCTGWGAGAGAAAGTACCACMATCCTACTGTCTACCATCTCCCATCACCAGTAYTTTCTTGCTGCAGTTGAAGTCTGTGTGAGTCTGTTCTGGCAAGAAACCAAACYATTCAATTGAATATAKCTGCATTTAACATAATCCTTTACAGCAGAYCTAATTCTATATAGCACTATGTGGCATGGTCAAAATGGGTATTTAGAGCAGTGATTSTAGAAATTGACTCCTGTCCTGTGCATAATTTGTAGTTATACTCTAAGATTATGGTATTTTACATAATATAAATACTACATAGTACTATGATATCCTAGTTCTAAGGATTCCTAACACCCTTCTGTTATAATGAAATGGAGATGAAAAATGATGCTGTGTTTACAACCAATAGAACATGAATGCTTTCTGTTTGGTAGTAGCATAATGAAACTCCTAAATCAGGGTCTAATTTTGCCATTACAAGTAGAGCTGAACATACTATTACTGTGTGATAATACTGCAAGACACAGCTTATTCTTGGCTGTATATAGATCTGCTAAATTTTTTCTATTATGAAGACAAGGCAGATAGGTTTGTTATGTGTATTCATAAAGTTTGGTGCTTMAATACTTTCTTGAAAACAGCTTAATCTTTAACATTTCCAAGCACTCATAGTCCATCCTGTCTGTCCTCTCTCCTCCTCATCTTCTTCTTGAGAGAAAGAAATACATCTTTGTGTGCACTGCACATAAATGTATGAAAAATAAACTTCCTCACTGGCAAGTAAACTCAAGAACAATGTTGCTAGCAGCTGTTGTGCTCAAAGCCTAGTGGAGAACACTGTTCCCTTATGAGCTCTY
This sequence comes from Alauda arvensis, assembly GCA_902810485.1. NCBI lineage: Eukaryota > Metazoa > Chordata > Aves > Passeriformes > Alaudidae > Alauda > Alauda arvensis. Next base: position 352,808 of record CADDXX010000269.1, on the reverse strand, counting down.
AATGCTCTTCTCAACATCAGTAATCAACATGCCAGAACAATGTATCACAAACTCAAAAGCCCAGGCCAGGAGACCACAAAAGCTCCTCTGTCTTGTGTGAGGGAACTGAAAAGAGGCTTTCACAGTGCTGGAGAATATGCTGGCAGCCTGTGCCAGTTCAGAGCCCTCAGTGTTCCGGAAGATGTTTATGTACAAGAAGGACAAATCTTGTCTAATCCTTGGTTCAGAAGCTACTATAACTGTTATTTTTTAAAAATGAGAAGAATCATATGTATGTGTTGAAGACGACAATCAGATAATTACAGGCTGCTCAGTGGCTGAGGCATTGAAAAGATCTTTGTGCTCCTTCCAACAGAAGGACATCTTATCTACTCTCACAAATAAAAAGCAAGATGTRGCCTTTAAAAACAAACAGAAACCTATTTCTTCCTATTTTATAAAGTAGTTATTTCAGTACTTAATTATTTTTGCTAGCAAAARGTTATAAAACCAGAGAGTTTGATTAAAAACAATAGTGTTTTTTCTTAAAGATGAAAGTTGAAAATTATTCCCCCCAGCAGCCCCCYGAAACTCCCAGGCCAGCTCAGATCTCCAGGGGCTTAGGAGGGAATATTTCAGAGGTAGGACAAAGGATTACTAAAAGATTACCCCAAAGTTGTCTGAGATGTTTATTCTTCAATGGTCCTAGGGGGGAAGAGAGAGAACAAAGGAGAACAGAGCCTTATGTAAGTTTTGTCCAGAGGAGGGGACAGCTGGACATAARCCAATAGGATYGGGGAAGAAGTGAAGGGTCAAGATAYATGTTCACAAATTCCAGGGGTCTCCGAGAGGGGGAGAAGCCATTTTCCATAGAAATGCAACATCAAGTAACAACTTAATAAGCGCCCAGTTCTCTGATCTTCACTTAGGTTTGGAACTGTCAAGTTGTTGGGAAGAATTAAGCTTCCATTGCCCAAACTGGCAACACAGTAAAAACAAGTAACTTCTTGCTTGCACTGTTCATTTAAAAGGAAGGTACCTACTTAGGTTTTCGGAAGTCTTGCTAAAAGCCAGTRGAAGCTCTGCCCTACAACACATCAGAGAGGAAGATCAGCTTGGCATATAGAACACTGTTTTCTGTAACTTTATTTTAAATGAAATTACATTCAGATACAGCCCAGCTATATTAGCAGACATTGAAACAAATGTTTAAAACTAACTCCTATAATTAATCTCTTAGYTTCACAATTCTTTTGTCATTGATATTATGAGCTCAGACTGAATTCACTCTTTYGCAATAGCCTGATTCAAAATCCCAAGCATGTTAAAAAAATACAAAAGTATCTAAAATTTCACTTTCAAACCTAACTTACAAGAATAATAAAACTGCTGATATGCTGTCATTAAAAAGCCACGTTAGTATGATTTATAGCTGTACAAATTGTTGTTTAAAATAAGCATTACTGGATAAATGATCAAAGCAGTGCTAAAGATTTGAAGAAGCTTTCCCACTGCCCTTAAATAGATTTTTTCTGGCTAAGTTACAAATAAAAGCCACTTTGAAAATGTACTTTTAAAATCAGCAGAATAAAAAAAGCTCAAGTAAGTGTGCCTGAGAGGAAAGAGGTCATATTCTATACTGCATACTCACATTCCAAATTCCCAGAAATGCTACCGAAACCAGGGGTATCCTTGCTTTTRATGTGCTTGTCTAACACCTGCATAGAACATTAGAAAGACATCCTGCAGCTGACAAGGTGAACAGTCTGCAAGCTGAAGAAGAACTGAGTACTGCTGAGTAAGGCAACTGAGGTGAAGTATGCCTTAAGAGCTATCTGGTTAAGGCAAAGTATGTGTTTTTGAGGCTGTTACTTTTGCTTCCACTTCAAARCACTAGTGCATTACAACTTTTAAGAGCTTTAGTTAAAAAGACCCGCTGGAGCCGGTTCAGGGTTAAATCTAAAGGAATTCATTACAATATGCTAGACAGTCCCTCAGAAAACCTTTGTCAATGTCATATTCTGACAGTATTCAGTCTAAAGCTCCACACATACATGTATTTACAGGGTAAACATGTTGAGCCACAACTCACACTGTGGATCAGACATTATCTGAAATTTTCARTGAGTGTAGCAATATGTGGGCCTAGTAATTAAATCAGGTACAGTCCTTTCCTTGCAATGGATAGTTTTATTCCTCTATCAGGCCAAATTCTGCACAGTATTATCTTGACCTTAATCTAAAGGAATTTCTGTGGCATTAGTTTGGATTTTTAAGTGAAGATGGAATTTGGTCGATTTTAGCACATTAAACTGATCCACAGCTTCTCTTTAAAGAATCAGTAGATTAAAGAAAATATATTTCTTTCTTYTAAGATTAAAGATTGGTAGCACTTTTTATATTTACTACTAGGAAAGCCCCACTCACGCCATTTGGTCAGTTCACAATTATCATTTATCCCTTCCAGTGCTAAGAATTTCTAGGTTATTCACAGAAACACATCAAAGCTCAGGAAAATGTAACAACAGATGCATCRTATTGTTGCATAAGTTTATGCTTAAAAACAGTAGAAAGTAGCTGGGCTCTGATCATTCTTTGGCTTGAAGCTGGAGTCTCCTTGGAGAGATCAGTCCTTCCATTTGTTTGAGTCCCAAGCCAGGAACCAGCCTGTGAATGTGGGGGGTTCATGCCCTTGCTTCACAATTACAATGGGGGTTCCCTTATCTCTGCCAGAAGGATCTGTTTCAATATAGCGTTTGGCTAAAAACAGAGAGGAAATAAAACATGGAACAGATTAGTCCACTCCTTTGATATAAAAAATACATTAAAAGAATACAGAGCTGCTATAATACAGTATTCAATTAATTATTTCAAAAGCAATGAGATGATCAGGTAAAGGCTGATTTTTCCCAGCTGGCAGTGAAGGAATTTTCCATGAAGTTAAAACAGAGGGATTGCTTTTCTGAGCAGTYTGTTGCCATACAGAGGGGTTTTGGCTCTTAAACAGGAGAAAGCATTTGCTGGTGCTGTGAGGATGACAAACTTCATTTCCATTTTGTCCATGTAAAAGCCAAGAGAGTGTAGTTTCCCTTGACATCTCAACRTGACATCAACACATAAGGAAACACAGCCAGGTAACCCTAGCTGCTCCAGGGAAACACATGCAAGGGTTTTCAGCATGAACTCTGTCAGAACATCTCAGCTGCATTAAGTCACACCAGAGATGACACATGAGTTTTCAAGGAGGTAAGTGCCATGTAAGTTGTCTTGACTTGCTCWGTTTGTTCTGTAATTGGAATTTCCTCCTACAAATTTAAGTTAGTGAAGRGTGGCACTATAAGGACTTGCTGGCAATCCTTTCTCTAAATACATTATTGAGGGTGYAGGTCAGTAGGGACCTCCTTTTAAATTCCTTCTCTTTTCAGTGMAGTTACTTTTCATAGGGCTCCCCTACATATAATTTAAAAAGCTCTGCAGCCCAGTAATGCTATCTTGATTTATTTCATCCTTCATAAACTTACAGAGTTTTAAAGTGCATTTAAAGGTGAAAATAATAATCTCCTGTATTAAATCCTAATAAGCTCAGTAACACTTTGACACACTGTAAACATAACTAGATTTCTTCTACATTATATTTTCCTCTTTGTTAAGTAATATTGATGCTACTTCACTTAGGAATCTGCCAAATCGATTCGACTTACCTGATTTAACGGATTCCTGCCTCTCAGTTTCATTAGCATCCTTCCCAATCCAGATGAAAACCTGCAAACAGAGGAAAGACATAACTCCCCTGGTGTTACMAAGATGTTGTGTACAGCTGGTAAAGTACAAAACAGTTGATTCCTCTAGGAGAAAGAACATACGCTATGAAAAGACTGCAGAGATACAGAGCTCTCACAAACCACAACTGATGTTTTTTTCTCCCTTGTGACAAATATGCCCTCTGAAATCTCACTGCTCTCTATGAGCAGTCTCTACAGGAAGGCCAGATCATTATTCATACTGATGAAAGGATCTCTAATTAMCTTTTCCATAGGTATCTTTTCTACTTTTACAAGGAAATTGCTCTTTGGGTGCAGGCAGTAATATTATCTCTGGTTTGAGCTCTGTGTGCACATCAAGATTTTTSCCCTGTGATATGGGTGCCACCCTGGGTGACTGCTAGATAGCCAACTGAAAAACCCAACAACCAGAGCCTTGATCTGCAATCCCCCACACCCTTTTCTCTTCTTTTCAGGACTTGCTTGGAAACCAGCTATGTAATTCCAAGACTTCTTATCTGTGTCGGTATGTCCCAATTACTTTCCATCCAGCTCTTCCCCACCAYCCCCCATCACTCCTTTTCCCATAAACCATGGACATTCCTTCTTATTTCCAAAAACCTCAGCCTTCTGCTCCTTAAGGGTTAGGCTGAAGAAGACAAATAGSGCGTGGGCCTTCTCCTCTTTCCCTCCAAGAYGAGAAGAAGGGTAGAGAGAATATAYCTGGAGAAACAGACGTGTTCTCTAAATTTGCAGWGAGTTTGCCTGTCATTCAAAAARCTCTCCACATTTTCAGTTTTCAGTGAACTGGGCAATGATGGAGATTATGTGTCACCATCCAYTTACTTTCTAGTATGAAGAAATTTTTGTAAGGGTCTATCTAGTGTTGGTCCTTTTCTCTACTAGGACTCTTTTTTTGTATGTGGCTCCTGCTACAAGGATTTAGTGGATTCTAAACATTTTTAGATTTTTTTAATTAATAAATTTTTGTGATAAAGTCAAGAACACTATTGAGAACCTTCCCAGAACCCTGCTGGGGTTTAAAATCTTGCAACCTCCATTGGTTTAAATAAGAAGCGCCTGCCATGGTCTCAAATTATGCTTGGAAATTCAATCACATGTGTGAGCACCAGCACATCATACAGTTCAAAAAGTATAAGTCCTTTTTGTATAACTTAAAGAAAAAACCCTGCTTCCATTCTGTCAAGATGATTGTTCCTCTCATCTTATGAACTGTGATTAAGAATAAATTATCCTTGTTATCACAAAAAGCAATGGTACACAGCTAACCTGCTCCCAAGCATCCAGCAACATGACATCATCTTCAGCCAAATCATCCTGAGTGAATTCTCCTGGGACCTCTTCAATCTAGAATGGAGAACATGTTTTGAGGGTTTTTTTCATTTTTAATGATTTATCAAGACATACAATTTTGCAAAGAGCCTAACGTATTTTTATAATGTTAGGTGTGGAGGCTGATGAACAATTTTATAGGCTCCTAAAGGATCAAACCCTAAACTGATTTGATGAATGTGTTAAGGGTCTTTCTCTGAAATGAAATGAATCACATAATGGCATGTCCTATAAAATCAGCTCTTGGTTTTTCAGAATTGGTAAGATATCCTCAGGAGAGGCAAAGATCTGCATTATAATTGTTGACTACTGTGAAGTTGGTACTGAGGTCAGCCAGAAGAAGAAGACARGGAAATTTGAACCTTGAACCAACCAAGCTGATTTCAGCTGATAAATTCATGCAGCTTACATTCATTAATAAGGAAAAGAAACTGCTTTGGTTTGCAGTGGGTGAGCTCAGAGATGAAATACACACCCAACCAAGCTTCCCAGTCACTCGACAACAGGACATTACAGTTACTAAGCCATTGAGGATAAGTCCGCAGAGAAAAGGCAGACTGCTTTCTTCTTCCAAGGACGTGCAGGAAGATAGAAAGAAAATTTAATATTATTCTGTATGAGAAGGAGAGATAATAATGGAACTAATGGTTCCTACTTTTAAAGGACTGTCAAGYGTTTGGCCATGTGTGGTCATGTAGGAGTGCTAAAGGGACCATAAGCAGATGGTGAAGAAAACATTCCTTTTCCCCACACTCTTACGGTGGCCAGAAGGCAGAATAGTCTCACCTGCCTCTTCTGGGACCTCTAATGAGAAAGGCTACAGAAAAGAGGGGATTTTACAGAATTTGGAGGGAATTTAAAATAAAAAGTAAGTCCACAGCTCCCAGCAGACTAATGCAGAAAGGTTGGTTCCTATTACTGTATTTCCCAGGAGTATTTGAAAAGCTTGTTAGAAGAATACACTTCCCTATTCTCATAAGATTTTAAAGTCCTTATTAAAGGATCCTATTTGTTTTATCCCCCTCCAAATGACTGGTCTGTGCCTCAAGGAGACTGCCAGCCATGTCCCTTGCCTAAAAATGAGTGTGTCCTTGCCAGCTGGTGACACAGCATTGCCCTCCCAGAATAGGGTAAGTAATTAAGCCTGAATCACAGACTTAATACCCAGTGCATAGCTCTGGGTATTTCTGCCATGGAAGTAGGTCTTCCTTCTTYCTTGAGCACAAGCCAATACCTTAAAGGCATAATTACACATCTTAAATCTCTACGGAAAATTTCAGACTGCTAGGGATTTTTGGCAAGCAGCATTTCTTTTCCTTGCCACCACTGTCAAACACGTAAGGGGCAAGGCACTGACCTGCTCTTTCTCAGCAAATTGATAGCAATCTGGTGATGCTCTGCAAAAATTAAATTGCTTTTGACTGGGCAAATGCCTTATCTTTTTGCATCTGCAAGCCTCTGTTTCCAGGCTGGAGCAGGTTCTGGATGCAAACTTCTGCATATTAATTGTTCTGCTCATCCATCACATTTGGATAGTTTAAAGCATCAAATGTCCACTCTCTTGGTCTTGACAAGCCTGGCTAACTAAGCCAGATCCCCAAATTCATTTAATGACTACTGATTTCCAAGGYAAAATACACCAGAAACTATATAATTAAACAGAAAGTATCCATCATATACTCACAATAAATCTGCCTGTCTTATTAGAACAACCATACAAGCGAGGGGGATGATCTTCAGCCTTTACCAAGAGTTGTGATGAAGTCTGGTATTTTTTTTTACCTCCAAGTGCTTTCCAGAATTCCTCTAAAATACATAACATATAATTTATTCACCAGCTGATTTAACATTTGATGTTTTATCTTGTTAGATAGTGTTTCAGAAATTCCCAAACAATCTCTTTGCCATCTCAAAGATGAATGTGTTTTCTTACACTTTCTACTTCCTGCAGTTTGTCAAAATACTGGTATCAGTTGCATACCTAGAGAGAACCAYAGAATTATAGAATGGCCTGGGTTGGACGGGACCCTAAAGATCACCTAGTTCCAATGCCCCTGCCATGGRCAGGGACACCTTTCAGTACACCAGGTTGCACAGAGCTCCATCCCACCCTCCTTAAACACTTCCAGGGATGAGAYGTCCATCACTTCTCTGGACAAACTRTTCCAGTGCCTCACCACCCTCACAGTAAAGCATTTTTTCCTAATGTCTAATCTAAACACACTCCATGCCTGCCCATGCAGTGCTGTGTATTCTTAGCTGTCTATTAGCAGCCATGTGGCCTCATACAAACCTGGCTCCTGGCCTTCATTAATCTTAGCAGTCTGGCATTTGAGAACACTGGCAATGTATTGAGCTCCTTGTTCCTCTTCTTTACTTGCTCCTTTTCCTACCCACGTGTAGCCAGAGTTGTTTGGCAGTTTCAGAACAAAGACATCATTGGAGTTCAGTGACAATGCATCAACATCAACCTAGATTAAAAAAGAAATKGTTTTATTCTTCAAATAATGTAATTACTATTTTACATGTTTATATAAAATGTGTAGATATGTTAATCTGCTGTGCTTTTGGTCTTCAGTTCTTCCCTAGTTTTATATTGAGAAAAATTAGAGAAGGATTTAAGACAGGGAACTGACTTGCAGGGAAAAACTTAGGACTGTTTGCAGTAGGAAAGACCATCTCATAGGCATTGCTGACTTCTTGTCTATTCTTTGTCAACTGACTGCTCACTGTGTGTATTGTTACAGTTCCTCTGAATGATGTAGGTTGATTCCAGCTAGGTACAGCATATTCTCTTTGGTTTACTGGATGKATTTGTCAAATAGAGCAGTGGATTGGATTTGGAATTCTGTGTTCTTACCAGGTATGAATACCCAACTCAGAGAGGCTCATAGCAGCTCTATCACTTTCCAGGAGGAATGGCTGCTTTGCTTAGCAGGTGACCTCACCTCTGCAATCCTGGTAATGGCTGCCAGGTTCCTGCGGATTTGGAAGAGTCGTGTYGGTGGGGCAGGTTTCTGACCTTCCTTCTTGGATGTCCCATTCTTGTAGACTATAAGTGGTTTGTTTTTGAACAAGCTCAGTAAATGTGCAGGCTCTTTGCCTTGACTGACTCGGATCTGTACATATGTAAAGAAATGCAGTCAAAGAAACAAAAGGACACAAGGCGTTATTTTTAGTCTTTAGTGAATGGTTTAGGGGCTCTTAGCCAACAATGCTAAGTATGTTAGCAAAAACGAGAAATGGGAGRCTGAAAAGATCTAAAAATAGAGTTCCAGACATACAAAATTAGAGCATTTGCGAGATTTTTTTTTGTCAATCATGGTGACACAAAGACAAGATTCAAACTTCTAACACAACATTTAGCTGATTAAAATGGCTGCTATCTACTGTAATAAAATAAAAATTACTCATTTACAAAAGAACTGTCATTTCCTAGTGTTTTACACAATGGCTTAATTCTCCTGTAAAACTGTCTTGGAAGTTTAGGCACCCTATATTTAAGCAGAAGAGAATGGTTGTTCATTTTATTAATTATTTCTATATGTATTTTATCTGCAAGAGGATGAAAAAGAGTAGCATACATTCCTTATCCAGAGGCTAACATGGATGATGAAAATGAACAGATGTAAAAGATGYTACTGCCATCTAAAAAAACCCACGCTGCTCTATGAAAAATGACTATTTTTAGGTTAATAAAAGTTTTTTTGTATCCAATAATTTAATTTTCCTTGGCCAAGGTATAGGGCTGCAAGTTCCCTGCCTTTCATTCCCAGAAAGGGAAAAAAGGGAATGAGACATGCTGTGTAGCCAGCAGAGTAGGAGAGGTGGAGAGCCCCCAGTGAGGCCTGGGGCAGCTGAGAGCCRGGGTGCCCAGAGGGGCAGTTGCAACAGGTGCTTTTACTTATTCCACAGGTAGACAGACTGCTATAGTTGTCTGGTAAGGATAACCTAGGACACATGTACTTGTAAGGGCTAAACTGCAGCAGGATTTTACAAATGGGGGAAAAAAACCCTCTAACCGCAAAAAAAGCCCCCGAAAAACCAAATAAAACCCAAATAAATTCAAAGCCTCCCAAATCACCCAAACAGCAGGGAAACTATTCTTGCAAGACCGAATTTTAATAGTAATTTGTACTGTCGTGCCATCTAGTGACTACAGAAAATAGTACACTTAAAGCTTTCAAATAATGCTGATAGAGATGTTAGGCACAGGTAATATACTCTCTCTCTTTACATAAAAATGCACACATATATACATATTTGCATATATACATATTTGCATATATACACATATGGATTTGTACACATATATTCCTAAAGTCATTGCAGGCTGAAAGTACTTTTAAGTATCTTGTCTGCTACAGTGAAATGGATCTCCTTCATCTTTAATAAAAAGACTTTTAAAGCACCCTACTATTGCAGCAGTAACTTTGTTAACAATAGTAGTAATATTGTTATTACTTTAAGATTAGCACTCGGTATGAGGCAAGACTACGTTGTGCTGGACACGGTCCAAATACAGAGCACATGTTGGGAATACTACAAGCAGTAATTACCTAAATGTGTTCTAATCCTTCCTTAATATAATTTCAATCAGAATCATAACTGATTAGTGGCTAAAAGTATGGGCTGCCATATGAATTAACTGTACCTTGGTGGGTGGGGGAAGCCTTTTGCTTTTRTAATTAAGAAATGGGACTCACAGAACGATCTCCTGCTGCTTAGAAAATMTCTGCTTATTCCTTGTCATCTTATAGCTCAAGCTTTTCTGTGGAAAGAGACCTCTCAGGTCTTCACCTACCCACCACTTCTCAGCAGTGATACAAGGAGARCATACCCAGTAGTCAAGCTAAGGACTAGCTTATCTACTCACACMCTTTAGTTGCCAATGTGCCTTGTTTTGCATACCCCATTTCTGCATGTGAGGATGTGTATCCTGCTTTCCATGGAGCTGCAAGCACTATGGGGTGGGAAAACCCCAGTTAYGTTCCTCACTGAGGCAAGGAAAAGTCAGACTCTGTTGCACAATTCCAGCAAGCTTTCCTCTTCTGCCTTTCATGTGGYTTTCATTTCTCCCAGTTTTGGGCCTCTAAAAGTCAGATGTCTTGTCTGGGCTAAATATCACAACTTCCTCCATAATCCAAAGGAGACAGGGGAGCTCCCACAGGGCTATTAWCTTGTCACACTCCTGTTTGGAGTGAGTTGCCCTGGGACAGTCTTATCATTCAGTCTCCACTGGCTATGCACAGGGTCTGTAAGTCTTGGCAGCACTGAAACCTAATTTTAAAACAGTGGAAATCAAAGGAAAGAAAAGGCAGTTTTAGGTTCTGGCATACCTGTGTTCTKCTGGACAACTGCATACAGAAAGGGCAATTCTCAAGGGCAATCTCCGGCAAYTTTAACAAGATCCCATGGGGCTGGGCTTGATACAGACATGAACAATTGGCACTTCCAGTCTTTAAATGCTAGCTCCTCTTTTCAATTGTCATCAAAATTTGCAAATATCACAAGCTCTGTTGGGTTTTATCCAAAAGACACTAACCTGCACAGCCTGATCATTTAATGACCGATCCAGCTGAACAGTCAGAAACGCAGAGGCTGTCAGTTCATCTTTWGTAGCATGGGCTCCTTGCCTGAGGAAGACAAGGACAAAGACAATGGKTAAATTTAGCTTCAGAGTAACCCAGAACTTGTGCTGTATGACAAACTCACAGTGAACGACCTTACACTTACATATGTTCTACTCAAAAGACCTACACTGCAGGTCTGTGCAAAGGCAACCAAACATACCATGTATAGATGATCTGCCCTCTAGGGTAAGTGTAGAGGATAATGTAACAGTCACCCCCATAGAACTGCCCRTACGTCTCAGGTCCCACAGGAACTCGGCCACTGCTTTCCACACGCCAGATCTGGGGGAACAGAGAAATCACTGCAGATGGCTGAACTTCATCCTGAGACTCTTCACAAAGCATTCTACTATCTTACCCCTCGAGTGTCCTTTCTGTTCCCAAGCCTTATTGAATAGAAACAGGGAAGATTCCTCATGAAGTAGGCAAATACACCCTGTGCCCACTGGGTAATGATGACCATCAACAAGGGACTGCAATACACTTCCCTTTATCTTGATGCTTTCTTGACACACCATCACTTCACAATGCTATGCTGAACTCTCTTAACACCTTAAGGCAACAATATGACACTGCACAACATGATGACCCATCATAAAACTAACATATAATTTTGGAGAGGCACACTGCAGTCAGATAATGTGGCATTAGGAAGWTTTCTTCCTATTTCATTCACTACAGCCCAGTTCAGCTAACAATTTGCTGCTCAAGCCTATGTGAGGTCAGAAACCTAGAAAATACACCGATGAGGCTGTAAGTATTCATCCCTTTTTTTCTTCCAGAAGCCAAACATGCAATTTGCATTCAACAGGCCATATTGATACAATGCCATGCCAGCCCAGCGTAGTCCAAAGACASTCCTCAAGTAGGATATGGAAAGGTCTAGAAAGACTGTACAGTCGTCTTTTTCTCTCCAAATCCAGGCTATCTGAGAGACACACTAAGGACAAAGAAGGTTCCTCTAGAAACCAGRCTGGTTACCTACATTGCCTACATAGAACAGATTTCTGATTCCAAGCCCAAGTCTTTCCACTCCAGATTTCAAGCTGATATGAGCTTGAGGTTTTTCCTTTAGACTAAGAATCATATTTAAAGTAAATATCTACAAGGTATTGTGTAGAAGGAGTAATATTTCTGGTGTTTGATTTCTCTTGATGACTGGTAYATCTTCCATAAGCACCCAAAGAAGACAACCCAGCAGACAGCTGATACTGACTTTCTACTTCAAAGTACCTTTTGGGATGCTAGAAGGGACATTTCCACTAATATAGTGCTAATCTAAACAACAGCATAATAATTAAAACACAGAGTAGCAGTTTAGCCCATTACAAGTAGCAGAAYACATTAGTTAGATAAGATAAAATTTATTACAACATGAAAATTACCTCTACTTTCCCTGAGCCATCATCTACCATGTTATGCTGGGCAGCCATTTGTGGAGACTCATGTAACTTGGTAGCATCAAATTCAATCTGCTCAATTTTAGCCACTCTCTCTGTGACATAYACTTTGCCAAAGCCATCACTTTGATCTTTATCCTTCCAGTCCTTGAAAAACTGTTTGAACATTGGTGTTTCACCTCCTTCRGGAAGGACTTGAATCTGAAATGAAGGAAGACACATGAAACAGAAGGAAAACAGAACTGACACAGTTACTCAAACAGAAACTTTTCTAGACTGTATGTGAAATATTGCCCTTATGTCTTATAAGCCCTTAAAAATATTTTTTCTGCTGACTTAAAAGGAATGTCTTTTAACAGAGCTCAAGCTCCCCAGGTATCCCCTCCATAAATAAATCGCACCTGTGTGTTGGCAGGATAATTCATCTGCTGTATGAACTGTTCAGCATTCTTCATAGCAGCTTTTCTCTCTTGAGGGTTAGCATTTTTGCCTGATTAAAACAGAAGGATAACAGTACATGGGAAAGGGCAATAAGCTCACAGAACCTTCAGAAACAAGTAGTGYTTGAGCCAGGTTCTCTTTGACATTGCTCTTCCCTCAGTCTTGAACAAACACAAATGCTGGATGTAGCAATGAGCAAGAAGATTCACATCAAGTTGAATGGCCAAAACAGTACTTCAGTAGCTTTGAAAACAGTGAATTTAAAGAAAAAAAAATAAAGAGAGAAAAAGGGGGCATTTTGTTTTGATTCCAAGCCCAAGTGTTTCTACAAAAATAAAAACTGCTTAATAATACCTGCTTGGCTCAAGGTACCCGGGTCTTTCTCTGACTCTTTCTTTGCTGGGCTGCAATATGGTCAATAAACCTGAACTGCCTCCACTTCTTCAGGCAGTACAGAAGAGTMAAAAAAACTCCTGTTTTGTCTGGCTGGGCTTTGCAATTTATCCATTTCCCTATCCACTGCTCCTTGCTCAGTGTTAGATATCCCTGGAAGTCTCGTGGGACTGACACTGCCTACAGGGTCTGTGTCCCAGYAGGCTGCAGTGACTACATTCCAAAGACCTCACTAATCAGGTGCTCTGATAAGGTATTCATTTGTATCCCATTTTGAATGAGACCATTCCCGAAGAAATTCACACTTCTCAGCTTAGTGGCCAGAAGATTTCCAGCAGAGATGATAGCTGTGGTCTCCTGTGTAACGGTGAAACTCACAGTCCAATGGGAGTTTCCCCRCACATTATTTTCACCAGCTCTAGCAAAGTGAGGATACACAAAAGAGCACACAGGACCACAGTCAAAAAWCCTAAATCATATTTTATTTATTTCCTGCCTGACCCTGTTGGCTTGGTTCTTCTAGGAGCTGTCATACAGAGTGACAATTGGGAATCAGGGGGTCAGAYAGACCATAGGCCATCTGAGCACAATGCTTCTCAAGTGTTTCCTTTCAAAGGATGTTTCCCTAAMTGCAAATAAACTTTTCAAGCAAAATGCTTACAATGCTTCCTAGGCTGACTTGAGAGACTTGACAAATGCATCCATTAATTACTTAATATTGCACGTGGTAAAACAAAATAAAAATGCCAAAGAATAATTAATAAGCTGCCTCAGACAAAAAAAAAAAAATAGAGAGAGACACTCAGCACTGGATTTAATGGGAGCCCTACAGCAATCCAGCTACAAGGTGTCAAGACCTGATTCCACAGTAGCAATATTCTTCTCCAGGGAAACATTCAGACATAGCAATTGCCAACTGATGATACCTCAGAGAAATACTTGCAAGAAAAAAAGAGACATCAAAGTGTTTGCAAGCTTATGATTTTAGTTCATGCCCTGGACACACACCTTTCAGTTTCACACCTCTGTGGAGATGCCAACCCAAATGGAATGTTCAGTGTCCAGATTTGTTAYCAAATCCAGAAGATCAGGATTTGGTAACAATATACAAAACTCRTAGAATTATTTATGTTTGCTTTGTATTTGCCATTTAGATAAGCATTTAATCACCCATTATACACACAGGTATCTCAAAAACAGAGTCTTTAGACAAGACTCAGTCCTGAGGTCCTTACACAAGTGAGTAATCCTTGTCCACAGGCCACACCAGRGAAGAGCTGTGTGCAGGGTACAGTGTCCAGCCAGTATTAAATTCTTGCTAGTGTCCCAAGGGTGTTGAGTGAACTCCTTAGGTATCTCTGTGTGAGGTCTGCACTTGCAATACAAGTGACCTCTTACCTTTCCACACAAAGATCTTCCTGGCAGCACCATTGTCCAAAATGAAGCACTCCTCAGACAAAAGCATAGCCATGGAGAAGGGGTTTTCCTCTGCTACCAGGGACACCTTCATGGATCCACTTGCATCTGACACCTAAGAAAACAGTAATTTCAAATTTAGATAAATCCTGGGATTTGTAGACAAATTAATTTTTGCTCCTGAAATCAGTATAAAAATCAGGTGCCATTCCTATATAACTGGATACATGAAATTTGTGTACTGCTGGGAAGTAAAGAAGGCTAAGGATTATTAATTTTTGTTTCATTTCACTTCACATCCAATAGAGGGAGACGTAGTGCTAATTTYAGGGAGTTTGCTGGATCCTCGTCTTGCAACTTCTTAAAAGAAATCTAGTTAACAGAGCTTTGTTAGCAGGACCTGTGTACTTACACTAATTTATCAGATTGCCACAGAAAATTCAGAGTTTTTAGGATTCAAAAATTCACTTTCCCTTCTCTTGTTATGTTTTACTTTGTTTGTTTTACTTTTATGTTTACAATGGTCCTGATCATATGTGAAGGCCACCTTCTTTTATTTTCCATTTTTGTTCCCTTAAACCCCTGCTATGAAGAGAAATATGCACCAGGYTTTTGGCAAGAAAGGAATGATTAATGTGAACTAAACACAACACATAGAGAACTATGACTACAAGTGGCTTTGTAACAATGATCACCTCATACAGGCTTCTTGTAAACCCCATGTACATCTACGGGTAATGGAAAAATCATGTAAGAGGCAGAGAGAGAAGAGAGGTTGYTCTGTCCTGTGGTCTGTGTGGTGCAGGAGCTGCAGAGGGAGTGACTCATCCCCCCTCACACTTCACAGCAGCTTCAAAAGTTACTGTAGATGGCACCTACAGGGTCACACACATGGGGATCTGGTAGCACTCGATGCTGTCAGTGTTGCCATTTGTTAGCCAAATCCTCCTTGATAAGTGATGATGGAGAAAGGAATAAAGTWATAGATACATAAAACATGATGCAACTGTCCATCTTTTAAACTTGTTAARAATAACTAAGTCATATATGACTACTGAAAGTCTCCCTGTTAAAATTAGGAAGACAGGATGATTTAAGAGCAGTTATTTCTTCTCTGACTAGCACTGCATGGTTCATARGCTATGCTTAACTTCTTTCCTGAGTAAAGAGAAATGTAATC
Organism: Alauda arvensis; assembly: GCA_902810485.1. Lineage (NCBI taxonomy): Eukaryota > Metazoa > Chordata > Aves > Passeriformes > Alaudidae > Alauda > Alauda arvensis. The sequence goes on along the minus strand of CADDXX010000269.1, from coordinate 337,252 downwards.
CTTTTTTTTTCACTCAAATTTCCTGGACTATCTTGATTGACRTCCTTTGAGAAACTTGTCCATTGGCTGCAAATAAACTAAGAGCAGTTCTGTAAATGAACTCCATATATGAGGAAGGAATGAATAAAAGCATGACTACTGTTGAGTATGACTACTAGTTGTRAGTAAATAAATAAATAACTTACCATGTAGAGTTTAGCACTTCTCCTGTTTGTGATATCAGCCAGCTCATCATCATCATCACCACACTCAGGAAGCTCTGGCTTGCTCCCTAAAACCTGTGTAAGAGAATAAGAAATTCAATGCAGAGAGAGAGTAGGTCTGTAGCATAAGTACCTGTACAYTAATGTATTTTTGCAGTAATTTAATAACTGGGATCATCTTTATATATAAAACAATCTGAAACCAAAATCATAGCTGACAAAAACCTACCGATAATTTTTAAAAACTGTGTCAGATCTTCAGCAACTTTATACCTACATGATGTCTTTTCCACAGGTAAATTTGCTGGGTGTCTATACACTACAAAACACACATAGAAAGGTGTATGTGGTCCTATTCTATGTCTGTGTTTACCTGTCTTCCTTTTTTCTTCCCAGTAACTTCTGAACTGTTGTCACATCTTATAATTTTTGAAATGACATTACTCTTAAATGTTTAACAATAGTAAAATTAAAACTGACAGAATGAAATAGTTTAAATTATAAAGTAATTAACAATAWAAAATATCAGATTATGAGTTCATTAATCTTATAAGTTAGAGATTCTTAATCCCATTCTAAGGGGAAAATTGAGCTAGGGACTTGAAAATAATTTATGGTGTGAGAAAAACATTTTCTTGCTCTACCACTACAATATCGATTTTAACAGAGGCAGTTTTACACCATGGGCAATATTGTAACAGCTATCACAACAAGAACTTTACAGAGGTTCATCAAGAATATGGTAGGTCAGGTAGTCATTATTAAGTCCTAGTTACCCCTTTCTTGATGATCTTTCCTTAATGATTCATATATGTGGGTCATCCAAAGTTAACACACAGAATTTATGGATTCCTATGAAATTATGTCCCAGAGTGAGGGCAGCAATTAATATGTTTGAGAGAATAAATATTAACATAAAGTACAAAGGCAGTTCCAGCCTTCCTGTGAACTTGTGCATTATCTGTATAACATACTGTGCAATATAACGTGGAGTCACAGGCAAAWGCCTTGTAAATATTTGATAACAGGGAAGCCCAACAAAGTATACAGCTGCAAACAATTTGGAAAGAAAAACAACACARAATAAATATTTAATAGAAATCTGCCATCTGTGGAGTTTTCTTACCTGGTAAATTCAGTAAAACAGTAAAATAAATAAAATGAAAATAGCCTCTTCAGTGGAATTGTTTAAGCTAGAAAATTTTATCTGCAACTCACTGAAGACAAGAAAGCAATGCCCTGTTTAAGAAAGATGTTACCCACAGCTCTTCAGTAGCTGTCAGTCAGCATTTCCTGAATTTACACTAGATGGCTGCAGATTTACTACTCCATAGGCCAAGCAGGGCTCCATGTCCATAACAGAGTGCCACCAYGCTGGTGAACAGCTAGAACAGTGGGCATGTGCAGTTTATGGGCACCAGGTTTCTAAAAATGTTTCCCTTCCTACCTGTCTTTGTAATGCCAGGGTCACAAAATTGCCAAATAACAGGCACACATCTTTACCTGAACAGACACTGAACAAGTCTAAAGGTTTAGTAACATTTGACTTTCAATAACCAGTAAGAGGGTAAAAGAGTTCTGTTGCTAAAACTCTCAGAAGTTTGTACTCACTATTGCTCTGCTTAATTAGGCACTTAACAGTAAAAGAAAAAAAAGAACTCCAAAAACCAGCCAACCCTCCAAAACAAACAAAACAACCCCAAAAAATTCACAAAAATTTTKACTTCTGACACAGTTAAAGTCAGTGTTTTCCCTTGCTGTGCATACAGAATACATGTGGCACAACAATTATTTTGCAGCATCTTTGTAAGTCATGCACGTTGATATAAAATCCGTTTATTCTTTTAACTCTGCAAGTGTCATTCTAAATATTTCAAAGCAAACAGTGCCTGTTGGTGTTTGTGAAAGCATCTTGACAGAAGCAACCTCTGCAGCAAGTTCTAGGTGCTGCAGTCTGACAGCAATTAAAGTAAGCAGCCCCTATAGTTTAAAAATTGAGCTATAAATTTGGGCCCAGCACAGGTTAGATTGCTGGCCTGACTCACAAAATTCGTCTTTAGAAATCTCATGGGTGCTAACACAGGGAGAGGGGTTAGAACCCCCTTTGTACAGGTGCAGTTATAGATATGAGTCATTCTGGTTCCAGGGAAACCCCTCCCTAACTCATCAAACAGCAGCTTGCACAGTAGCTTCTCTGGCCAAAAACAGCTTCTCTGCCTAGCTTCTCTAGCCCTGTCTGTCAGCACAGGCATACAGAAAATACAAATTATTAATTTCTGAATTCTTCTTCTCAGAAGAGCCCAAAAGCAAATGGAGAAGGACCTTGAGTGTCCCTTCTCCTGCATTTTAGGTCCCATTTGTTTGTAGACCCTGGCGTTGTGGTGACCCTTGTTAAGAAGGACACGATGTGCTTCTTCTCCCGCCAGGTAAGAAAACCCAGGACTTGTGAGGAGGGCTGTGCAGCCAACACAGCTGTCAGAAAATGCCTTGAGCTGAATCCCTAGTGGTACCTGCAYGTGTTGGTATCAAAACCAGAAGATGATACAAGGTTAAATGATATAAAGGYACCAATTGTGAAGACACGTAGCATATATAGATAGATACTCAATATATGAARTGATATTGTATGAAATACATATAGTCAGTACACATCTGTATTGCTAGCAACAGTTTATGCATTTCCAACATGCTTTTGTTGCCAGCTTGTCTTACAGACTGGAGGATGAGACAGATCATGAAAGAAAAATTCCRTGCTTAAACACAAAGCATGAAAAAATGCTGAAATAATGTTCATTCCCAAAGAAATAYCTTCCAGTGAAGTTGTCTTTACTCCCCCTAAGGCAGTCTCCCATGCATATGTCTGCATGTTATGACAATTAATAATTTTATCAGTAAGATTACAACACTACTTAAACAACAGCCAACTGCTATGCTGAAATTGGGTTATATCATTATATAAGCACCTGCTGGCTGAGGTCTGGGGCACCTCCCTTTTTCCAGATAATTTTCATGTGATGGATCAAAAAGAAAACAAATCATTCCAGCTGAGACTGCAGCCACAGGCTCCCAAAGCTTTGCAGCGAAGTACCCCAATAAAATCATTTATACCAACAGACCATTTGAAGGACACTGGGTCTTCTGACACTTACCTACATACACTCTAGTTTCACACAACTCCTATGCTAGCWATATACACAGGACTGTGCTCACAAAATCCTCTCTGTACAGTCAGGCTGCTCCTCTGGGTCTTGATAATAATGGCCCAGTGTGCTGACAGCCTAGGCTGGCTCTGAGGTACAAGACCCTGACTTACAAACGTGCCAAGAACTCAGACCCACAAATCCACCCTACACACCTGGAAATAGCAATGCTCTCTTGGGTACACAAGACAGCCTAGCCACACTTTTACCCAGATGTCCAAACTTACTAGCAAACTTACAACCTTACATCTCATAAATACACAGGTGCACACACAGGCCTTGAAACTGCTTTTTAAATTATCATTATTATGTTTGTCATATTATCATTATTTGCTACGACAGTAAGAGCAATATAAAGAGTCATTAGGGGCCCTGAAAGCACATCCATGCCCCTCCTTCATTCTTTGGGCTTAGCATTGTTTTAGCAGAGGTATTAATTAACTCTATGTCTTTAGATCTTGTCTGAAGGCATATAACAGGAAGTCAACCTACATTAATCGTGAAATTTTGGGGTTTTTAAGTTATGTTAGACTTTGGTGTTGACAGTCTTAAGCTAGTATAAGAATACCATTATGCAAACCAACAGAACATTAGTTCCTCTACAATTGCCCAAGTTCACTCTTATGGTAAATGCAAYGCAGCTTATCCTGCCTGCAAAACCTGTTTCACATTTGCATGTGCACAAGCTCTTCTCTGTAAATATCTGCACTCCCTCAGATAAGTGCAAAATACTGAGCCAATGCTTTYTCTCAGAAGTGAAACTCCCCCCTTAAAAAAGAACAGAAGAAATCACAGACAAAAAGTTTTTAATCTAAAGGAATGTGATAAGGTAAATAATTTAAAATAATTAAAAGAAATTTAGCAAATATTTTCTTCATAACTGGAGAAGCCAGCTCTGCATCATAAAATAGCTGTTATTGATTTAATGGGAGCAAGAAGTTTAAGGAGTTCAGTGAGGCTGAAAATCCACCTAGGAAAACAATACCAGAACAACATGTCAAGTGAAGATTAATCAAGAGAGCAAACCAGTTTTATACACTTTARCTTGTTTACACTAGCATTATGTTTGATTTTCTTCTTCATATACACATTTTGGGTTAGGTTTCTGGGTCTGAAACAAAGCTGTTTGTTGTGGCCATGATCCCAAATATCAGATCTCAAAACCACTCAAATCCCATCTTGATATGCTAAGAGCAATAGAAAAAAAAGCAAGAAATTTATGTAACTTAAAGCTATCTAAATGACCTGACATTTTATTACTTAATACTTTTGGAAAACAGTYAGGGTAGTAGCTCATTATTAGCCTTCCTGTATGCTTTGACACAAGCAAGTATTTCCTGCTCCACAAATTCAAGGCACACATGTAGGTTGTGACTGAGAATAATGCCACTGTGCAGGACTACAGGTCTGAACAACAGACACAATATGAATTCACTGGTAGATAAAGGCTTAGATTTTTATTAACCTTCAAAGCAGAGACAAATATTCCAAGGACCAGCTCTCTGAAATAAGTATTCTTCAAATACGTACTTAAGCAGGAAAAAAATCCATCATAGAAGGGAAGGGATGAATGTGATGCAGGCCAGTAACCACCTGGCTGAACCTATGTTCCAGCACAGAGGACCATCAGGCAAAGGTGGCTTTAGGGCTTCACTGCTAAAGTAACTAGCCACAGCTTAACTTCTATTTGTTTGGGGTTTCTGGTTCCTCTGACAGAGCACAACCACTGCTGAGGATATTCTAGGCCAGACAAGAATGACTTGACGTATCAGATTATGAATAACCAAATATGCTTATTTTACTGGTTATTGTAACTTGGAGCTCCTCCCATCAATTTGAACAAATATTCATTGTCTTACAAAAAACTACACTCCCAATGGGAAAAACTTATCCTTTCACTGAACTGCTCATAGGGCTTCTGCCTGAAAWGGCTTCTCAGTGGCAGTTCCAGTAACAGCAGATCTCATTACATGCTCACCTTGAGCAGACAACCTCCTACCCTCCTGAACATAGATTGAAAATAAGATTGAAACAGMCATAATGTACAGAGAAGTGGGCAAAAGGATGGTTTATACTAACAAACAGTTCTGGCATGCTGTTAATTTCTGGGTGTTTACCATGTAATTTATCAAAAGGACTTTCTGGCATTAAGGTCTAAATCTGAGCTGTATGAATTCAGRTTGCTACTAAACAGCAAAACACATCAGCTGTTCATGGTACTTTTGATGCATAAATTATGGCCTGCATTCTTAGCCAGTTTCTGTTGTCTCAGGAATTTCAAAGGCAAATTATAATTTTTTCAAAGCTCTGTGCTTAACTGCCTAAAAATAGGGTATTAGGCTTTGGCAGCTTTTAATAAAATATTTGCAACTTTGCATATCTGTCAGGGATAATTTGAATATGATAAGAATATTCTAACATTCTAACATTAATTGTCTGTGAAACTGGCCATGGATAACATGTTCACAAAAAGGTGTCTAGATCAGTGCTGGGAGTACAAATTTGATATTTTTGATAGTTTGGCTCCAGGGTAAAACAGGCWGCTTTCTGTCCTGCTGGGACTGCACAGCTGGCAGTATCTAAGCTAGTTATTTACTTGGAGACTGGGTGTGCATAAAATGAGGAAATCCCCAGCCTACACTATCTTCAAATGTCTGGCTTTTTGGATGCCTCCAAGATGAACAGTGATCCCATGCTRAAGAGACCAGGAGGGTGAATGGCAGTAACTATGACATGAAGCAATATTTTTCTAACYATTACTGCTGCAGAATGAACATGGGAGAATTGAGCTCTTCAGCACCTGCCTACCTGCAGCATAATTAAGAATGAACTAATCAATCACTTCCGCATCCTTTTTGCATTTATACAAATTCTTTCTACCTGAAGTTTTAATCTCACTCMTTTGTTAACACTGTCCTCTGATACCAGAAGTAGTATTAAATATGGGACCCAAAGCCTGCAAAGACTTACACATGTACTTGAGGTGCCCATTTTTTCTGCTTTATTGGAACATAAATTGAGGCACACACTGAAGCCTTTGCAGCTTTGCATATCTCTGTTTGAAGGCATTGTGGATAAAATATCTTCTGTGCTGTGTGACAGTGCATGCTTGTATGTTGGATAATAATGAAATAAATCAGTAACTAATGCCAACAGGGAGTCTCAGACATAAAGAATATTTCTTTGATAAAATCCACAACACTCTCACCTTTTCAATCCTTAAGCACCTTCAGTTTTGCAGCTGGCCYCAAGGCTGTGGCTGGACCATACCCATATRGGAGTGAAAAGAGGAGTGTGGCWAACACTCCATAAAGCTTCAGCTGGRGGCAGCAGCCCATGATTGGCAGCCAGAGACCCTGYTAGAAAATCAGTGTTCCCAGGGGATGCACAGCAGCTGAAAGAGCAGCAGGCAGCCATGACAAACAGCAACATCAGGGTGAGCAGAGGAGCTGCAGGAAGGTGTTTCAGCACTTAGACCATGAGAGGGGAARGTGGAAAAAGCTACTCAAGGCTTTGGAATATTTTTGCAGTGCAACACTGACTGTATTCACAAGCTCAGCATTTCCAGTCCCATATAGCAAACACACCAGATATGCCAGGGGATCCTCTCTGGTATGATCCCAATCTCTGCAATCAAAGATAGAGCATAGATTTGACTCTAATCTTTAAGAAAGCAATTCAGAGAGTATTTTGACAGATATTCTCTGATGACTCCTGCTGATGCTTGAAATAAATTAAATATTTATTAGCACAGAGAGAGCAAGAATTTTCCTTTCACCTGTTGTCTAGGAGATATATCCTGCTAAGCTCTTTGAAAACAATTTTCTCCTGCTAGTTTAGGTGCCCTTCACTAACTGATTTATGCYTTTAAGTTCCTACATGTCCTAAAGTTTTGTGTAAAGGAGCCAAAATGTTCAGCTATGACTTACAGTTCTTCAGAGTTAGACGCTGCAGCACTCATTACTGCAATATTTAAATCCATCTTAATTTATCTTTTTTTTTAAATTTAATTTTACAGGTAAAGCCAGATAATATCAAAGTCATAGGCAGTTCTGCAAGCAGAAGACCTGGCCCTAACAGCTTGCTCTGCAGTATCTGCAATAATTATATTTACAGATTTCTTCAGCATCACACACTGTGGTGGTGAAAATATTAAACTGATCCCCTAACACATGAGATGCTTTCTTCCATACAGCTGTGCTTCAAATGTGAGAGAACTCTCATTCTAGTTTTACATGTTTTACATGGCCTGGGCAGGGAACAGCAATCTGAGCACATGTGGAGTTCTTTAAAAAAAAACAACAAAAAACAACCTACAAAGTTTTTTCTCCCTGAGCCCTTCCTGCACTACAGAACTTTCACTAAGGAAAATTCAAAGGCAACTTTGCACACAGATGCCAGTTGCTCTGCAAGGGGCTGGGAGGAGACAAACCTGAAAAAAAAAATATCCCTTCAAGGTGCATTTCTGTTAGGGAGATGCAGGATTCCAGAAAGAGACTATCTCAGAGCTTTTTATACAGCAAAGAAAATCTACCCTTTCGGGTCTTCTCCATGAAACGCCTCTCTTGCAGGAAAGTACCTTGAAATAAGAGCTAACGACCCCATATGGAGGTAAGTGCTAACATCTCTTGTCTTTGGCCTTCTCTTCATTATGCTCATTTAAAAACTGAAAATCACAGTACTTTTTCACCAATAGATTTCTTGACAGTGTAGCACAGAAAGGAAAAAAGCCATTACAAACTCTATTCATATTCTAACATGTAACTGTAAGATTATGACTGACTTATGTGGTAGCCCTGCAAGCACTACAGCTGCTAAAGAAGGAAACATGAGATGGGTGGTTTTCTCACTCACAAGAATGCAAACAAGACATGCTATAATTTGAACACAAGCACTTCTAGAAAATCATTAGGATCTTAGRAATTCTCTAGAATACCTAGTTTAGTAGCAACTTTCCTAGCATATGAATTTAGGTTTTCAACCACCTGCTAGTAGAGTYGTTCATAAAGAATTTAGCTCATGCCATGCAGTATGATACACCAGAACATTTTCTTCTCTGAAATGAAATTCCTAATGCAGGCATTGAAATCTGTATTCAGAAACTTAATTAGAAGCCTGGCTTTCAGACGTGTTTGCCACCTGCAGCTCCTATTCAGTTCCTTGTCATTTAAGTACCTAGCTTTGGGCAGCTGAGATTGAAAACTGGAGCTTGAAGAATATTATGGGCAACTCCCAACATTTAGGAAGATTCCTCCTTATCAGCCTGTGCCATTCTCTGGCCAAACCCCTCTTGCTCTTRTACAGGGTCTGGGGAAAACGCTGGGCCAAATGCTCAGCTCATGCTGAGCAGCCAAGCTGTACTGGAAACCAGGTCATGCCAGTATTGTCTGAGTTGTGTAATGTAGTAATTTAAATGTAAATTTGCATCAAGAAAAGGGACTTTCCTTAATGAAGGAGATAGGCTCCATTGCTGTCAAGAAAACAGGACTCCTGGTTTTGACAGCTTGAAACTGGCATTCRGAAGGGCAAGGGGTTTGCACTTTGTACCCACACTCACAGCCCATCATAAAGCTTAATTAAACATTGAAATGTTTGGTAAACTGCCACTCCTCCCACTGAACAGGTGTTGCTGTGAAAGGTGCACAGTCATGTGTAGGATTTTTACCCCTGTAGGTTTATTCCCCTGGACTCTTTTGAGTTATATCCAACAAACTCAATATGACAGGATCCAAATTCTTGCTGGCACCTGCATATCCAAAATCACTCCAGTGAAGAAGCATTTTCAACTTGCCAAGGGGTAAATTTGACCCACAGTTTCAAATCAAGCTTAGAAATCCATTCATTTGAGCAGCAACTACTAATAGAAACTACAGCTAGTAGTTCTGCTATTTTCTGTGCATTAGCTTTCCTAAGTCTTTGCATTCTCATGAAAATGTAGTTGATTTCCCTATGTGCCTGTGTTACTGAGTCTTTGAACTGGTACAGCTTCCATTGTCCTCACCCCTCTCTCAATGCATTCATTTTCCTTTGTACATGACTGTTCAATACTGTCTCTACCCTGGGACTGAAATTCATTTCTAGTATTCATTTCACAAAATTCCTTGCAATAATGTCTATTTTTTCAAGCTGTCTCAATTTAGATAATAAAAGACATTACTTTGGTTTACATGTTTCCAAAGCCATAGATAGGACTTCACTACTTTYCACATTGGGCATTTTTTTGGTCATGAACAGGTTGGGCTGCACCCTGACAGTTACACACAATTCAGAGCTTATGAATAGGTAGTATTTGAGTAAAACTGTACAAGCTACACAATTAAACAATTGTTTAATCCCTAACAAAYGCCTGGAGTTTGTAGTCCACAGAAAGTTAGAATAGAATATAATTCTAAGAAGTTACCCCTCTTCCTCCTCTTGCACCACCCTCACTCCCACTGTTCCTCCACTCCTCTGTATACAAAACCAACAGCRTGACTTGAGTTCATAATGCAACCAAAAGCAAGGAACAAGAAGAAATGCAAATGTTGAGAGTAGCAAGAGCAGGTTTTGCTTTTGCAGAGTTGTGATGACAGATCTGCTCCTGCTGGCTCTGGGAAAGGAGCAGGYACCAAACTGGTACCTTGGCCAGAGGGGCACGTGCTGCTCTCCCAGCCTTATGTAATGATCCATGTGACAGGGCCAGGGACTGCAGGAACTTGCATAGCTCCTTCAGAGCAACACATCCTTGCTCTCTCACACCCATTTACATGTCATGGCAAGCCTCACTTTTTTCCAGCTAACTCACTGTGCTCCATGCTGTCCTTGAAAATTAACTTTGGTTTGTAAAAAAATAATTTCCAAGGGTCTGAATTTAATAAGAAAGGAAGGAGTGATCCTGCTCTTCTATTTATGTGGGCAGACATCTATCCAATTAGTTTAAGGATTACTGGAGCTTCATGTTTCCAACATGTTTGCATTATTGGGTCTCCAGAGTCCAGAGCCTCTGTAACTTGCATTTGCAATGGAATCTCTTTATTGTCTGTGCTCTTGGGATTTTATCCACAGGGCTGAGTTAGTGCTGCATAGTGCTGCCAAGGCCCTTTGCAGCTACAAAGGTAGAAAGGTGTGACTGGCTGTAATATGATCTGACCACTCACGTGTAGTATTTATTCACACCATAGGCAAAAACAGTCGTCACTTAATACAATGGCATTCAGGAATTCTCATGATTAAGCATTGCTTAGGGGCTTTAAAGCAAAAGCAGGGAGGAGAAAGGCTGCTKTACCAGCAAGGAGGAAGAGGTTCCCCCTGTTGCTCAATATTTACACTAGCTGAATTTWCACACAACTATTTCATGAGAGGTTTGGATTCATCTGTTGTAAGGGCTCTAGAATGCTCACAGAAACAGGCATGTGACAACTGCAAATGCTGAGTACATAAAAGTGGCAGAGCTTTATGTTTAAATGTAGAGGAGTGATTCCAAAGATGCATACTAACAASATGATTCATTTGCTTGTGGTTTTGGACCTCAGCTGTCACATTTCTCAGGTTTTATTGTTTTCAGTCACGAAAATCAAAAACCTTTACAAAACCACAACAAAAAGTCTCAGCAGTAAAACCCACAGCAATCATATAGTACCAGGAGTTRCAGTTTTAACAGAGTAATTTGTAGGGGAACAATAAAGCAGTTCTGTGAAWCAGACAGGCTCAGAGAAAGCAGAAGCCACATACTTGAAATATCTCAAAGGGAGATGAGTCTGTGTAGACAGAAGGTACTATCAACGTAAACAGATTTTAGGGTGTCTAATATTTCAAATTACATAAATAGAGGAATACAAATATACTATGACTTTCTCCTCCCCTCTACTTCATCTCTAGAGTTACATGACCACATCAAGGGATTGTTGCATAATGAATGGAGGATTGGATGCTCTGCATCTTTCCCTTGAGTGACTCAGAACTGAATGCTTCTATGCTTCCTGCATTACTGCAAGCACCTTCAGCTTGCTGGCTGACTAGAAATCTTCACATTCAATGTATACAAATACAGTAATTTCTGATTCCTTGTTTCTCCAGTTTGCCGTTACTCCATAATTGCAAGATTATGGGAAACTTTTTTTTAAAATACAGCGTCTCCAATTTTGTCCTCTCTTCAAAATTAGAGCAGAGATTCCAWCTAAAGGAAGAAAATTGCCTGTCCTGAGCATGGCTGCCTATTGCTTTGCTGCTCTCAGTCCTCAGTGATCTCTTGGGCAACTAAAAGCAGTGCTATGAGATCTCTGCTTGCCACAGCAAGCAGTGAGAAGGATGAGTATCAGTGTCAGCACAGTGGGCCCAAGGGGGCAGATAGSGCCAGCAACAGATCCTAGAGGATCTTGGTCTTAGGTTATCTTTGAAATAATGTATTTAGTCATCCTTCTTGAAAAAAAAAATTTAAAAAAAAAAGTGCAGGTAGGTGTAATCCTTACATGGTCACTCTGCAGCGACCAAACTGAGTCAAGCATTGCTAAGATCTGTTTTTGGAYTGGTCCCATGAAGGTCAAAAATTCCTGTAACACAATTCAAACATTCAAGTGTAAGATTCAGCAGAATGGGTAACTATTCAGCTGTTTACATGTGAAAATCAGAGCAGAGTTGGCATCTGGTGATTTTTAAAATGTTCTCTYGGGACTGGTGACCAGTCACATCAACAGCAGCAATTAGTCCAAGGTGGTCTATTTCTCTTTTAATTTTCCAAAGTAGCAACCCTATACAGCACTGCTTCTTTAAACCTGGCAGTCACTGCCTCACCTAAGGCATAAACATGGARGTGAAGCCAGATACATAAATATCTTTGATGTGCCTGCACAGAAAGCTTCTGCCTTGTCTTCACAGTGAGAGTTCTAGTGATCCCTGAAGCATCTTATGAGAACTGTGCACCAGCTGCAAGTCTGAGCTTTCCAGACATGCTGTGTTTCCAGAGAGCAAGCATAGGATGGTCACTGTGTGTTCCATGTGGCCTGTGGTGGCAGATGAAAAAGGGCTTGCTGCTGTCAAAACTACTCACATACCCAGCTTCTAGTAATTCTCCTTTCCCAGGGCAAGCAAGCTGTAWCTTGCTGGTCTGCCACAGCAAGTCATCCAGTCCTACAGCAGCTCCAGACTTCTCTCCCATGGGCAAATTAAAGCAGTGCAGCCTGTTCCCAGTACTAGAAATGGTAGCTGGGAGCAGGTAACTGCCCTTATCAGACAAATTCACCTCACCCACAGCACCACAGCTCCCAGCAGGACAGTGGGCTGGCTGGGAAACACCTCCTCATCACAGCACTGCTGCCTCTGCTAATCTTACAGCAGGACAGCAGTGTGGCTGGGTTAGCTAAGTCAGCCTGTGTCTTGCCTCTGTGGYGGGGTGCAGGCACAGAAGTCTGGCTTTTCTGGTAGGGAGTCACAGCTCTGTGCTTATGGAGCAGGAATAAGACCTGTACTGGCTCTTTCTGCTGGTACTCATGGTGGGGTATGTCAGCCTGAAGCTCCTACTGCTACTGCATGAGCACCTTTGGCCACTGATATGTAAGTGGATTTCTAGCTCACAGGAAGGGCAATAATTCATGACATTTGTCAGAGGAGATAATTTTAGGAAATCTCTTTCTGATTTCAGTGGCATACTGGATGACAAAATAAATATTTAAAGTATGTCATTTTTTTCCCTAGAAAATAAATCAGCCWTTTTCTAAGAAAGCTGGAGATGCCAAAAATCCACCCTTCCTGATGTGGAGGGAAGAAACAAACACTATGTTAGCTCAAGAGCAGTTAGCCTGGGAAAGTGTAACAGCAAGTTAAAAGGCAATTTTGTTGAAGTAAGGAGAAATACAAACACAGAGTACCAGGAACTGGATTCAATTTGAGCAGGAATAAGAATTAATAAATTTTATATGTTTGTGAGGTTAACTACTCTCCTGGCTTATTAGTAGCACATTTCAGAGTGGACTGGGACAGACATTGCTGAGCTGCAGGCCCTGTTATGGAAGCAGCACTTAGAAAAGCAAGGCTAGTATGATGCATACTAGAAGATAAACCCTGACTGCAGACACACTCACTCAAACTGAGCTCATCACAGTGGCAGCAATAAAAGCAATTAATCCTATTGTATTAAACTACCCATTTCTGYTCCCTCTATATTCAGAATCCTAAAAGAAAAGCAGAGACTTCTTCATACACTCCTGTGCAAGTGAAGAAAAAATTTATTCCCTGATACAATAACAATGCACTACAGGATCAAAATGTAACCTTGCATTTTCCTGCTCTTGATCATGTGCCAAGGTTGCTACAAAACAACAGCTGCACACAAATGAAAGTCTGGCAAAGAGATGCAGGGGCAAGGGCAGCATATCCCTTCCCCTCAGAGCCCATGGAGGGGGATGGCAGGGAGGCAGCCTGCAGCTGGCCCGTGTCCTCACTGGGGTAGCACCTAAGTCCAACTTATCTGCACCTGCACCTTATCCAGATRAGAGGAGCAAAGGGAGCTGCTCTGATCAGTGCTCCCAAGTCACACATGAGTGTATCAGAAGCTCTGTTCAGAGCCTCCAGTGGTTAACCCAGGATGGGATTGGCCAGGGGCAGAGTCCCAGGGCCACCCAGCCACAGCTGCAGCAGGATGCAAATGAATGCTGTGATTCAAATCAGGAGCAGGAGGTTGCTCTCTAATTGTCAATCTGTGCCCTTTTCAAAAGAGTTACACATGTAAAATATATGCCACACCAGAGCCAGTGTGGAAAGTCCATACAAGGAAGTAAAAACCCGGTTAGAGGATTGTTTGCTTGGGTTATTTTCTCTTCAGAAATCTCTGGTACACTGGGAACCACCTCCCCGACTTYTGAACACAGCCACAGCTGTACTCACACCCACAGGAGAAAAGGTCTTTGCAAGCACATGGACAGCCCACCCAAAGGGGTCCCCACAGCCAGCCTGGCCATGGGCTGGTGGCTCAGCACCTGTTCTGCTGCTCAGGCAGTAACTTGTTATGCCTCATATGACCACACTGAATGAAAGCAYCACAAAAAATAATTGCACTCCTGCATGCACCATTAGCTTTACTTCCTGAACTTAATCTGGAGTACAATAWCCTGGCTGTACATATTCCATTTTATTGAAGGACTGCTTTGTGACCCTGCTTAGCTCCTCTTTCTTTTTAGAGGATGAATGGAAGAAGCTTAATTTTGGACACAAATGCCAATGATTTTATTASTATGTGGCCTGCAACAACACATGAGTGTTTGGTAATTTTTTGAGATCTGAAAAATCTATAAATTTGGAATGTTTTTTCCTGCTCTACTTTGATCAGCTCAGTTATGATATCTGAAATCTGGGTATTTTAAGTAAATGGTTAAACTTTCTACACATATGAAGAAGGGGCTCACTAGGGTTACTAGAGGCTTAGGTGCATATTATCTTGAAGCAGAAGAAGTATGCAAAGCAGTGTGCTTTGCCCCCTGCATCAACATGCAATTTGCTACATTCTTTTACTTTCTACACACAGTAATTCTGTGTCTGTCTTTGTYTGGTGCTGTCCCAGATGGATGCTCCTTCCTCACAGAGCTGATAGTGTGCTTCAGTGTGAGCCATGCTGTTAATTTAGTCACTGTACAGTTAACTCAATAAAGCAAACATTTGCTCTTGTAGAAGTATTCTCAGGTGATTAATTATCTCAGACTGTAATGCCCAATTAACTTAGCATGCCTGGATAAGGAAAGAAAAGGTATAAACTGGCCTACTATACCCTTTACCTGTCTTCCAGCATCAGCCCAATCTGATTTMGTTCCTGAGGTGCAAAAACTACTTATTCACAGCTATGTCAGCAACAAGTCAGCACATTGCAATACCTCTATGAGCCGGTCTGGCTCACTCCCTTCTTCCACAGTAATTAATTTGGACCTTCCGTTTCGCTCRTTGTCCCGAATGCCAACAGCAACCTGCATGGCCTTCAGCCGCTCGTATTTATTGCAGGATGAGCCACACCACTGATAGATCTCCTGAAATAATGAGAAGAACATTAGCAATAGGATTCAACCCAGCAAAATCATGAAATTAATTCTATTAATAATTATCCTACTGGATCTAAACTATCAGAAAATCAGTGAATCTACATCTTTCAGAAGTACTTTCTAGAAGAGAGTTGCTCAATCACGTAGATGTTTGCAGTATCTGTGACATAGTCTCAAACTGCACCAGGAGAGATTTAGGTRAAATATTAGGAGAAATTTCTTTATGTAAAGGGTGAATAAACACTGGAATGGGCTGCCCAGGGAGGTGRTGGAGTCACACCCAGGGAGACATTTAAGAAAAGCCTGGATGTGGCACTCAGTGCTGTGGTCTGGCTGACAAAGTGGTGTTCAGTCAAAGGTTGGACTCTGTGATCTGAGAGATTTTTTCCAACCTATTTCATTCTGCATCATGTGATATTGTAATATGCAAGATATTTACATAATATAATTTAGCTTCCACATACTAGGAGATCTCTTGATCTCAGAATAGTCAGAGTTCTGGTTTGACCAGAAAGTCCTCAGCTTGCTACTGCAAATTTTATATATGTCAGTTCCTCTTGTATGGTATGTCAGCAGTGCTGGTACTCACCTGTGTCATGAAACAAATTCATTTCAAAATCTCAAGGAAGATCCTGATTGTACATGTTACTAAAGTACAGTTAAATATTTCAACCCAGTTTTTATTAGCTGACCTTTTGCAGAATGCAGCATGTTCCCAGGGCACCTCTCAGGAAAGAGAGACACCAGAACCAGCCTAAGACAGGTCACCTGATTCAGCCTCACAGACCAAGGACCCCCAGTTTTGGCAACTCCCATTATTTATCCAGAACTTCAAGCATTTTAGAATAAAGAATTTAGATTTCAGTCTGGATGAAAATGACTAAAAAAAGACATAACATAATCTGCAGGGATAGTAGAGGCTGGGCTGGAAAGAGCCAGTCAAGGAAATTACTCATCCTGGCTGGTTGCGCCCCCACCTTCTCCTGGAAGAAGGTAATTTGATTCTTCACATGTTTCTGTCAAATAGCTCAAATAGTAAAACAATAAAGGTACACAGTCATTTTCAGCTTTAAAAAGGTTCAACTGGTTYGTGTTCATCTGCAATGCAAATTTTAATCAGAGGCCTCACTGTATAAATTACTTAGGTTTAGTTTTATGTTGTATATACAACTGTATAAAACTTAGATTTGAGATTAAAGTCTGCTTCATTAAAAAAAAAAAGCTATTTTTGCTGACCACTGTTGGTCTTTAACATTACTTGAAAGAGTGGTTTGAGACAAGTGAAGGATGAAGCCAAATTTCTCAGTACTAGCAGAAGCAGTTTTTTAGAAGACAGCTAATAGTGATGGCATCTGCATGCAAAAACAGTGCTGATAACTTCCAACAGTTACTTTTACCATAGCCTGTAGAAGCAATAAGGAGGAGTGAGAAATCATATAACAGAGAACTAGGAAAAGAGGTAAGGCAGCTATTGCCTTATCTCAGTGTTGATGTGGCAATTGGTAGAGATTGCTCATTCAGAAAGGTCAGAAGTGCAGCTCCAGTTGTACCCACTGGCATTCTCTTGGTTTTATGGTAACTGGAGATGGAACCTCAAACAAGTAGCTGCATCTGCAGAATGAATACTTTTGCTGTACTGACCAAAAAGGATATTGTGAGATTTAAACTGCCACTGCAAATTTCTTTTCTTAGCATCTCCTAAAGGCCCCACTGCACCCAAGTCACTCCACATTCACAGTTTATTMTTCCTTGTCTGCCTTCAGTTAGCTAGTGACTAAAGAAACTGAGCTCTCCTACAGTCCACAGGCTCTAGGCTTCAAATGAGCCTGAGGAAGGAGAAGGACCTTTAAAATTTACAGCAATGGTTTTCAGATTTTTAAATTTGCAGGTTTTATTATTTTCCTTATGGTGCCCATGGTTCCAGGTTTTCTTCTAATGCAAAAACCACCACTTGAATCAACAAGCAGTGTCTGAAAACATTCTTGGAAATTCACAAGCTCCATTTTACATGGTTATTTGAAAAATACTGATTTTGAAAGCTAGAGAAATAAGAATCTGCTTATTTTTAGCCCTAGAAAATAAAGACACTACTCTTTATTTAAAGCCTGAAAGTTAAACTTCACATACTGTATAATAAAATATGATGTGAGCARCCACAAGTCATGAAAATGTCCCAAAATGTGTAATTTTGAAATATGCTTACTGCGATCACTAAAATACCTTAAGCATTCAGTGCTAGAAGCTTTCAGGAGATTGGATTTAATTAACTTCCTCTTCTGAACTAAAATCATCGAATTTTCAATGTATCTAACTTTGAGGCCTCACAGTAGAGAAGCTGAGTATCTACAAGTTTGCCTTCCTGATACAAGTTATCCATTTCAACGTCTAAGCAGATTCAGCTTTTCAACAATTTAAAACCAGAAAAAGAGTTTTAGAAGTTAAAGTCACTTCTTGAGAAGGCTAATATTTAGATCTGAATCCACCTGAAATACAGTCAGTAAATTATGTAACCATACCCAACAAATCATTGAGCTTTTGGGTCATATTTCATTAGTCATGTATTTATTTTTTAAACATATAAAGTGCTCAGCTATGGGCAAAATATTATATTTAGCTTTAGCTCACTAYTTTCACAATTTCCTAGCTGTACTACTCTTCACTATTTTTAGGTTTGTTTTGCTAAGTTTATTTGGAATTGGCAGGTAGACAAAAAATGTTTCCATTAAAATGAAAACAGACTTCAAGTGTTCCCTCCCCTCAAAATAAAAGAGCTTCATTCATCAGTAATTCCTGTGCCAAGCCCAGTTTATTTTCAGAATTTATTTATTTATTTCAGCAGTATTTATTTTTTTAAACCTCTTAAACAGAATTCTGAGAGAGATACCCTGTGTTAAGGTCTGTTGATATCAATATAGTTGTCAGATCATGGTGGGACAATTAACAGCTGAGGGCAAGAAAACGTTACAATGAATAACTTTACAATGAAATGCTGAAATGAAAAATGTTATCATGAATAACAGTGACCACCCTAAAGTTCCTGAGTGAGGTTGGGAATACAAGCTGGGTCTGTACCACGCACACTGTGGTCAGAATGAGCACTCTCCTCAGCTGCCCATTTTGGRGACACAGTTTGGTCTTCCACGCACAGCGTGTCAGAATTCACTGCTCTTACTCCTAACAGCTTCTGGCTGCAGAGTGACCTTGTGCAWGTCACATGGGATTCTTACAGCACATTAAAAATGACCCAAGATTTAGCTTCTGTACAGAAGTTGTGCATCAGGATGATTATGCATGGCTCATGAGTAACCCTGAGCAAGACCACCTTGGCACTTTTCCCTGTATGGAGGGGGGCTGTGAAAGTACACCTCCTGCTTCCTGCTCCAGCCCCAAAGGGCATGCAGAGCAAGAGAAGGAAAAACAAACAAAAAAATCACTTATTTCAGAAGTGACATAAAAACCAATTTCTTCCCTTCCAACACACAGCCATCTCTGTATTCAACTGGTAGCCTCCTTAGTCTGGAGGAAAAGGAAAATATCTTTTCTGGATCTTTTGTGGTTACTTCTGTGGATCTTAGCCAGGACAATGACAGGAAAAGCCAAGAAGTTGTTTTCCAAAACAATTTCAAATCCATGAAGTTGTTTTTCTCTAGTTATACAYGCCCTAAACATGCAAGTGTTTCAAACCTATATATCTGCTGACATATTTAATTTCCAGGTCTCTAACTGTAATTGCTGATTTGCATTCTCTTGCATGAAGAGATATTAAAAAGCTAAACAAATTAAATAGGTTTCAAAACTCTAATTTGAAACACACTTGTGGCAAAACTTCCATTTAGGTAGAAAATAACTGYGACATGTTTAAGCTTCATTAACCTCAAAATATTGAAATAAACTTCAAACTTTCATTAAGGAAAGAATTTAAGCCAAGCATCACAAGCTGGTATGCCTCCATTCTTTGTTTGGAGGCCCTGATACACCTTAAACCTGTCCACCTTCGCCCACATACACCCCCGGATTATACTCTCAGAATGTAATAGCACCTCAATTAAAAACAACAACAAAAAACTGCAAAAACRAACAAACAAAAAAYCAAAAAGCACCACTCTTATCTGAGAGGCAGCTGAAAACTGGTGTGGACTTTTATCATGTTGGCATGATGCAAYTTATGCTAACTCAGTGTCTGTCAGTCAGGATGTTGTCTTCCATTCCTCTAAAGCACAACATGTGGTGCAGCAGAGGTACAGCTCTAATACAGAGGGACTCAATACAAGAAAACTCTTCAGCTAAATCTGCTCACTCCACCATACYACATTCTCTTTACCCCTACAACTCAGACTAAAGGGATGAAAGCAAGAAAAGAATATTTGTAAGGATATAATTGCCTTAATTCCTCTCTTCCCTTTGATTCAGCTGCTGCTGTTCAGAAGCAGACCAGAGCCTGGGCAAATAAGCAGATTCCATAAGGCCACTGTAGTGGTTTCACAGCAGGTAGAAAAAAGGCTGCTGAGGTGACAGGTGGGTCAGGAAGAGGAGAGTTGTGATGCAGAAGTCTCCAAAAGAGCCAGCAATCCTAGTACTCACCTCCTGAAGGAAGTGGAAAAAAAAGCCTAGCRATGCTAGAAGCAGATGGAACATAGATGAATATTGGCAAAGCTTTATACACATCTTATCATGCCACTATCAAAATAATGGGCAGGCACTCAGCTGAGACTCTTCTGAGTCATTAGTGAACAGCTGCTCTGATAAGGCACAAGTTCCTTTTAGCTCGTTAAAAGTCTAGTCCTGTAATTAAATCTAACATGTTTAAAGAAGAAATGGCAATACAAAACAAACAAATTTGGATAAAAGTTTATATATGATCTGCAAACAACAGAAAGACTTTAATACCTTTAAGTATTTGTAAAACAGTGGCATATTACATTGGTATTTGTATTTCAAACACSATGTTTTTGGAAATAAAACAAAAAGCCCTGAAACAACAGCATRGAGTTTTCATGTTTGGTTTTCTTTAAGTACAGAAAAGTGCTAAATCAAGAAAACAAAGTCCACGTGTTGGGGAAAATAACTGAACTGAATGRCAGTAACTGGAATGCAGCGCTTTTTGTCAGCTCATTGACATCCAAGGTTTTAAAGGAACTGACAATTTGTATTAAGAAGAATGTTTGGATTCAACCAGATTAATATAGACTTCTGAAGGCATTTTTCTCCTTATTCACTTTTTTCCTTTCTTGACTGTTTGATTCTTGATACACGCAGGGAAAAGGCCCTCTTGTTTCACRTATCCATAAAATCTAACTTCGCTGAAACTGTAATACAGTGAACCATTGAAAGTTGTGGAGTTCTGATAATCCAAAACAAACTCCAAATTCATTCAGCCAGAATACCTCTGAGGCCACCACGAGCCTGGCCCTAGTAAAATTACAGTAGTGTCTTTGTAACCAGTCTTTGGAGTCTCCCATTTGACTCACACAGAACAAATTTTCAGACTAAAAATAAGTCAGATATAGCAAAATCATGCACTTAGTACATTCATTTTTCCTCTCACACCTGTTTTTGCTAGTATGCACTAGGAATAGCTCTTGCAATACCACAGTGGATTAAGGGGCCAATACCAGGATAATCTTAGTTCTAAACAGCAGCTCAAGCAGCAAAACACCTGGATTTCCCACAACATCAGGAAGAAAACTAACTTAACAGAATCCTTGTGGATACATGTGTCCACCTGAAGCTTAAACAATGATCTCTGGTTCAACTACTTTTCTGTGTACAAGTAGGGGTGAGGGGAAACTTTCCAGTCCATAGAATATGAAGAAAAATCTATACTCTGAATATTTTAACYGAAGCATGAGGAAACAGGACTTTATTTTTTTTCCCCTCCATCTGATGACTTTGACACTACAGCAACTTCCACAATGCTGGCTTACCAAGATACACATTGTATAGACAGAATGACATTTTAATGTTGCTAATAAGTCTATAAAGTTAATAAAGAACCTAAGCACTTTAGTTTTTCAAGCTCAGCTACTTGTTTAGCAGCTTCCTTCTGCAGCATGAGCCATAGTTTAACTCTCAGCTGGGGKAAACTGGGGAAGAGGTTAGGAGAAACATGTGAATGGAAAAAYAACCTGAGTCAGTTGTTAGAGCCAGGGAAAGCAAATAGAAATGTACAATGATGAACTGCAAAATGCAAGAATCTGCTCTTCCAGCCCTGTTTATTCCTTAACAGTGACTTTATTAAAGCAATTAATATGCCTGWTGTGAACTGCTTTATCCAATGCAAGAGAAGCAAAGCCACCTAAAAGAAATAGTGAGGGAAGAAAGATTACAGAAGCCACCAAGACAACTGTACTCAAGGTTGCAATGTGACACTGAATCATACCCTGTGGTCATAATAATAAAGCAAGTATCTCTTATCTTGCTCTTWAAAAAGCAGAAGCTACTTCTATTTTTGTAAACATTAAATAATCGACACCAAGTTAACAGTTGTTATGAAAAACAGCAGTTGTAAAACACCAGCCTTTTTGCCTGATGTATTTTTTAGTGTCTTTGTTGCAAGGCAGCAAYTTTTCTTCTTCTGACATGCTTACTATGTCAGGTGTTCTTGTAGGAAAATACTGATACATTATGACAGTAACTGTTCAGTCTCATACTTTTGAGTTGTAACTTCATAATTTTCATTTAGATTCATGAAGCCCTTGAGAAATACATACATTGTATGTCCTTCTAGTTCTCTTTGTTCCATTTAGGCTTTGTTTTATGGTCATGGGAAGTGACTTGACAAGAACTCAGTCTTAAAGCATGAGATTTTAAGATAGGGGATGAATTGGGGATTTCTTCTTTTTAGCCACTGACAGCCTCTTCTGTGTTGCTCTTAMTGCTAAGGGAATTTGTCAGAGCAAAGAAATGCTTATGATATCCCTTGTACYCCTTTGGGCTTGTGTGCCTACTAATTTTTTCATTAAGATAAGAATGTCCTACATTGGTTGCTAGATAGCAAAAGTTGTTTCTAAGAATATTGTAGGCTCTTACATTTCAAACCAGCAGCCTTTTGGCTGTTTATAAATCAGTTTATAAGCACCACTACAGGAATAGGAAGAATGGACAGCTGAGTACAGTTTACCTTCAATCTTCATTTAACTTGAGCTACAGTTACCACCTCACCCACCTGCACTCTTGCTTTGGGAAAAGGGCAATGTTCTGCCTGCAGAACTTTTATTGTACTGACAAAACTTCCCAGCTGCMATCAGGCCAAGCTCAAACCTCAGTGGTAGTTACCACATATCGCCCTTCACCCCCCTTGTTTTAACAACTGCCTCTTAATTTCTTCAAGAAGGCTGAGCAGTGCACAGCTCTCTGCCTGCCCCTTGCTGTCACCTAGCTCATGGCACTGCTGCTGTCTCCCACCAAAAGATTAATCAGACAGAGAGAGTCAAGTCTTACATTTAACAAAGCCCTATCCAAACACACGCACAGAGAAAATCTTTTCTGRTCACTAAGGCTACAACTTCAGACAGCCTTCATACAGCAGGGCTTTGCAAACTGAGTTGGGAAGCATTCAATAAAATCAGYTCATCAATTGATGTTGCTTTATTTCATTGTTACTCCCATTATTTCTGCTCCATGTTTTGAGAACTRCCCAAATTATTAACACATCTCAACATTCCCATTTCATAAATAATCAGAATACACCAAAATACACAGGGTTAATTTCACAATACTGACAAGTTCCCACTATAAACAAGGAAAATTGACAAAAGGTATGAAAGTCTTTAGCACATCTTGTCAAAAATACACACATATTCAATATATTTATGTATGCATCTAGATAAATACTAAAATAGCCTCAAAACCAGTATGCATGTTATTCACTAAATGGCACAGTGATTCATCTTTTCCCTTGCCTAATGTGACCATTTTTCCATGTCCTCCTSCTCCTTGCTGTTTTGAGAACTGTCTTGGTGATGAAGGAAGAAAAAGGGTTGTGTCTAAGGGGAGGTAGTTGGAGGATGGGGTGAAACAGAGAGAGCTGGACCTGGAGGTAAAGGGGAGCACAGRGCAAGACCAGGCAGTTTAAGGCCACCAGGAACTGTCAAATCCATCCTGGTGCCTCTCAGGTGGGATACCAGCAATACTTCAGGACAGGACTTGGAAGGGCCTTGAGGGGAAACCATATGAGGATCAGCTGAGGTTACKTGGCCTGTTCAGCCTCATTGCAATCTGTAATTTCCTCCTGAGGGGAAAAGGAGGGACAGACACTGATCTCTTCTCTCTGGTGTCCAGTGACAGGACCCCAGGGAATAGTCCAAAATTGTATCAGAGGAGTTTATGTTGGATTATAAAAAAGGTTCTTCATGCAGATGGTGGTTGGGCACTGGAATGGGCTCCTCAGGGATGTGGTCACAGCACAAAGCCTGACAGAGTTCAAGAGGAATTTGAACAATGCTCTCAGGAACACAGTGTGACTCTTGGGGCTGCCATGTGTGGGGCTAAGAGTTTGACTTTCTGATCCTTGCAGGTTCCTTCCAGTTTAGCATATTCTGTGACTGCGTGGCAGAAAAATAACAGCTCCTGGGAGGCCCTGAGCAGCACTATGCCTGGACCAGATGCACTGAGTAGCACCTGACAGAGTAAGATGTGCTCCACTCCAGGCCTTTCAGCAACCACCCTGCACTTTTCTTGCTTGCCCAAAGGTTCCCTTACAGAGAGATTCCCAGGTTCATCAAAGAGGTATCATGGAAAACCCATGTAGAAAAAACACACCAACTTAAATGAGGGTCTGGCATCCCAGCACTCTCCTGGATCACTCTACAGGAAGATCAGTACAGTCATAGCTCTCAGTTCATGGTGTTACAGAAGACTGCTTGACTAAAAGGTCTKCACACATTTCCCACGGGTAACTACTCCCCTCATAGCACAGACAGTGCTTTCTCTGCCTTCTGCAGCTATTTTCTATTCCAGCCAAGAGAGTTCAAAGGAGGCAAAGTGATACCTGGGCAGGGTATTTGAAGTGTTGTCAATGTGGTTTAGTAACAAATCACCAAGGTGCTCTGTGGGTTGTGTACATGGGACACGGCCCCATGAGATCCCAACCACTTTTAGGAGAGGGGTCAGGAGACAGGCAGTTACAACACTATTTTTTTATCTTATTTCCAGMCAAGGTTTGACTCCAATAACTTAGAAGGCTGGATCAAGATAGAATAACCTTAATCCAAGGTCAGGTTGAACAGGGCTCAGAGCAGCCTCAGCTTGYTGAGGATGTCCCTGCTCATTGCAGGGGGAGTTGATCTAGATGACCTTTAAAAGTCTCTTTCCAACTAAATCTATTCTATGATCTAGGTATGAGATAAACATCAGAACTTGAACTGTAACTATGTGAACCTAGCTTGAAATGCCCACACACACTTCTTGCTTAAAGCMTTACCCCTGTAAAGGAAATCCTAGTGACAGGTAACTATTTTATTCCTATTCATTATTATCTTTCATAATTTTCCCTTATCTGTTCAAGCCATGAGTTTAAAATACTGSAGTAATTGAGCTCAGTGGGAAAACTGAAATATTTTTTATTACATTAGGTAAGTGGCTTGATAAAATATAATAGGAAATGGACAGCACAAGCAATTTTTCAGTGCCATAGAGACCACCCTTCTGATTAGCTAAGAGACTGGGGAAAATAAGTCTTGGAAATTCACCTTATTTGACACACTACAGTAATTTGATATTACAAGCACTGACCATAAGCTCATTATTTTATGCAATTGCCACCCATTGTTCTTAGACAATGAGTCTGCAGTGGTCTGCAATAAATCCAAGACTCAAAAGCAACTCTATTTAAGATTAATTTTATTTCAATTGTTAACTAAAGGAATCTACTTTAGCCAAAGTACTTTTCTTTTTTCAAAGGAACCTTAAATTCAATTAAGAGCTCCTGCACAGACTCATAAAGCCTCACCCAGTTACAAAGGGCCTCTAGTCACGGAAAATTTCWATCTAAAGTACAGTTATTTCAGCTTGAAATACAGTTCTTATAAAACTTGAGCAAGGTTTCTCCTGTGACACTATTTTCTTTCACACCCCTTTACTTAGAGGTACTTCACTAGACTAGTACATCTTCATCCTGAACTATGTCACACATTTTCATCTCCCACAGGCATGGTCTGGTTTGTGCAATAATCTATGACTATGAATATCTAGATGCTAAAACACTTCTTTCCTTAACTTGTCAGTACATCTAGAACAACCCATCTCTCACACAACTGACAGGACAAGACCAAGAACTGTCTCAAGTAATGTGATTTSACTGTCATTTCCCATAGAATGGAAAAAAAAATCTAGATATTGCTCACATCTAATCTTTCTTCTGGCAAAGGCACAGCATTGCTTGACCTCTGTCTTGTCAAACAGCAAATCAGAAACAGGCGACGTTACACTAAAAAAAGTAAAGGGCTCCCAGTGCACATTCAGTATCAGGTAAGGACTCTAAAGTCAYATTACATTAAATTGCTTAGTGACAGCACTCTCACCAAAAGAGATGGGCCCCAAGCTATGCATGTGACTGCAAAATACCCAAGGTGCATTTCATGAGTGTCACTGCCATGCCTGCAGTGTGGCCTGASTAATTACTCAATCTGGGTCACTGCAGCACAATAAGGGCCAGAACAAGATGAATTCATGGGGTACACCCAGTTCCACAGCATGTCCATAGGAGGYTGACTCCAGAAAACTCAAGCCCAATTACAGCCTTACTGCAAAAGCAGCATTTTCTAGCAATATTTACTTCCAAACTTTCCATCTCCTGTGGGTTAACTCTGAAAGGGAATAGATGATTTGCATCCTCTATGCAAAGCGATATTGAGAGATTACTTTGGATATCAATCACCAGGCTGTTCCAGATGATTAAACCACATTGATGTAAGAGGAATACAATAATATTCAAAAAACACTATCTGGTGTTCCATCTGAAGGCTGTGAAGCATAATAAAAAAAATCAAAGACATATTGGTATCAAGTAGCTATATTGATTATCTTCAACTGTCATGCTAGGCAATGCTTTCAGAGAAAAAAGGCAAATGCACACCATTAATTCAGAGCAGGTCATCTTTCAATAGGTCAGGGGAACTGTGAGATCTTGAAGCAGCTGACCACTTCCTTGTGAAACACTACAGTTAAGATGAACTGCAGATAAACTATTTCCTCTCACATACTTTCCATTTTATATATGGGAAAAATTTCAAATTGGTAACTAGCATCTAATTAGTGTGGACTACATCCCAGCTGCTACTCTCAGTATGAGAAAGTCTTAGCATGTATTCTGAGGTGATAGCACTACACCTTAGGCCATTTGAAGCAAGCAGAATTATCTTCTTATATGTCAATATTCTTCTGTGCTGTCTCTACTTGTTTTCAGCAGAAAGCCTTGAAGCACAGGATTGCTTCTCAATTCTCTTGAAAACTTCAAGTAGTTTTATAATCACTTTTGCAGCTATTTCTTTAGGGTTAACTGTCAAAGTTTGATGACTACGAAGAAATGGTCTTAAGAGAATGGTTGAATCAGTGTTCTSCTCTGAACACTAGCACTGATCCCATTTATGTGGTAGAGAGTGCTTAAGTCAGATTGCACTTAAGAGTGAACTGTTTAAGCTGTTCAAACACCAGTAGTAAAAAATCTCAATGCCTTGAATGGGAAAGACTGTTTCTTAAGGGGTAACCTATGCACACTTCAGGAAACATTTAGGGCAGTTTGAAACCTTTCAAGTGGTGTGACACTAAARCTAATTTTCTAAAGCAGATTMTTTCTGCTGGTTCACATGAGTGACAAAATCAGTTTCACATTTAGGGGATGACTCAAACATTGGAAGGGATGCAGCTCTTACTTTTCAGTGTTTTGTTCTAGAAAATACTTACATTTCCGAGGTCAATAATGAAACAATCTCCTTTGTTGAAGCTGGTCCAAGCCAGAGGGACTTCTGTGGCTCTTACAACTCTCCGGCCCTTGATATGCAGCAGCCTCTGAGCACTCAGATCATTAGTAACAACATGATTAAATCCAGAGGCAACACCACCTGCCTGAATAAAACAAAACAAAGAGCCAGCTTTACTTCAGCTTCATTTCTGCAAAGTTACTTTTTTGCTACAGACGAGGAGCTAGCAGTGGAGAAAAACGGTTTATGTAGTGAGAAGCAAGCCAAAGTAATGTACTGGTAAAGAGTGCTGACCACAGACCAGACAGACACCACTGCTGCTGAACCCTCTGGTGTGCACCTTTAGCCAAGGGAGCAGATGTCATTCTCCTCCAAAGGGTTTTCAGATAAACAGGGAAAGTGAAAGCACAGAACTTACAGCACTTTCCAGCCTCCTTCAGAGGATGAGATAATACTGAACCCCATTTTTAGGACAAAAGTCAAGGAGTGAGGAAAAGCAGAAAAATATGCAGCCCCTTTTGAAGTGGTCCAAACTCAAAACTCAGAGGTCCAGGTGGTTTCAGTCCCTGGTTACATGTAGATGGATGGATAATTCCACTGCAGCTCTGTAATTTATGRAAGGAATATTTGCAACAAGAGTCAAGCTGGTAAGGAGTACCAAACTAGGGGAAGTGAGAGCAAACTGCTGATTTACAACCTGTGAGTGTAAATATGAGCATAATCCTGTAAACTGGCTTGGATGYTTGCCACTGTGAGGCACCTTCTCCACTCCTCTGGGAGACTCAGACCTTGTGTTGGAACAGAGACTGGCTCTTGAAATCACAAAAAAAATTTTAAAGTGTAAAAGTTTGGGTGCATCACTGCCAACCTCACTAATGCAGAGTTAAAAGTTTGGTTGTGTAGACACAGAGAAGTTACAAACCTTTATAATGGGGGAAAAAAGGCTGAATGAGCCAGAGCTCCCAGAGCTTCTACTATGGAGATATTCTCAAGAGATAYATTACTCTATTCTTAAAAACACCCCACAGATGTTGGAAAAAAAAAAAAAAGTTACATCTCAGCTATCCAGCTTCTGGAAGTGACACAAGGATGCTGACACCACACCTTTCCAAAAGCTAAAATTTTTCAAAAAKATTTGGGAGATTGTTTTATCTACTTTAGAAAAAAATTGCAGTAGGACTGCAAAAGCATAATTTTTAGATTCAAGTGGAGTTCTGGTCTTTTCCACTCTGTTCATGTTTCTAACCACTTGAGTACACTGAGTTCTGCATTTGAACAAAAATATTTGGTCTGCTAGACAAATTATTTTTAACACCTCCCAAACACAGAGAGTCCCTACTGTGAGCTCTCTTAGACACACAAGTATGAAATTTCTGGACAGCTTTATTTTGGGGAAAAAAATTGGGAAAGGTTTTCACATATCAGAAGAGGAACTGACAAACAAGCTGCTGCTTTCTGTACAAACACYGGGACTCCTACAGTTTAAGATGAGTAGTTTAGATCTAAATACACAAAGCATTAATMAACTATTTTTAAAATCTCCATTTGCAAAGAAAAACATTTGATTTTTATGTAGAGAAAAATGTTACATACAATTTCATAATGTATTTGACAGACACTTTACCCTGTATTTAATTCCTCCTTTGAAGTAACCCACAAACTCAGTAGATTCATATCCTTGAATTTCTCTACTCTGCACAGGCTTTCCTCCTAGATAGTCATCCATTTGAACAGCAAAGATAGCTGCAGCTGTGCTTTCATCCTGGGTGCATTCTTTCCCTGAAATAAGAGGAAATATGTCAAAAAATCATTAATATAATTTTGAATTCTGTTGGAGAAATTATTTTTGCCACAATTGGGCACCGCCTTCAGCAGCTTGTATAAGCCTTGTTTATGTGGAAACAAAGCACTGAATCACAACCTTGTTCACCACCAAATAACATGATCTTCCAGACCATTTCTTGACTGCTTCTAGAACTGCATTCATAAGAAAAARAGAGTGAATAATAGTGAAGTTCTCTTTTTCTCTTAGAATCTTCAAACAAAAGAATAATTTAATTGAGCTGATGGTCAAAGAAAGAAAGGTGATGTGAACAGACTRTCTGGATAGTAAAACGTATTTCTTCTAAGAACAACCACTAAGCCATGAAGCCAAAATCATTCAAAACCAGTCCTCTTGACACAATAATGCAAGCAAGGTATTTTTGCCTGGTACATGTGGGAGAAAGAAAAGCAGCTTTGGGGCTCAGATACTTGCTTCATGACATCACACTTTGTTTTGTACCTTATGGAGATTAGCCTGTTCCCAAGATTGTGGCAAAATAGCCTCTTGRCCCAGTGTGCTGATGCTTGTACATGCTGAAAACAGGCTGTACATTAAACCAAAGATTTTAATGTGTGCCCATACACTTTTGATGAGCAGTTTTAATTGTGTCAAGAAAAATACAAATAGAATCAAGTGAAAAAAAACCAGGCTTCTCAGTAACTACAGAAGGAAAAAGATAAGGTGAAGTCTTCTATTTGGTTCCAAATCACTCCATGATAGAACTTGCTCTGTTCCAATATGCCTTCTCTGACCTGGATACCACCTTAAAGTTGGTGGTAAAGTTTTGGAGGTTTTAGGGATGTTTGTTTCTTTTTCTAAATAGGGGTAATCATATCCATTAAGACCAGATCCTTCTAAATTATTACCTGCAATTACATAACAGGGTYCAGGGTTAAAGAAAAATGGTTTTTGAACAGTCAGAGATAAGAACTACTATCAGACTTGGTCTCATAGCTGTTAGGCAATAAAATACTCAGTGAAACGCCATTAAAAAAAAAACAATTGCGCATCAGTCAAAGCATAAGTTACTCAAGCTTGTATGTAAACCAGATTTACCTTACAGTCTAAGGCACAGACAGCTATAAACAAGCCAGAGCATAAAGGAAAAAAACCCAAGTTTTTACCAAACAGATCCTGGTTCACATGGACAAATTTTATGACTTATCTCTGGGAACAAGGGTTAAAAAATAGTTAAAAATGACCATGCATGATTTGATTAAAGATACTAAGTGGGGTATAGCCAATCTCACTCACACAAGCAGTTTCATACTGGCAAAGTACATGCTGTTTCCWGYAATGATAGCTTCAAGTCCAGACAGCTCCCTTAGGATTAGTACAGCTATTAAGGCATCTCTCAAGTGCCAGTAGAGACAAYTGAGCCAGGATGTCTGAGCAACATTAGAAGAGGATACAGCTGCAGCAAAATAGATCCACATTGATTGCTTGGCCACGCCAACAATGTTGATACACCCAGGTGATCTTGCTCAGAAATTATCCAACCTCAACAGCACCTCAGTGTATGCGAGATACTTGGTAAAACAGTGGCTTTGCCATAAGAAGCTTCAGTGTGGCAGAACAACTGTGGGGTCACTTTACCCATAAGGTGCCAGTCACAGCTCAAGACTGTCAGCAYACTGAGGTCACAGACCATCTGCCCATGGTCTAGACCTCCTTTTAAMCCCTGGAGGATGTCTAAGCAAGGAATTAGGAAGACCTTTGCCACTATGTAATAGGAAAATTTGATGCTGGGGGTCTTTTTTGCTAGTTAAAATCCATTCATAGTCATTGTATGTGGCTGCCACAATAACATACCACAGAAGACAAGMAGGAGTGTCACCAAATGGCAAGGCCCTTGTAAGTACCTAAGACCAAAGTCTGCAGTGTTTCCCCCATCACAAGAATTCTTTATTTATATCCCAAAGTCTGAGTGATAGTGACTGCTGCAGCTATSCAGAGACACTTATGAGAAGTCTTCAGAAAGACCCTACTGTGATCTTCCTGGCCCACAGGTTATACAGTCTTTGCTTACAAGGGAAAAGTTTGGTGTACATAACAGCAGTGTGAATCAATTAAAAATACCAAAATGATTCTATGGTTCTTGCCCTGAGTGTGACTGGCCCACCCAATACACCCTGTCTGAAATCCTGGTCTCCTGTTGCTATTAAGTGTGCAGCAGTGCTAGAGATGTTTCCACCCCACTGCTGAAGTATCTTGCAAGCCCAAAGGGATTTGCCAGCAGTGAGCCTCCCTGCTGCCACCTTGCCAGCTGCACAGCAACAGTGGGTGCCCAGATCACCTGAAGCCATTTAGTCTATCTAAATAGCACCATATCAGCACAACATGTGCATCAATGTGTGCAACTAAAGCTCTTCAGCCACCAGCAATGAGGTTTTAATTGCCRCAAATGTCAGTCACTGTTCTACCTTCCCTTCCCAGGAGCTGCAAACACTCCTGACATCACTCCCTGTGATGTGTCTACCAGACCTTCACTAAGACATGAGTAGTTCCAGCTTCATTAACAAAGGTCTACACAGCCAAACCCTGCAACTAATTAGCAGCACTGCTGACAGAAAAATCTCTGCCAGAAATTCATTCACACTGCAATCCATGATTATACTCTCACCAGAGACAGACACTATTCTGCTTGCCAGCTGGAAAACCCCAAAGACATGCAAAACTCAATGCTCAAACATTTATGCAGAAACAATCCCAGCTTTATCTACAATTATTTTTCAATACCTGCAAAAGCACAATGAGAACTGCACCAACTCAAGCACATTAATGGTAATGTATCTATCTTTATGTACATTCATTGAGATGATTGCCTACAAACACAAACTTGGTGAAATAAGAAAAAAGTAGTAAATTTCAGGCAGCTAAACAGCAATCCTGTGGTAGGATGACTCTGTGGCCAGATGGGGAAATCAAATGAAACCTCCAAGAAATGAGGAAGTCACGTAAAACACAATTATGTCAGGCTTCAACTTTAATGTAAAGTGGGCTAGTCAAGGTGGAAGGCAAAAGGTATCAGCCCGGCTCCAATCCCAGCAGGSTGGCAGACTGATATTAACAAGGTTTTAAAGAAAACCTGGTGTCTTTGCATGTGATCTCTAACATCAGAAAACAAAATTAATCTTGCTGGAAAAGGCTCACCCGGACACAAACCAGAGCAACACCACAGGGAGATGGTSAAGAGGACATTTTCATCCAGATGGAAACAAAGGCAAGAAAACTCTTCATGTGAGTGARGGCGAGTTCTGAGACTCCAGAACCTCTGTTGGACGCAGCCCAGATTTGACTTTAACACTTCAGTACTACTTTTCCAAACCAACATCACAAAGTGAGCAAGCTTTTGCCTTTCTGCCACACCCCACTGTTCCACCACTTAGTCCCCCAGCATCGGAACGCATGACGCTTGGCACCACCCTGATCCTTGGTGGCAGCCCCACTTCTGCCTCCACCTCGAGTACCCCTCTCGGAAGCCTCGCACCCGCAGCCTTACTGAGCAGGGCGGGAAAAACCCTGGATGTCCTGGAATCCGGCAAGCCCTCCAGCAGCAGGGTGGGCACTACGGGCTCTCCCCCCCGCTCCTACCGAGCCAGTAGTGCAGGCGGTAGGCGACGTTGGTCCCGCGGCGCTCCGTGCGCAGCACCAGGTACGCGTCCCCAACAAAGAAGTCGCCGTAGCGGCTCGGGGGCACCGGCACCAGCTCCAGCCGCTCAACGCGCCACACCTGCAGCCCGCTCTGCTGCCCGGCCTCGGCGAACGCCGGCGAGGGCCGCTCGGGAGCCATGGCTGAAAGCGGAAAGTCCGCGAAGCTCCGCACCGCCCGTTTATAGCGGCGGGCGGGCGGGCGGGGCCGGCCCTGGGCGGGCGCGGAGCACGCTGCGGAGGGATGCGCCCGTCCCACCCCTTCCAGCCGCGCCCAGGGCCGTCTAGAACTAAGCTGTCCCTTAGTTCTTCGTTTTTAACACGCCTGTAAAACAAACTCGCCCGGAACCCCTTCTGCTTCTGTGCCCAGCGCCGCTTCAGGGGTGTTGTAAAAAAATCAGCCACCCTCACTGCAAAYAGAGAACGTTTCTCTATTCTAAAATATTAGGAGAAAACCCCAGAAAAGACAAGAAAGAAAATAAAAGTACAAGAGGGCTAATACAGTATCTGCGGATGTTGTAGCATTGTGCTGTTTGCTTTTATGATTATCACATCTTCCTTGCATGAACTGCTCATACCAGAACACAAAGAGTTTCTGTAGCTTGCACTTGCGGCGGAGCGCTTTTTCATGCCCGGCTGGAATGGCAGAGCACAGCCCTYATTCACCCAGTAATCTCATTTCTTTTGTTCAATACTGATAGGAATTTCGAGGGGGGGGAACATTCCTCTAAGATTCCAGGTGAAGCCCAGAATTTATGTAAATTTCCCTTTCTCAGAAAATTCAAAAGAGTTCTGCTGGTGTTTATCCAAAACTGTACAGCAGCAGCCCAAAAGGTTTTAAATCCACTTCCTACTTGTCTGTCTCCTTTATAAATATTGGGTACATCAACATGACAATTGCAGTTTTCATTGCAATATGAAAATTACAGCAAATTACTGTTTCCCATCTA
The DNA here is from genome assembly GCA_902810485.1 of Alauda arvensis. Classification (NCBI taxonomy): domain Eukaryota; kingdom Metazoa; phylum Chordata; class Aves; order Passeriformes; family Alaudidae; genus Alauda; species Alauda arvensis. The sequence goes on along the minus strand of CADDXX010000269.1, from coordinate 303,506 downwards.
ATATTGATAGGCAGACCAGTCTGGGTAAAATACAAGCAGATGTAGTGCAAGCTCTCAGTATATCAAAAGATACATTTCAGAAAGGGTTTTGTTCAGCTTCATCATCTTATCCACCTGGATGAGTTTTGAAGCTCGTAATTTCCCCACTGGGTTGCTTTGTCAAGTYAATACAAGAAGAATGCAAGTACCCACCCACAGGCAAATCAGGGCTCCCTGAGCAACTGGGAGAGGCACTGCTAAATGCAACGGAGAGAGCATCTTTGCTGACAAAATAAAGGTTAAAAAAAGCACACCACAACTAAGAAATTTGTGTGGCTATCTTCCCATCTTCTCTTTGTACTGTCTTGAGGCAAAACATGACCTCACACTGTGTGTACCCACTATCATCTCCCATTTTGGTGGRCACCCTGTCATCGGTTTGCCAAACAGAGGTACACAGGCACCCTCAGCTTTACCCTCACTGTTTAAAAAGCAAACTCTRTGTGCTCTGTTTTGTCTTAAGGTCCAGCTAAACATGGTGCTGCTTACCTTCACAAGTTCATAGCCAGGCATTTTATCCCTCATTCTGCCAGGGCTGCAGTTAGCCTGMTTGATAAACAGTGTAATTCCCAAATAAAATATACCTTTCTCAAGATGTTCATCATGTGAAGAAGAAAAAAATTGAGGAAGAGTATCCAAAAAATTCCAGCAGTTCCAGTTTCAATATGGTATCAGAAATATTTTGAATATTCAAAAGTGAATTATCAAATTTGTCCTCCCGTTTCTGCCAATTGTTCTTCTGTTCACTTCTACTGACTTAAGCACTTCTACACTAAGCAGTTTTTCTAATTGMATGGCTTTTTGCATTGTTGTGCATTAGTTTGCTCAGTCAGTGAGGGCAGAACTTACCACATACTCTCTAATTGTATGTGTTTGCTATTTCTTCTGAAGTTGTCCAGATGAACTTGCTTTGCAATTGTGCTGTTTTCCCCATACAGGTGTTCAAACCAGTGTTATGCAGCTTCACGTCTCCAACATGTTCTACTTGTCTTGCCAAGATAAAATTGTTCATGCACAAATTGCACAGAATAGGTYGGTTAAATTTATATCTACTTATTACAGCTTTAAATTTTAAATCTACAGACTAAATACTCCTCTAAGGGGAATGCCTCTTGTTGGCATGAGATGCATGCTGTTTGTTTAGCACTGAGCATTCCCAGTATCACACACCAATGGACAAAGGTTAAAGACACAAGAACAGTTTAATTGTTTTGTCTCAGTGTCTGTGGCACTTCCCAGACACAAAGGATGTTAGTACTGACAGCACAGTTTTGTCATGCCTGAGTTTTACCAGGATTATGTAATCACTTATTGGTTGCTGGCAAAGAAAAACTTGGATTGAAGTTTGTATCCTAAGTGCCAGGATACTTGTTTGTACTCTTCTGTGTAAATTTTTGACTGTTTGCAAATCTTGCTTTTGCAATCTCACTTTAATGAAAGTTGTACTGTCTTTTGTCTCAATCCATCATTTTTTTTGTAGCAAAAGTAAGAACTAACATTCTTAACATGACAGATTTTCATAAATTTTTAAATAATCAAGAACTTTYTAACATGGTTAATCAAAAGTGAATTTTTGGAGAAATTTTGGAGTATCTTAAAAGTTGCACATTTATAATTACTTTTTATGTGCTTTTGCATGTCCTCTGACATAGTAATTGGAGAGGACTAAAAATAACATTGTTTTTGTGACTCAGAAGTCCGTGGTCAAATGGTAATTACTACTGTCATTAGAAATTGCACTGTAATGGAATTTTAGACTACCTGAAGATTTAAAGAAATTTTTCTAATTTACTGAAGATTGTATCTTGCTGATAAACTATGACTTTTTCAGAAGGATGGCAAAGGCCTAGCACTGTTTTAGCTTTGTAGCAAAGAGAAATAATTTTACACCACACTTTTCCTGGGGGGAAGGCCTGATGTAGCAGTTGGCTGCTGTCACAGCCCAGGAACACAGTTATGGGGTAAAGGTGCAGCTTTCTGCCTGCTCAACTGCACTGTTTGAGGTGTGGCCATCTTTAAATGCCTGTCTTTTTCCCAAGTCCTGATAGATCACACAGGAGTGTTAGAAGATGTTTGTGCTCCTCATCTAGTCCTTAAAAAAACAGATTCAAATGTATTTAATTTAAAGCTTTGCTGTGACTCAGAGAATTCAAGGATTTATGAAAAACTTTGTTATTTAACTTCGCTCACTTATTTCCCAAGTATTTTGTTATGTTGAATAAGGGTCTTTTTCCATCAAAGTATTGTTATAATACACTACATATATTCTGGCATTCACCAGAATACCAGAATGCAATGTCCCAAGTTCTGATTTTTGCCCCAGGTAGGGGAAAGGTTCACAAAAACACAGGGTGGTGTTTCCAGTTGACATACACAAGGAACCTAAAAGGGCTCCCAGAAGTTAAGCCCCAGCAGGAATAACTTTCAGCTTATACAAAGTCTAAGGTTTGAGTCCTTCTGCAAAGCCTGACTTACAGTTACAGGAGCTAACAATGGAAAGAATGAAAGGGGAGAGAATATTTTCAAATGTCTCATGTGTTTCCTTCTACAAAGTTTATTTCTTCTTCACCCCAATTGGCAAATGCCCTCCTGAACTCTATAACCCTACCTAAACAAGGGGATTACAGATGTTTAGTTTTGCCTCTAGTTTCACATGACAAAGTTTCCTGTACACAGAATATGTGTGTCAAAAGCACGCTCTTGTCCAGTCACAGAAGTCAATCTGTCTCATCTGTCCTGTTGCTGAATTACAAATCAATAGTTATTCCAGATTTAGCCTAAATACAGTGCCAGTTTGAAGATCTGAGCTAAATTCTTATTCCAATATTCATCTAAAAATAATGATTACTGATAATGTAAGAGCTGAAGGAGAATTTGACCATACATCTTTAAAAGCCAGGTTATCAAAACAAGCTGTGGAATTATATACCACTTGCTAATTCTCTCTATTCTTTCATCATCCTTCCATCCTGTGTGGTAACTCAGCTTCAGCTGGAGAGAACATGATGAAGAAAGACTGAAACCTAACTTTCCTCCTTATTGGCAAGGTTTGAGTTATGAAGCTGCCAGAGGAGAGGTATGAAAAACCTGGCATAATGGTATGAAGTTCTCCTTTACCTTTAAGACAGGATCCTTCAAGTCCAGAGCAAATAAAGGGCCTCAGTGTGCAGCTTTGAGGCAGGTGTCTTAGGCACAGAGAAAGCAGGATCACAGCTACACCATGTGCACCAAGTTGGCACCTGGCTAGCTCCTCCCTGCTTAGTGAGCACTGTCACTCCCTGTGGCAGTCCTTGTGCTCCTGAACAGGCTGTGAGGGATTCTTCAGTGGCACCCACCACTCTCACCTGTGCAGGCAAGGACACCACCAGCAGCTGAGAAGCTCTGACTCTCCAAATCCATCCTTCAGCACTGGGCCTAAGTAGAGCAGTAGAGAAAGCAGTCTGAGTGCTGGCTTCAGTCAGAGAATCTAGGCAAACATTTTTGACACTGGGATAGCGAGAAGTGAAGTGTTAATTATGAAGTATGTTATAGCTCCTTGAATTTTTCTTTTGTTCTTCCCTTGAAATATTCAATGAGCAGCATAAATGTTTAATCAAGAAATTYTGAGTATACATTCATTTCAAGCCACAGTATTATAGCATTATATATTATAYTTCAAGAAGTCAGAGAGAGGGAATTGAAGCAGTCCTTCAAAAATCACCTATCTTCCAAAAGACAGAAGGTTGCCTTTATATTCCTGTGACATAACATTTCCTGTAATGATCATGAGATTAGGYAAGATTTAGAAAAATATATTCTCAGGCTCATCATTTTACCCATCTTGACTATCTAGACAGAGAAATGTTGCCATGATTCCCATCAGTGATTAATCATCCTGTCCACATTACATGCTCATTTGGTCTACCAAAGGAATAAATCATGCTGTTCTTTATGTAGCCCAGTAAGTTTCACCAAGACCATCCCTCTTATCCTTAGTTTTGCTTTCTTATATTTAGATATAGTGGTCTCAAGTTCATGGGGAAAATATCCAGCCCTTTTCAAAAAGTTCAAATTTTAGTGAATCAGCGTGCATTTATTTAAACTAGAAAAAAWTATAGTTTAAATAATTTTTTATGTATTTAATATCTTTACTGAGAAGTGTTCAGAAGTACTGACCAGAAGGTATTAGTCAGAAAGTGTAACTAAAACAAGACTATTTTATATCAGATGATACCTTTGATTATTGCTACAAAGCCTCTTTCACATGCTTTTATCAATTTCCACAGTATTGCTGGGACTAAGGTGTACACTGCTTTGTGAAAAAAATATTGCAAAGGATGGATGGGAATTAAACCCTGATTTCTGTATTTATGTATTTAATTATTTACAAAAGTTCAAATATATAGTCTAAAGAGGGCCACTGTAAGGTAGTTACAGAATTTGTCTGCATAGATTGATATTCTCTAAGTGTCAAGGAGTATCATTATCCATTTTGAATTTGAAAATACTGTAAATTTGGTCTGACTATAATTTCCTAAGGATATTTTCTGTGCTAAGAAGTGATAATGGAAGCTTCTTATTTCTGTATTGCAGATACAGGTTTTAATGATGGCTTAAGTTATTTCTGAATACTTGGAAAAGAGAGACAAGGCTGTTTGCCACACTTCCATTTACCATCAGTGCAGTAATTAAAGTTAAAAGCACCWAAATAAAGCTGAGGAAGAGAAAGAGGAAGAGAGTTTTACTCAGAAACAAGAATTCAAGAACCATTTGAAGAAAGCATGCTCGTCTTCTGGACCCATTTATTAAATATGCAACATCCACTAAGGTCAAATTCTCCAACAAGAGATCCCTAAATCTGTTGAAGGAGTGCCTGAAATCTTGGATATGGCAGTATGGAATGTACAGAGAACCCAGGGAAAACAATCTTCTCTATCTGTATAAACCAGTGGCTCTTCTAGACATCTGCTCACAAAGAGGGAAGAAGTAACAACCAAATTGACAGAAAAGTGGTAGTCAGCAAYACTGCTGGTAGTTACCTAAACTGAGGGAAGATTTCACTTTATTTCATTGCATTCTTAAATAGTAGATGTTTCCCTCATTATTTTCTTGATACTAACTTTTCTGAGAAGGTTACTGAAATTAATACAGAAAGGAACAATCATTGTGCAATGTTAAACTAAGACTCTMAGGAAAGAATATTTTTATAAGTTTCTAATTGCAGGTGTGTTTGAAATAAAGTTTATTCTGAGATAGCTTTTTCTCTTGCATGAAGACTATCTCAATGTCTTTATGCATTTAAAGATTATTTAACCATGAATAAAAGTAGGATTTAAGCTTCTTTAAGCTTTTTAAAATTTTCAGAATAACACAGTTCACTGCAATGCTATGGCTGTTTTCTAAATACAGAGTAGCTCCTCATTTTCATCAAATCTCACCATAAATTTATCCTGGATTTGAAAACCATGTATTGAAACTAATTTTTAAAAAAACATTAATTGACATTAATGTAAATTTTGAAACAACTTCTAAAAGTTTGCAYCAGTTTTTAATTCACTGACCATGAAGACTAAGTCACCAAAATATCTGAAGCAGAAAAGAAGGGGAGGAAGAGAGGAAGACTTTCTCTTTTCTGACTTTGTGAAAAAAGTCTGCTTGAAGGTTTCTTGAATTTAGTACATCAGCTGGAAAAAATAAAAATTTTCTGGACTGTTCAAAATATCCAGTTCTTACCAAGCTCATACAGGAATGTGTTTATGCCTCATATTTTTTTTCTTAAGCTCAAGAGTATTGTTATACTTTCATTAATGAAAGTGGTTTTATAACATATTTGAGAATTATTAACTTTGTTACTGTGTGTCAGCATTTATGTATTAGCCCTAAGTTGCCAACACAACACTAAGAACACTAACAAAAGTCCTGTCACAGCATTTTAGAGTGAATAGTCTCAGCACTGCTTCAGTTTCAACAGGGCAGCAAAGCTTCCTTGATCAGCCTTCCCCAATTAAATGAGTTGTTTCTAAGATCACTGATATTTATTGGGGATCAGCCCATTGAATTTAACAGATCTGAAAGCAAAGTTCTCTGAAGAACAAAGGCATCCATGCATCTGTTTTTTCATCGGGGCACCAGATTTATAGAATTAACTTCTTCCTTTTCTCTGAGATATTAAAAGTATASTAATTTGCCAAAAAGCTGCTGACATTTGCCATCATTCTGAAGGTAGCTTCTAAAATAATTATCTCTTGGTAGTTCATGTTCAAGATGGGATCTTGATATTGCTCAAGAGGTCTACAGAAAGATCTATTTTAAATCAAATTCCTGTTTCAAGAGTCTGAGACATACTTACTGGCAAAGGACCCAACATCTTTGTTTTCTGATTAGCCCTATACCAAGAAAGCATGGAGGTGCCTCGACATTAAGTGTTGACCTGCCAACACAACATTTATTTTGAATTTGCTTTCATAAGTCTAAGTGACAAGAAAAGGCATGGAGGAATATTGTTAGGCTTTTTTGTCACTCATCAGGAACATGAGAGGAAGTCTGAAGAACACACATTTCCTATCAACTGAAGTCTAATTAGTAAATCATACATGTCCCTCAGCTTTAGATGCCAATGCAAAAGTTAATCTTATAGGAATCAATACACCTTCTTAGTGCCTTGTTTTGAGGAGCCTATTATCCTAGAGAAGGTATGTCCTCAGGGACACAGTGCATTATCTTTGCAGACCCTCTTCTCCAGATTACTCTTCCTATTTGATTGTCCACTGACAAAGAACAGATACCAAATAAAATAAAACATAGGGTAAAATGCATAACTGATTTGAAACAGTGAAATGTGCAGCTTATTTACAACTCTCAATCCTAGCTAGCATTAGGTATAACTCTCAGAATAAATTAATTTTCTCACCAAAAAAAGACTTAAAACCTAATGTCTCTGATATATCATCTCCTTATTTCCTTCATGTTAGTAATATGTGAGAGACCAGAATTTTAATGGTAATGACTCAAAACAATTGGCCATTTGTGCTCTGAGTGCTCTGCTGACCTTGAGCAAAGTAACCACTCTGTGCAGAGAGGTGCACGTCTACCACAGAGGCTACAAGCTGTGGTTTGAGCCAGTTAAAGGAAGAGGTCAATAAATAGCACATCCTGCAAGGTGAGATAGTGCTTTTTATCATGCCAAWGTTCTCTCTTAGAGAATTGGCTCAGATGTGAAAACTCTCTGGGGAAGTACAGGGACATTCACACATAGGCCATAATTCACTCAGCTACACTGATGAGAGACAGYCGTGATGTCTTAGAAGGRGCCATAAACCATCAAAGACCCCCAAAGTGCTCCATGCTCCACAGTGTTACATCATACGGTGTAAAACTCCTCACCCCARGAGGAGCTACCTGGGCATTCCCACCAAACCTGAGAGTATGTTAACCCATTCAACTTTGTGTCTCATGGGCTTTCCCCATCCCCAGGGGATYGGAAATGCCACCATCACTCATCAAAATTCCAACCAAGTCTTGCTGCTGGGCCCACAGATAGTAACTATATACCTTTCTACTCTTATCCTTTCTTTCTTTTCCCTTTTACATTTTCTGAAGTGTTATTTTTATACTTTTTTATTATTATAGATAATAACCAAAATGTCTACACAGTGTTTTCCATTGCAACCAAATTGCTCTAAAATAAACCCTAAAGATATATATATATTTATAAACATTACATTTCCTTTCTCTCTAATACACCCCAAGGGATCTAATATCAAGTACCTGGCTTACCCTCCCTTTCTGAGGCAGGTTGTAACAAATATTGTATATACATGTGCTCCCAAASAGATCTCCAGCATTCACTAGTTCCAGAATAAAACTGTTGAACAGATACCAAGCAGTCTTTAGATTTTCTTCTAGATCAGTAGTCTAGGTCTTTTCCYTGGGTCTTCAGTTTATCCTGCTAACTTAAATCCCATCCCACCCCCTCTGTGCAATGCTTTAAGGTCTCTGACATTTTCCTGTCCCATGTTTCCAAGCCTTCTTGACTAGACCTGCTAGAAGCAAAACATAAATGTTATCTGTATACAAACCATTCCCCCTTCCTATATGACTTTTGTACATTTCTCAAATTTCTATTTCTAAAAATAAAACCCTAAACACTGCCACAGAAGAATGGGCAATGCCCAGTCTTACAAGACCTACAATGTTGTGAAACTGTGATATACTGTGTGATGCTAGGAAAAAAAGAAACCAAASAAAATAAACAAACTCCCCCCAAACACCATCACAATGAAATCAACAAATAGGTTTATAAATATTGGGCTCTTTTTTGTTCAATGACAATGCAACAGAAAGCTATGTGCATGGACAGCGTGCTTGAAATTGCAGATAATGGAAGACACTTAAGGCTCTGTCCTTCCTGGATTCAAGAGAAGTATTTTCCTTGCTCAATCCCAGGCAGTMAACATGACACACTTGCACAGCTCCTGCATGGTAGGGCTCATGTTTTGCACAGGCTGTGCCAGCCAGCTTTTGAAGACAGAATCAGAGGGACGTAATCAGAAGGACCAGTGCACATTGTAACATTTGTTCCAGTACAGGCCATCATATCCTCTTTCCTTCCTTGCCTTTTYSACAAGGTCAGAAAATTTCCTTTGTTAGTAACAGAAAAATCCCTTTGCTATCCTTTGACTTTCTCTGTTTTTAGTTATTTTCACTGGTAACATTTTGTTATTTACTTTCAAAAGTACATAACYATCAACAAGAAYAATTATACTCACAGGAAAAACACACAGGAACCCAGCTTTTTATGGCTCAGTGTTTTGACATTCCACTGGCTGTCATGCAACCAATTTTTTTTTTTTGCGTTTTCCTATCCATCTCTTGAAATGTACATTCAAGAAATAACCATCACTGCTTGACTACCATTTTCTTCAAATAAGCAAGTAAGAAACAAGTGAAAACAACCTGTTTCCCTTTATGAAGTAAAAAATGATAGTCAAAGAGTCAGTTGAAGAACACATTACTACAGATAAATTTATTTTCCAAAGCATAATTGTGGTACAAACTGCATGACAGACACTTCCTTCATTTACTTTTTCCATCTAAGAAAATGCCTCTGTGGAGGAAAAGTAGCACTTCGATGTTATAAAGCTTGATGTTTTAAACAGTTATAGAATAGAGTTTCTGTGTTTCACACACTGTCTGTTGGTTTGTAACTTGAGGAAATCCCAGGGTACTAAAACTAAACTGACTCTTTAKGAAAAGAACCATGTACAGGCAGCTTGCAGCCACAGCTGCTTTTCCAGCAATGCACATCCCACTGCCTCTCCCAAAGCCCTCTCCTCATGACTTCACAGCGCCCTCTTCTTTTCCTCACCCCTGATAAGTATCCTTCGCCATGGTGAGAACAAAATGCAGCCAGAACAGTCCCAGCACTTTCCGAGCTGTTACAGTGGTTGGCGTCAAAGGAAAAGASGGTTTTATTCTCATCTAAGTGAAAGAAAGAATCCCACAATATTTTTCATTTGGCTTCACTCCTTTATTTAGCATTGCAAAGGTCTCAACTGCATCTATGTTTTGGGATGCAGTTAGTGCCTTATTATAGACAGTCCCCTATTTAAAGCAAGTTAATATTTTTCTTCCTTATATGAACTAAATAGTGCAGTGTTAGCTAACTGCCGTTGTGTTATTAAGGTAATAAAATTACCCCACTGCTATCAGCACAACATGATAAGGTATAATGCAGTGCTCAAAGCAATATTCAATGGAGCAGAGAAGTATCCAACAGAAAATTATTTCTTCTGTTTTTTCCAGTATATTAATTTTAATTGCAGTCAATACAAGATTATTTTTTATTGCAAACCAACCTGCTATCTTGATCATCTTTTGTAAGTCAGGTCTCAGAAAGTTTTTAATAAATAAATCTTTAAATGTTAGATTTTTAGCACATTGTTAAGTTGATTATTTCATGTCTTTTTATGATTTTGTTCCATAGGAAAGACATAAAATTTGGTATTTCAAAGGCTCACTGTGTCAAATATATTAACACTTTCAACAGTACTTAAAATTTGATGACTACCTGAATACTCTAGGTATGTGTGCTAACATTTTCAAATGTTTGGTTTTGTCACGGAGGAAGGATTTAAAAAAGGTGTCTTTTAGTTGAACTTGGGCATAAATTCATGGCAAAGAATGTAATCAAAGTTATAGAAGTATTGACAGAGATTAGAATTAGGAGTCACAGGATCACAGAATCAGCTAGGCTGGGAAAAAACCTTTGAGATCATCAAGTCCAGCCTATGACCTAACACTACCTTGCAAACTAGACCATGGCCCTAAGTGCAACATCCAGTCTTCTCTTAAAGTTCTGTGTGCAAATCAAACATAGATTTTAACCATGGTAATCATTCGTGAGTTCCAGAAATCACAGTGGATATGGCTAAATCTAACCCAAAGTACAACAGTTTTAGAGATAACAATTGAAGTATMTGGGGGATGGCAGAGGATGTCCTGAGCAGAAACCTTGAAATCTGTTTTATTATGCAATTTGTTTTATCATAAAGATATATAGGGTAAGTTCTATACATATGCAAAATACAAGTATTGATAAATTACAGAATCTACTGATTTGTCTTTATAGAGTCAGTATGTGTGGGTGACAGATCTGAACTTTTGTGCAACACTTGCTCCTTCTGGTCATTTATGAAATCGCAATATTTACTGGTAACCTGTAAACCCACTTCTTCCTTTTAGCATTTCAGAAAGTATCCACATTGTCTCTGCATCTATATAAGCTGTAGAGGTTTTCATTAAGCAGTTTCTAAAGGAACAATCTCATAGTGCTGCCTAAAACAAAAGAATTCATCTCCATTAAGCCTGTTTTAAAGTACACTGAAGTTAATGGAAAAATACCAACTGACTGGAGCAGATTCTAGATCAGGGACATTTTTGGTAATGGCTACTGTGCATTACTCATATACTGGGCTAAGAGGTGTTCACACTGAAGCTGACTGTGCCCAAAGGCTGGCATAGCTGTCAGCAGCATTTAAAGTGCATTCTCACCCCCACAATGAGCATGCAAAAATGAAAAGAATGAAAATATTTTGGTTGCATCCCTAACTGCTGAGGCAAGAGAACATCAGTTTAGCCAGCCCTTGATACAAAGACCATACTCTGCTTCCTCTGGAGTTTAAAAGCTTTGCAAAGTGTGTCAGATGAGATGAAGATCAGCAAACATCTCTGCAGGGCAGTCTCAGGCCCATTTGGACTCTGAATTTGAGTGTGTAACAAGAGGCACAAGTTGATGCTAATATGAGGCCAACATGAAGAGTTGTCAGAGCTCTCTGCTCTGGTGCTGCACTTCTTCCATGTGTACCTATAAAACAGTGCAGTGGGCAGTGATGCAGAGACACAGCAGAATGCCAGTGACACTGCACTCCTGCTGGGCTCTACTGCATGCAGCTGCCCTGCACCAAGCCAACACTGCAGTGCAAACAGAACTGCTCTCTGGAGAGCCTCTCAATCTCCATGTTGTAAAGCAGCATCAGCAGCATTTTCAGATCAAGCCACTGCACTGTATTGGTAAGCCTGGGTGGGTAATGGGGGCTTCTGTCTGCACAGCTGGATAACAGCACTGCAGCTGCCTTTCACAACAGCTACAGCTGAGTGTGACACCCCTGTAAATATCTGGAAGCAAGATATCTGTCTTGCCAGTAGCAGTAATGCTCTTAAAKCTGCTTTCTTGCAAGTATGTGCAATTGGAAGAAAACTCTACTTCTTCACAGTGTTCTTAACAGGACTAGTTGGGGTTTTCTTACTCACATATATCATATATGATAAAGGTATTTAGCATAAACGAAGCAGGTAAACAAAACAAGCCAGCATTTTCAAAAACTTCTCATCTCAGTTTCAATTCTTAGGATATTTCTTATTGTATATAATAAGTAAAGACGAGTAAAGAGGATTATCCATGCAGAGATTTACTGTAGGTACTTTTGTTTCTTTAATAACCTTTGTACCCCAGGGTCTCCAGCAAGTGAACTCTCCTCACTGCAGAGCAGATCTGTGTTTTTTTCCTGACTCTTCTAAGTGAAAGAGTAAAGTTGTCAAAGCCAGGAAATGAAAGTCTGTAACGTGTCCATGTGTCTCACTCCCCACTGCAGACTAGCACAAGGAGCTACCTTCCATCTTGTGGGTCATAATGAAGACACCCACATTTTTAAAGATGAGGTGTCATTCACAGAGGTTAATGACAAGCTCATTCCTCTTTTCCTCAGGAGCACTAGAAATGCCTTCACATGTGTTACAAGAGATCAAATTTACTTGCAAGAGTTTGTCTGAAATCGACTCTTCCCTCAGGCKCTTGGGGCAATTAATTTACCTGCCCTGTGCCTCCTTTTTTCCATCTGTCAAAAGACCAAGTCAGCATCATTCCTTTGAAGGATTTCCACATGTGTCACTTGATTAGACTGTCACTCCTATCACTATGAGGAGGTCCAGCTAAAAYTTTATCATAATCCATAATCAGTATAGATACAATGCCATTATCTTATGTCTACCAAGCTCTAACAAGAGCTCCAGATCCAARCATTTAATTTGAGCCATGCACACAAACCTTTTACTGGGCTGGGTTTGTGTGGCATTCAGGAAATGAGTAATTTACAAGACTGGGRACTTTATCCTTTCCAAACTGAAATTTGGGGAACTACAAATTTCAAACAATGTCTGGAGATTCATTGCAATTGACAGGAAGCCCTCTTRAACAAAATATATGCCTTTTTTATTGTCAACATCTTGCACAGTTTTTATTTTCAAGTGCTGCATCTTGGAAATGCCAATCTCTACAAYAGTGCACACAGAGCTAGAAGATCTTCACATAAAGGGTTCTTACTGTGTTCCTAGCTTTCTGCAGTGGTATATATCTCACTGTCTTTGGACAAGACAAAATGATTCCATATGCAATTTTCTATGCTAAATCACTTCCTGGGGTGCATTTACCGTGCAGGTTACATATAGTTTAAGTGTAAAGATTTGTGTCCAAATATGGCTCTGGATACACCTCCAAAGCCCTCAGCAATGCAGACTATGACTAAAAAGTGCTTCCCCCTGTTGCACTCAACATCCACACACACTGCTTAGAAAAGGAATTGAAACTACCTGACTGTGTGTAGCTTTCAGCAGTCCATTCCTAATCATCAGAGTCAAGAGCAAAGCAGATGTGTCCATTTTTATTTAGGCTTCTAGGAAGAGAAAATGCATGAGGGTTTATTTTGGCACAGTCTGCTGATCCCCCAGCTCCTGGGTGCAGAGGACAGGCAGTTTCCAAAGTAAGCTCATGGTGGCACTCAGCATCTGTAGTTGCCAGGAGCTTGATGGGCCGTGCCCTTTTTTTTAATCTCCAGATAATTCAGAGGCTGGTTAGAGAAAAGAATTAGTGATTTGGAAGTGTTGGTAAGTAATTTTTAGCAATAGTGAGGGGAAATAGAGGGGAATTTGTTAAGTAGAAAGAGATAATAATTCTGATTTCCATGYTATTTCAGAAATTGGGGCTTAAGGTAAAGAGGTCAAATACTCACTAATATACCAAAGTGCATTTAGTGTGTTTCTGCGCCATGCTGGTATTTACAGTTATATATATGTTATTTTCCCCTCAATGCTCTATTTGTTAATCTTCAGTAATGTAAATGGGAGCTGTTTTATAAGCAAAGGCATTATAGTTCAGAGATCTCTACATTTAAGAGTTTGGTGTGTATATATAAATCATAAAAACATCCATCCAGCATCTGCTTATTCTGAAATAGTCAGTGTCTTTGAACAGTCTAATATGGACATCTTGATTCCTAAAAATGAATTRCCATATGCAATACTGTGTAATTTTCTGCTAAAGGCTGAAATAAGAAAATGTTCTACAACAGACTATCTTTCCAACTCCATCAAAGCTCTCAACAAGAGCTAGAGAAAGAATCTTGAAAAGCTAAAGGAAAGGAATGGTCCACCTCCCTAGATCTCCAGTACAGTGACACTTCCCTTAGGATATGCCAGATATCCTCTCAAGACCATGTGATTAAAAATATTCTGAAATTAATGTAACTATTATTATTGTTGTTACTTCAAAACATTTTGATGCAGAGAAAAGCAATAAGTTGTCTTTTAATTTGACTAACYGGAAATAAAGCAGATTTAGGTGGCCAGGGACTCTCTGGCAGTAGCAGCTCTGGATCCCACTTGCTTTCACGAGATTTGTATGTAAGAAATCTCCTGTCAGAGTTCTTTTGCTTTCATTTCAGTGGTTCAAGTTCAAGATCTGAAAATATTAAGCAAGCAGTATTTATAAGCTATAGGAARAACTGTCTGGATTCTAGGATTTGAAAAGCTATGCTTATTGTTAATCAGCTAGGATCCASAAAAAGGAGCATTCAGACATCCACAGTAAACATTATAAGCAAAAATTATTCTGTCCATGGCCTTGCTGTGAACAAAGCCTTGCCTTTGTCTACAAAGAAAGCAGTGTTTCATTCTACATAGTATGTATGTGTGTGTACTTAATTTATGTGTAGTTAATTATTTTCAAAGAAGCTGTCCTTATGGGAGGTGAAGCTAYAGAAACACTAAAGGGCAGGCACCCCTTCCTGGACCATCCACCACACCAGGAATGCACATATGGACTGTTGTAGCTACCATGAGTACAGCAGACATTGGACTTGAATCAGTTGCCTGGAAATAACCCCCTTTACAAGGCTGAAATTRCAGTCTTATCAGAAAAATCAACATTAACAAGTAATTTTTAGCCAGTAATCCTGCTTGCACCAGGTGTCCTYAAATCTAAGTGTCTTTGCATAAGTGAACTAGTGTAGTTTCTGTGATCTGAGTCTGCTACTTAGAGCTTGGAAGTGGAATTTCTCTGATATTGGAACTTAGGGGAAAAACTACTCATTGGTCTTCAAGTTTCACYRAAGGCCACTTAAGACAAGTTTGAGGGTTCTGCACTCTTATTCCTGCTCCCTGCTGYTGAAGTAATGCTCCTAAATTTTCTAACACAAWAAATGTGCATGTTGTGAAGGACTCACCCGTGTTTAAATGCTGTGATTTTAACTTCAGGTTGAAAGGATCTCTGGGGTAACCCATCACAGAATTTGGTAAATTAGCTTCATACTGCATTTGAAAAGGAAAATACATTTTAACATCAGAAAAATACATTTTATTTTAACATAAAATACATGCCTAGAACCAGGACTATTGAAAAATAAAAAAAAATTGAAGGAATGAAACGCCATTAAAAAAAAAAACAAACTTGAAACAAAGTGAAAACAATAAAATGGAAAGGGATGACATGAAGTCCAGGGAAATGGACCAAACTTTGTCAAATTCACACTCATTGAAATTGCAAGGTTTCATATCCTTTCTTGAAATGAAAGGAAATTAAATCTTGAAATCAGAGAACAAAGTGTAACAAACACTCTGGAATGGAGATATGATAAAATCAAATGCAATTTTTTTAAAAAAGGAAATTTGGAAATGGAGCTAATACAATGAAATGGATTGGGATAACATGAAGTGCAGGGAGATGGATCAAGCCTTGCCAAATTGATCCTCACTGAAATCACAAGATTGGAATTTGTCATTTCCTCAAAGGAAATGAAATCTTGAAATCAGAGAACAAAGTGCAACAAACATTCCGTAAAGGAGATATGAAAAAAGGCCAATTTGGTAATGGAGTGACTATGAGGAAATAGACTAGGATGACATCAGGTCCCRTTCCAATTTTGAAACTTGCCAAAATTATACTGAAATCTCGAAATCAGGAACCCAAGTGAAACGAAGGGACACGAGAAGAAATTGAAGAAATTAAATGCTATTAAAAAAAAAAAAATCGTACCGAAGTGAAACCAGTGAAATGGAATGGGATGACACTAGGGGGAATTAAGTTCATTGATCAAGAAAGACACGTGTTCCTACTGAAGGGATATAGAAAAGGGCACARAGAAGGAAAACGAGAGGTGAAGAGMGRGGACAAGGACATTACCGCTGCACCTCGGGACGCCCCACAGGGGTCTGCTCGGCAGATGGATCGTGGGTACAGCGAGCAGCCAGCAGCCTGAGCGACTCTTTGGGCGCCAACACAGGCCGGCTGCTTTGGGCCGGCCGCTGAGGGCCGGCTGCTTTGGGCCGTCTCTGGGCAGCGCCGGGAGCACCGCGGTGGCGGCGGGAAGCGTGCAGGCCGCGGCTGCCTCAGTGGGCAAAGAGCGGAGCACGGGCTCGTCGCAGCCCCCTTGTCGCAGCCCGCAGCTACCTCGGGGAAGCGGTGAAGCAGAAGAGGAACGGTGCGGACAGGACAGACAGCCGGGGAAGAAGCAGCACCGCAGGGAGAAAAAGGCGAGGAGGGAGCAATGTCGGGGCAGTACTTGTGCCCCCCTTGGCATGCCTTTTGTGTAGCCATTGTCCCTGAAACCCTTGGGTTTGTGGTTTTCTCAACCCTAACTCTGGCATGACTGTGGCCTCAGAGGTCCTTTTTGGMTTCAGTTCCGCTTTTCCCTTTCCCGTGGCTTCTGAGGAAGGYTGGATGACTTACAGAGAGTTGATAYCTAAAATCAGGAGKTTGTTCCAGCCATAAATCTGTGTCGTCTTTAGATTGCTGCACTGTGGTTTGTTGTGAGAAAGGCCAGCCAAGGCTTACGGAAAATTTTCATTGAGTTTCAAATAAAAATTTTCGCTCTTCTTGGTGGAGGATGAACATAATGGCCTGATGATTAATATTTTYTTCTCAAATATTGCAATCCCTGGCAAAAAGAAAAAGAAAAACCCAACACACGCACACATAACAATAGTACGTTTATTACTGATCACTACTTTCACTCTGACTATACTTGTCTGCACAACCCACCACATTCACTGAAGATAAATATGTGATTGTACTTTAATATTATTTTGTACCTGTGCTTAGAAGAAGAAGTACTACTTTTTGGTTCTGTCTTTCACTTCTGCAAWGTAACCTGATGAAGAAAACTCCTGAGCCTAGAGAAAGCCCATCTGAAGTCAAAAGCATTGATGTTAGGAATTTATACATTCATATCAGCCTGTAGGAACAGGAGCTCTGAATTTTATTTTACCTGAAATACTCATCACTATGTAACAACACAAATACACCCTTTTTTAATATTTTAATTCTTGTCTCAWTAAGTGTACATTCCTGACAGGAGACTAAATCTGTGCACATGCAGGGCAGCACAGGAGGGGTTTGGGGTTATAGTGGGGCACAAGTGGCTGCACCCTAGTCTCACTTTGTACAAGTAGAAGAGACAAAAAGAACCTCAAAAGCAGGAAATGTTGAAGCTCTGCTCTCCATTCATCCTGATGCATTTTCATCTTTCTCTGCATTCCTGGGCACACCCAGGACACAATGTTAATTAGAGCTATTCTAATATCTGCCCAGGTGTTATGTCCTGCCATGGGGTATCTCATCAGCCAGTGCCACGAGCTTCATCTTTTTGTCCACAGGTAGAGAAAGGCCCTTTCCTAYACCCAAGGATGCCTCTGGGCAGGATGAAGGACCATTGGAGCAGCATTAAAACCCTAAAATAGGCAGTATTTTGCTCTGTGCATTAACTGGATAGAGATACTACCTTATCCATGTTTTGCTCTCTCTCTGTGATCTAAAAGCTGCTCCCAGACTGTTACCTTTCTTACACAAGTGCTCCTCTCATGCCCTGAAAATCTGGAAGAAAGAAATGGATCATAAGGGTATAGCAGCAGGCCCAAACACAATACAAACAATTTTTTCCTATTCTAATACTCAATGCTCAGGAAACCTGAAGGAAAGCTCTAACATTACAACTTTTTCTTCTTTGTACTTATTAATTCTGAGAACAGAAAAAAACCAGGTTTTTTCTAAAAGAGGGTCATAGGCCATTGAAGGGCAAGGGCATATGRAAGTATGTCTTTACCAACAAAGCTGTGTTTCTGAACAAGGATTTGSGTGGGCAGCTTACTGGAGATAAATCAAGTACCCACAATTTACTTCTGAAAGGTGAAATTTCTGTGCTCTTTTTTTCAGGTGATTTTGGTTCCCAGGCCATGCTCAGCTGTGCTGCCAAGACAGGTTCCTTCCAGCCAGGACCTCACAGTTGGAACACTTGCAGCTGCAACAGATCCCTGCTGCAGGACAGCCTTTGGGAAGGGGCCAAAACTCGGTCTCTGCTTCAGGCTCTCCAAATACTGAAGTACAACCTGGCCCTGTTTCTGCTTAGGAGGAGGTGAGTAGGCTTAAGTGGGCACTTTGCTTCTGTGTTCTAAGGYGGCCCAGGCTTCCCATCAAGTGTGTGTGGGCAGTCTACAGGCAAACCAGCTGCCCCACCAGAGCCAGCTGCTGTGTTTACTCATAACTTAAAACATCATGGAAAAAAATTGRCAGTTGATACTTTATACATGTAAAGCAGCCTTTTCTTGTTTTGCAACTAAACTGAGATACTGGCAGACTGACTAGGCCAGCGTTAGGTCCAGGTAAAACAGGTAYCTGCCAAGATCAGTGGGATGAATAGCACAAGTGCTTCTGTTCTTCTACTCTGTGCCAAAATTGTACTGTCTGAGACTTTGCATTGCTGCTTTTGCCATCATGAAAAAATGATGTATGCACCTGCCTCTCCATAGGCATCAGGAGTAGAAATGTTCAGCTCTGCARAGCTGTGTGTCCTTTCCTCTCCCTTGTGTTCCTCCCTCTCCATGGCATGTTAGACCCACAGTCCTGAGGCAGCAAAATTTGGAATTTGCCWGTGTTGCCAAAAAGACTCAAAACTTTGCAGAGATTGTGTTAAAAGAATATATTTTCTCCATTTCAAACTCAGGTAACAGACCACTAGCATGTTAGTTGCATGAATACAGATTTCCTCCTCTCAATCCTCTACTTATTTTCTCCAGCCCTAGTTTCCTTCCTAAAATCATGGGTTTGCACCCAGAGTTTCTAAAGCTATGCAATTCTATGACTCTCCATTAATTTCACCAGAGCAAAAAGTCTGTGTACTTACACACATCCCACCTCTGCCAGCTTGGTTACCATTGATTTTTGGTGCCTATATTTGTATCTTAGAAACTGAAACTCACTGATCCAAAGCACCCTACAGATCCATATGCACAGTGGTGAATAAAGACCCCAGAGAGATGCAGAGAACAGAAAAAATAGAGATATGACTCACCACTTTGCAGAGACAGAGATTTCCAGACAAACTTCATCTGCTGTACCTTCCCTTTTCTCTCTTCTCTGGGAAATTAAGTGAAGCAATGGACTGGCAGCATACACTTACTCAGGGAATTGTTTATTCTTCCATTGTACAAAAGAGCTGGAATATACAGTCTACCCATCTGTGTTGCTAAGAAACAGGGCACTGTTGCCTTGGGACTTGATTCAGAATTCAAAAACTAGAAGAATGTCTCAGTAGACTGCATAAATGCAGCTTGAAACCTAGCAACAGGGCCAAAAGTTCAATATGCTTCTCTTATATGCTAGAAAACAAGRGTATTAGAAGGAAAATATATGACTGAGGAAATGAAAACAGTAATTTGAAAACAAAACAGTGGTGTTCTGTCACCAGTTATCCTAATGGATGGAACTGTGTTTTACTAAACATACTTTTATGACCTGTAAGATTTGATACTGGTCTCTGCTTTGAGCAGGTTCATATTTACTAAAACAACTGAATGGAAAGGAGCAACAGTATTTACACCAGTATTTCCTAAATATTCATCTTGTTCAGTATACGTGACAACACAAGAATTAGGATAGATGAATTAATTTTCTTTTTTTTTATTTTAGTTTTCAAGTATTCTGCTAAGAGATCAGTATAATAGTTGCTACACACACCTTGAAATGGTCACTTGAAATGGGCTGGATTGTATAATTGGGTGTGATTTCTTAGCCACATACACACAGACGGTTTTCTCTATTTGCTAATGTGCAGGTGAAGTGTAAGTTCTAAATCAAAAATACGTTAYACACCCTTTCACCTTAACAAAGGGTCATTTTGTGCTGTTGGAAGTTACATTGGGTCAACCAGATATTTCATTGTAAAACCTGTTCTCTCTGGTTGCAGAATGTCACTACACCWCTGAAACTTTGGCCAGCATTCCATCAGGGAAGGCCAAGTTTGAACTGAGTTACGGTTCTCAGCTGATTAAACAGAGTCTGCTTGGGGTTGTTTTTTTTTCCCTTTTTGATGTTCCATCATGAAAAAGATATTCTTCAGATGATATGGCTGTGTACATTATGGATTTAACTGGAGACGAAGAAGGAAGCAAAACTCAGAAATACAAATCACCTAGAGCCACCCAACAGTTCCCTTGTTTTTCTTTTTATAAAAACAAAGGAAAGAACAAAAGCTTTAATCCCCAAATGTTTCTAATTTTGCAGCACTTCCATGCTGGTCCTTCAGCATTTATATTTTTTAATTTTTCAGAGTCAGGACCAAAAGACTATTTGGGAAAATACATTTTTGTTTGGTTGGTTTTAAAGAACATTCAAAATCCTTTGAGAGAGTMCACCTTTTTCTCTGTCTTTAAGCAAATTTACATTTTTTCAGGCTTTTAGCTGAAAAGGAATTTGGAGGATGTAATTGAGCTTTGTGTTAGGAATTTGTATCGGTTCAAATGAGAAGGATTTCACACCTTCCTGAAGGAAATTATAAGATATAATCAAATGGTCCTTTGCAAGTTTATGCTGCTCAGATTCCTACAGCTTTACTGAAGAGAAAATAACATCAAACAAACTTCCTTAAGAGTCTGAAGATTTATATTCCTTAAATCAGTTGAAGAAATAATTTCTCATTGCCAACAGATGGCAGCATGTTACTTACTTCRCAAAATAAAGGCGTATAAAACCCAGGAAAGCCAGAGTAAGCCTTTTTGCTCTACCATACAAAAGCAAGAGGGCTTGACATTTTCCTACACAAAACCACCTCATCTTTTCAGCTAAATATAAGCTGTTTGTAGACTTAAATAAGATTAGGGAGATCTTAAGAGTTCAAGCTGAAAAAAGCAGTAAAGCTAGTCRGGATCCTAGTCTGAGCTGCAGAATCGTCTTAGGGACAAGCAAGCACAGATGGAATATCATACCCAGATTTAACATTGAAAACTGGAGCTATAGCCAACAGGAKCTATACTTTTTACCTTGAGAGAAGGTATTTCAGGGGGAAAAAAAGAGATTAAAAATCCAGAAAGAAAGCAAAAAAGAAAGTAAAATCTTCCCATTCTTTATTTCTAAATGGTGAAAGAAAAAGGGATTAAATATTTTTTTTTCAATCATGYTATCAGTCAAACCAAGACTATTAAAAAAACACATCCCCTTGACAGGACCATAAGCATGACCCTTGAAGCATGTTGTGTTCTGTGATTTTTTAGGGTTTTTTAAACTTTAATTTTTTAATGCTGTATTTATTTCAAATAATCAACAACAATAACAAAAAGAGAAAGAGATACAGAARAAAGGAAATTTACTTTTGATTTTGAAAACAGATAATTCTTATCACCACATTCCAGCCYGTGTTAGAAAAGGAATCAGGAATCTTTTCTTTCCTTTAGGCTCTCAGCTTCTTGGGTAGTGACCTACTTTTTTCCTGTATTTCTGTGTCAGCTAAGACAAAAAAATTTCAGGACACTTGTTTGGGATATATCCTGCATTGCTCAAAAAACTCAGAAACAAGAGACTAGGTGTTTCTGATTAAGTCCTTCTGCACTTATGCAGAATCTGAGTATGTCCACTGAAGTCAGTATAAAGGCAATGTGAATCAGAATTAATTATTGAAAACCACTGCAGCAACAGGAAGAAAGATTACATTACAGCAGTTTGCATTCTGCATAAAATGCTGATCAGTATGAGATAACAGGATAATGTTTCATTGTTCCTTAACTAGGATATACGGTTGTGTTTGAGGGTAAATGGGGGCTTTGTGTTCCCTTGCTATAACTCATTTAAGTAAAGAACAAGCCTACAGATTTCATAAATCCACTTCTTACTTCTCAAATCTTATTAGAGACTGAGTAGAATAAATCCTCGTTTACACTCAAATAACTGTTTCATTTCCCTCTGAGTAGTTGTTCATCAAACCAGGGAACGCAACTCTGAAATTTCCCAGCTGACTCCAGGATCAGTGCCTACAGGTCCAGGCCAAGGTGACACATGTGTTGTTGCTACTTACTCTTCATATTCAGTGTCATGCAAACATGGCTCTTTTGCATTTCAGTGATGGAGTTGAGAAATGCAAGCCAGCTCAGAGCTATTTTAGGCTCTTCTGTGCTGCACGAGGAGTTGCAAGGATGATTCCTTATCATCATTCCTTTCACATAGATGGAAGAAAAATAAAACAGTCTCAAAGTCTTGGCAGGGGAAGTTCCTGTTTCTGGAAAATGAAATAAACATGAAAAACATGTTTATCTAGGATACCTAGAATAAAAAGCCAAAGAATAACAAAATCCAAAACCTTAAAACTTGCATCAACACTTGTCCAATCTAAGTTTCTCCTTTTATCTGGGTATGCCTTCAAACATCTTCATTATAGTTYACCATAAGATATTTGATGACACAAAAATAAAAGTCACATCAGGTTTGACTGTGAGAATTACCACAGAATTATTTTARTGGAAAATTTAGAAAGTGACTCATTAAAATCATAAGAAAAAATATTTTGTTTTTCTAGTCCAATCTGATAGCAGTCTTTCATTCTGCTGTTTCCAAATGACACAGAACTGAAAAAATAAACACAATGAGCCAGCTGTAGAAATAGCAAAAAATAGCAAAAAAAATAATATGAATTGTAATGTCCTTCTACAGCTAAATTAAACTGGACAGAAATTTTCTCCCCCTTATACTTCTCMTCTCCAGTAAGAGCTTCAAATATAAGTGTGCATATGTGTATAAAATCAGATTGTATATATTTGGTATTTCTACACYTTAAAATAGTTATCACCTGTATATATTTAGTGTTAAATCTTGAAACAATTATCACTCCATAATCTCAGTCTAAGCCAAGTTATGGCCTTTATCATAAAGTCCCAAACCCCTCACAAATAGGATTTAATTTAAAATTGCTGACAAAACCAAAACAGGGAATCTACATTGCTGTGGATTTGAGTCATTGCATTAGTTGCTCATGAAAWGTTCTCTTTTCTGAGTTAGAGTTCAGTCAGGGATTGGATTCTCTGAATTTTGAATTAATAACAATCTGGGTACTATAATAGATAGGCACAGTGATTCAGAMTATATAGATTATATTTATTTGGTTAAATAATTTGACAGATGGGACATCCACAACTACTCYGGGCTGCCTGTTCAAGTGCCTCATAGTCATACACAACGGAGAGTTTAATGAGTTTAAGCACAACATGTATGTTGTATGAAATATAATAAATGTTCTGAAAGCTACTGGTCTGTGAGGGTTTTATTGGAGTCAAAATTACAATGTCATTTCCACCCACCAAAATAAGTTGAGGAGGGGTGGGAGATATCTGTAAATACYAGGGAAAACAAGGGTTTAACCTCTCTTTCCAGACCTTGTCTTCTTTAAACCTCACAGAAGTGCCTATCTGTATCAGATATTTATGACTCAGACGAACTTCTACAAATTAAAAGCAATGTGTAACAAAATAATCTCATGGAAAAATAGCCAAGAACAATATTTGTTGTTAAAGCAAGAAACAGGACACCAGAAGAAATCCTGTTTCTTGATTTAGGTGCTCCTGTTTCTTGATTTAGGTGCTACAGCCCACTGTATTGTTGCAAATTGAATCTTGGGAATCTGACTGTCCCTATTCAATATGCTTTGCCTCAGTTGTATGACTCACTTCTATAGCCAGGCTCCTAACATAAAGGCATTATGCAGGAACAGCAGTATGCAGGATAGCCCCTAAAATATTCTGTTGGATACATCCTGATGATTCTTCACACACTACTGTCTTTAACAGGCTGTAAACTGTGCAGAGGACAGAGTGAGTTGCAAGAAAAGCAAGAGGGAGTAGCCAAGTCCCAGAGAGCATCATAGGCATAGACATGATATGGGAGGAGGAAGTGAGACCAGTCTTGATTAGCTCTACCTTCAGACTTGCAGACAGTGAACAAGAGAATACTTAATGGTTCTGTCCACTGTGAATAAGTAGAGACCTAATAAATGTTCTATGCRATTGTGTCTATGAAAGACAGTTTCAGTCATTACATTGTTGTCATTGGCTAAATACCAAAAATTTTTTGCAGGATGCTTTTACTAGTAGGAAATTCATTTCTTAAGCAGCAGAAAAAATTTCTTTTACTAGAATTCAATAATTTCTTAATGAAGTTAATTCTTTAATTATATGAGTAATTTCCTTTTACAAATTATTTTTCCAGTAATATCCATATTTCTCTAATAGATKAAAATAATTATATTGGCTCTGCTGAATAACTTTAAGTCATGAAAGTCCTTTAGCTAAGCATTGTTTTATGAAACAGCCAAATGAACACTATCTTTGTAAAGAAGATCTGCAATCTCAAATGCTTTATAGTACAAACACAAAATTCTACCATTAGAGATTAGATATAACAGACTCTTTCAGGTAAATTGACCAATAATTTTCCAACACACTAAATTGTAAAATGCACATTAAGGAGTTAAAAGTTCTGAACTCACAGGAGTCTTTGTTCAGTGTTTCAGAAGCCAAATCAAGTATAATTTGCATTACTATAAAGGTATTAATAAATATACACTGCTTCCAAAGGCTGAATATAAACTTAAATAGATTGTGTATATGCACAGCTCTAAATCAGATTAATTTAGAAATGGAAATCATTAATTCAACCACTATATTATGTTAATATGTCATATTGTCAAACCTGCTATATATTCACATCAAGGTGGATRGAGTTTTTTTTCATTATTCAATATGCTTAGCCTCCAAAAATAAATGGAAAACAATAATGAGGCAGATTGATGTGAGCAGATCAGTTCATAAAAAAGCCAGGCTTTTATTTAYTTAGCAGTAAAATAAATTTCAAARGAAAATATTTATCTARCAACACCCAGGTGTTACTTTTATTCTCTTAAAATATCTCTCTGCCAAGCTTTTCTTTTTGTGAAGCATATTGGTGAAAGCCCTCTCTCACATATGAACTAAACCTTTGTATTAGAGTTTCCTTGTGACAGARCCATGAGAAAGACATAGCCTCTACCACCCTTGGCTGAAATGCCAGTTTTAACATGTTCTTCTATTAATTCTTTACAGTTTTATTTCTCCTTCTGTCTCTGTTTTAGTCCTTTGGTTTTTGCCTTCTTTTACTTTATTCTCTCCCACCACAGTGGTGATGGGATGGTATAGCATCTATTGGTAACTCTGCAGAGGTTGGACACCTTTTCTCTTGACTAAGCTGAATGTTGAGATATTAGATGTACAGCATGTTTTAGTGAACTGCTCCAGAATTCATGTCTTTATGGCCCATTAGACAGGGCCTGTTGCAGATGCAGGAAGGGAAAGCAAGAAGCTGTTMTTCATAACCCATTTGTACTTTGTCCTATGAAAAAAAGGTTTTGTCCTCTGAAAAAAAGGTTTTTTTCAGAGAAAATATGAGATTCTACAAATCTTCCAAGTGAACATTTTCTCTGTCTAACACTATTCAATTTCAATATTTCCTTGTATCATCTCAAAGATATTGATGTCATGTAGAGCTGGTACACACTACTTTGTACATGAAACTGCATCTACTACAGCTTCACCTTGTATCTTCCTGACTTTTCCCTATCAAATGTCTCACATTAGCTGCATGGTTCTCACTGAAAGAAGGTACCACTTGTTAGAGTGATCTGCAATTTGATTATAACAGCAACAAACTCAAAAAATTTTGTTATTATCTACTGTTTTATCTTACAGCTCGTTCAGCAATTAGCTACTAATTTGAGAGTGTCAGCCCCATTGCTTGGTGAAATGCAACCATGTACTTAGGAGATTCTCTGAATGAATATAGATTTAATTACACAGAGGAGGGTCTTACTGAATTGAGATGCTTGTCCTAAAACATGGACCTGTGATTAAAACCTGCCAATGCCCAGTACTTACAGTGCCAAATCTGATAACAGCATTCTGTACCTGGTATCTCTGTACGTGCTCTGCTTCCAAATGCAACTCTTGTAATGCAAGTGCAACAGCACATACTAGGGTTTGACTCTCAGTTGTCTTGACAAGAAGGCAGTGAAAAATTCAGAAGGAAGAGCWACCCACTGAGCATCTTTATTTCTATGACTTTATGAATGCTATCTGCATAAAAATAAAACAGGGCAGCATCTTTGGCACTCAAAATACTGCATATTTACAGTCARAAAAAGTAAAGTTGAAATTTCCCACTTCAAACCAAATGATGATCCATGCTCACATTAATAGAGTTCAAATGAAAAAAAGTTTCTATTGCAACAAGAAGATATAAATCTTTTATGGTTGGACGACAGACAAAATCCCTTCAGTAAGGACTGATGCAGATGGTAAAAAAGCCAAAGTAGTGAAGCAAAGTTCAGTGGAAGCTTATGAATGAAACCATGAAACCTGCTTTCTGTCCAAGTTCCAGCTTTGGTGTCTAGGTCTTAGAACGTAACTCTAACCTCTAACAAAACTGAAAACAGTCAACAGATTCAAACAAGTTATACTTCCCTTTGGGATAGGGGTATTCTCTCAATTCCCACTTTATGTATGTTGCAGGATGCCCAGCTCTGGAGACATATTTTATTGATATGATGAGATATGTGAAGAGAATTGTAACACTGCAGTTAAGCCTCTGGAAAGGTCAGAACCTTTAGCTTGCTCAATTCATCTAATTCACCTGGTTCTGTGCCAGGTTCAGCTCACCACACAAGTGCAGTTGCAGATGTGGTACTACCTTACATGTACGGAGCAGAGAAATCCACCATCATCCACCAAAGAACTTGTTGTGCATCCTCACGTTGTGGAAGGGAGGAAAGAAGGGCAGAGCTGAAGCTGTAGYTCCTAATTCTCAGGGAAGTGCTGCAAAGGAAGGCAGCAGAAGAGCTCTTTATTACTTCTTCTAGTGAAGTACAACCACTAAGAAATCATCCTTCCYGGAAGAACCAGGAATAAGAGAATGAAAAACTAATGGGCTGACTCCATCACTCAGCAAAGGTCATTGTTCTGGAAGATGGAATTTTGAGTCCTCTTACGGAGATTGTGTCTCCATATGAGTCATTGTAGTGATCTGGTTCCTGTGCACATTACTCACCCTCATTGGGGGCCACAACTTCCCTCTTGCTCTTCCTGTCATATCTGCCCCAACCAGGCATGCAAGTGCAGTAAATAGAATATGAGTAAGATCTGAAGACTGAAAGGTCTTTATAGATTTGTGCTCAAGCAAAATCAATTTGTTCCCAGTCCTTGTCTTCAGAATTTGTGTTATATCTCAGTGATWGACAGGAATCAAACAAGATAGTCCTCTAGATCCCACAAACAACTGTCTCAACACAGCTCAATAGACAGGAGCTTCTTAAGCCAACCTATCATGAAATTATGGTTTACCATGTCAGGAACAAATAGGCTTACTCAAAAAAAGAACACAACTTGTCTCCTATCACACAGATCTTGCAGCTTCCTTTCTATTGACTAATAAATCAAGAATTTAACATAATGTATTTCAGTTGAATACTCTTAAGGACAAGTTGCACACATAGAACTGGTAGGATTATGGTTTTCAGTTCTGTGGCAAAACAMAGGCCATGAAAGATGTATCTGGAAATCACAAGAGAAACTTTCTGTTTCTTTAAAATGCACCACATGCTTTGCATTATGTGAATTGCATAATTTTGAAATAGATAACTGTCTGYTCCTTTCAAAGTTAGAAAGAGTTCTTGTATCATGATCACTGGAATAGYCAAACCTTCGCTGTCTCAAAGACCTTAAAATCAATTAATTTTGTTAAAAGATTTATGACAGGCCACTGGTTCAAGACTAAACTCAGTTCACAGCTGAATAATTCCTGTTCTTGCCTATCTGTGTATACAACTGAAATCCACATAAGTAAGCCTTGTGAGCATCAGAGAAAGCTTTTTACTGCTCCATGGCAAAGGGCACTTCAAAAATTAGTCCTCAGAAACCCACAGCAATGCCTGGTCTGATGTCAGACACCTGCTAAAAGAGAACTTAATTTGTGACAATAATGATGTATGAGATTTGCATGAGATTTGCATTTTCAACTTCCTGAGGCCACTTTTTGACTTGTTAGTGAAGATACACACAGACAGGTATGCCAAGGAAAATGCAGCTCAGTAAATAAACCAGGAATATTTAGTTTTGTATAAAAGACTTTGTGATATACTGAAAGATAGTCTTTAATATCTTCCTAATGCTAGTCTAATTACTATATAGTGTAGCAATATAGTTTGCTTTTTCTAATGACTATTTTTCCAACTTGGTTTACAAAATATAACTGTACATGTATTTTAATGCAAGGAAAAGCCATTCTGATTTGACCTAGGTTTCAAGAACCTTCTTTTTTCTTGCTACCTATTYGAGCTAAGGGTTAATAAAATTATTTTACGCTACTTGTAATTTTCTGTTRGAGAATTTTAGAGTTTGCTATATGRTGAGCTGTCTTAARAAAAAGAAGTATCCTTTACAAATGGAGTAAAAAAATAGGATTAAAACAATACTGTATCACAAGTCTGAGACAAAAAGGAGAATGTTAAATTTTATTTCCAAATTGAAAGCAGCTGTTTGCTTTTATGAGTGTAGAGGGTGCACAGGTTGACATAKAGCACAAATAATTTAGGTTGAGCAGAGCATCCTACTAACGCCACTACAAGGTTTCCAGAACTAGACTCACTGGTTTTCAGTTGTCTCTAATATTTTAATACCTGGACATTTCTAATGTCTCAGTAAGACATCTGCTATAAAATGTCATTGAGATTAAAAACAGCACTTTTTCACCAGAGCTCATTTCAAACAAAGTCTGGACTTAGCATAAAATTGTAACAGCAGCCTTGTGGGATTGCTYATTCTTTGGTGTTTCCATCTGTAGTGTCTGACTGTCTCACATCTTATTGTAATAAGTCACCCCAAAGTCAGGGTGTAGATGCCTGCCTTTTATTTAAAGGCATTTGTGATGCAGAATGTCTTGGTCAGGTAACGTAAGTGGAAGCATACATTTAGGTGAGGTCTAAAGCTTTCAGGAAAATCAGGAATATATGCAGAAAAAGTCTTGTTTCTAGGAGGAGTAATAAGTTGCACTAAAAAAAAAAAAAAGTTTAAACTGACACTTTCCTTGGTATAGCCTCCTAGTTTTGTCAGTCCTAACATTAAGTGCAGCAGATGTCTTTCAAATCTCTCTCTCTTATGGTGCTCAGATGGTTTTCTTGCCAAATTTCTAGAATTCATTTTTTGAACTATTTAAAAGTCTGGTAGGCCGTATATTGTCTAGCCCTTGTTTTCTGAGAATTTTTTCCTACTTGTTTTCTTCACCCCACTCAATTTTTATGAATCCCTGCCTGTTCCTCACATGAGTCACCTTGYTTCCAAGCAGTAGGGTCCTGCCATGGGACAGAAAGTAATGTAAAGCCCTGGGCAAGGGCCAGATGCTTTCAAGTGAGTGCTCCCATAAGCATTATCTGGAAACTCAGGCTTGCATCTAATCCCTAGAACCAAAGGTTTTTCAGGCTAAGTCTTGTTTTCACTGTTTCTCAGTGTCTCTTAGCTCCATGCATGTCTCCTCTGCAGAAGACTCTRGATGTGTTTTCTGCTTTTAGACATGTCAGGCACAGTGCCACAACCAGCACTGTAACAGCATTCAGCAGCACTCCAGGGTTACCTCCCTGTTACTCTGTTGATTTCCAACATTTAAGCCTATACCTTCTACCTGTATTCCATTAAGGAAAGGAAATGTTTTTGATGGAAGCAGAGATATTTCTGCTTTCCCACTGCGTCATACTAAATGGAACATGAAACCAATACTTGAAGTGATGAGGAATAGAGATTGTCAGAGTTTCAAGTGGCTGTTTTTTATTAAATGTCACCAAAAATATTTTTAAAAATAGAATTTCCATTCCAAATGTTTACATTTTGCATTTGATGAGCCTGATTCAGTGGAACAAACACTGTTTGTCTAACAGGATGTTAGACAGACTCTTGCAAAGTCTTCTGGTAAAACAAACCCATTATCTGAGAACCATGGGGTCCATCTACTTTGGTAATCCCTCATTCTTTCATCTTCAACCAAAGACAATGACTCTCCCAGAAAACACTACTCATTCAATGAGTCTTTTCTTTGGGAAAGAGGTTATACAAAAGGAAAAAACACCTCAATCCAAACCAAACATTCTTACTCTATCAAGTTCCTTCCTGCCATCGGTGTCAATGTCTGYTTTCACTAAATAAAGATTAGATATTACTTATATAGGGTAAATGCAGAATTGCAGAAACRTTTTCAATAAAGCCAGTGTATTTGGCATCTCAGGAAAGAAACTTAGTCTGCATCCCAGTTCAGTACAACTCTTCCAACTAAATTGGTGGAGTTGGGGAGACAAGATGTGCTATATACCTGAGGCACTATCAAAACTTTCCAACTTGTACATAATATATACAATTTGTGGATCAGCTTTTCTTCCATATGAGAAAAGTGACAAATATGGCAGATGCTATGGAGAATTTATGGATCACTACCAAAACAACAAACATATAAAGATAAGGTGCTGTGAGTCCAGGAGGAAACCAATATATCTCTTTTGTCTTCTGTCTTGCTTTCAGTACACCTACCAAGACTTTGGGTCCCAGTGAGAGGAAATGAGCTCCATGAGGTAGCTCACTGTTTGTAAAGACAGTGCATAAATGCCATTATAGCTTCTGTAATTATCATTTGTGATGACATGTGATTATGATGCATTTCAGAAACTATATTAGCAAATATAGGAAAATATTTTCTGTTGGAAAAGAAAGGTGGTCAATTACAGTTACAGAAATCCAACCATAAAGGAAATAATTCTAGCTTAGGTGTTCCTGACTCAGRCATATAATTATTGTGTAATAGGCCAGAATCAGCAGCTATTCTGGAGTCAGAAAATTGRACAGATCAGCACTGCTGTGATGCATTATTTTGCTGGGGTTTCTTTGCTGTGTCTCTACCACCATCCTCACTGCAGTATGTGCTGGCTCCTTGTCCCCCTACTGTTTTTTCAAACAAAATACAACAGCACCTCCCTTCCCTGCAGCAGCACCCTGACTGTCCCTTTACCCTTCATCTGCAGAGGTCTCTGAAGCCTGCCTGTCATGCAGCATGCAGGGACAAGGCTGTGGCTGCCTCTCAGCTGGGGCTGAGCAGCAGCACATTCCCTTGCCAGCCATTCCTGCCTATGGTATCTGCTGAGAGTGGTGAGGGAGAGAAAATGCTCAGCAGGACACGGGGCCCATCTGCCATGTACCCTATAGATGTATTCTGAAGGAATGTGTAAAAACTGCAAACTATGCATGCAAACAAGAAGACTTCCTCCTAAGCAGATCTCCATAGTTCCAAAATCCCTGTGATTTTTGGGTTCTGTTTGTATTTTTTTACCCTGTCTCTTTGCAAGACAAAACCTGTAAAAGTATAAGGACTTCAGAAATAAAGTGCCCAGAAAGCGTTTTCTTAGTGGTAACTGTGAAGCTGAGGAGTCTTCTTCATAATTTTGTGTTTATACTGTAAATGAAATATTGTATCTTAGGTTTTATTCTCCATATACAAACAGAAGTGTTACGATAGTTTAAACACTAGAATAGGACATTTGAATTAACATCTGCTTGGGAAGACCAGGTTGCTCAAGGTTTGCAATCATGAGCTATAATCCAAAAGGCTTGCATGCTCCATATATATGATAAATACCACTTCCCCAGCAGCCACATCCTGTACACACCTGCTATGTAATCAACAAAAGACATAACAACCTACCCAAGTTCACCAGGCAGGCACCAACCTCTCTTATGRCACAGAGCCATTCTTCATTCCCAACCCAAATGGCATTTTACTGTTTTCARTTTTTCAGTACCACACAGACAGTCACCATCTTGCATAATCCAGTGCACTCCACTACTTGTAGGTCTGTGCCAATGCCAGACCTACCATCCACGCAGAACTCTTCTGGCTTTTTATCTCTGAAATGTTCACCTCAGCTAATTAAGGACTTCATCAGTCTTTTAGTAGAGAACTATGAAGAAAATTTGCAAAAGGCAAAATCAGAAGAATTTTTAAAAGCAATCTGTTCTCCCTATTGCAGTCGGTGGTAAAACTTGCTTAAATGTTAATGTCCAAATTTCTCTTGTCACAATTCGAGAGATATAAAAGAAAATAGCAGGAGGGTCTGAAGTGATCCACTGTTTCAGAAAACGGAAAAGTCCTACAGAGTGGTTGAGATAAAGGGTACTGGAGCTGGTGTTCTCCCTAAATATGAGCCTGTCACTGCCTGCAGCTGAGAATAACTACAAATAGTATCTTCTGCCAATAATTTWAAAAAAGCCTTGCACTATTTTTACTTCTGTGAGAAACTGCCTAGTCAACAAAAGAGATTGTGACAGAAATCTCATGCTTAAAGAGGTAATAGATGAGGTATTTAACATGCACAGCACTTGGGATCCAGTTAAATGAGGAATGTAGGCTGCAAATGCTCAAGGGGATCTATTAACARCAATGTCCTGCAGTGAAAGTACCCAGCAAGGTAACAAAATCATTTGTAATAAGGGTATTCCTCAGAAAAAATAAATCATTAATGTGTTCCTGCTGTGCTAGGAGTATCCATGACTTATGGAGAGACAGCAGTGGTAACTGGGCTGAAGGAGTRAAACAAGGAGTCCTTTTTACAAGATTGATGGTGTTATTTTATAACCATCAAGGTATAGGGGGGAGTAAAACCAATATGTCTAATGACAGCTCACTAGAGAGGTTATTTATGCTTGTGCCAGAAGATTTCAGATGCTGAACTTAAGCAGCCACCCACCAAGGAAGCATGGAGAAAGAGCAGTAAGACTTGAGACTTAGTTAAGTTTCCAGGCTAAAAAGATGTTTATTGATTTTATATAAACAGTGAGATTTGATGGGTGTTTGATCTTTGAATTTCTCTTAATCAATGTCTGATCATACTGCAAAGATCAGAGTTCATCAGAGGCTTGGCAGATGACCCRGAAATCTCAAAATTTTGGAAGGGTTCTGCCTCAGTCACTACTCCACTGTACATAACCAAGGGTAAGAATTCAGTTYTAGATTCAAAAAATGCCACAATTTCAGATGTGGTTTTTTGTAATTTTCAGACAGAAAATGACATTTCAGAAATCTTGCTGGGTATGGGAGTCAAGTCCCTTGAAAATAAAGGAGAGAACTTTTATCAACACTAATGAGCATTTAATCAGAACCTAAAAGGAAAGAAACTAACTGCATACATCAGCTCTTTCTCAAATTATACTCTTCTGACAGTAAGAGTCTGTGTAATCTGTGACTCACTTTCTTCTAACATACTCAATTTTTCATTGGCTTACTGAGGGATGATGCCCTTTGATTACAGAGAGTTAATGGATTTCCTGGCACTTACAGACTTTTGAAAAGTCTGACTATCTCCTTTGCAGAGAATTACTTAAACTTGTTAATGTTTACTGAATGCTTTTTGAATTTTCTGAAGGAAAATTTTAGATAAGGAACAGTTGTTTTTTGTCTCTGATAGCTTAACTTGGGATTTGCCTTGATGCTGAACAGAGCATTCAGGGGAAAGCTAGAAATCTTCTGGACTTTGGAAGATTCAGTCTTACTTCTTGAGCAARAGAAAGGAAAAAAACCTTGGTACTCATTATTTTTACTTCCCTGATTATATAGGCAGTTATAAAGAGTTTCATTTGTAAATTCTAAGAAAACAAACAAAAATTTGACAGCATCTCTCACTAGTCCTTTGAATATGGTCCTGGAAGGAAAGAAAAAATATTTTTGACTTATTCTAGAAGCTCAGAATTTACATAAACAGGAAAAATATCCAGTTATGGTCTATCACAAGCAACTACTGGAAGCCAGGAAWTTGAATGTATTACTTTATGCTTTTCAACAYGGGCTTTAGGAATTTAGAAAAGAGTGACTATGAAAAACATAAAAATGTCTCTTTTCCAGTTCCTCTTGAGATTTGGGGTTCCTTTATGCCAATGTAATACTGTTGTGTTTTTCCTATTCCATTAATTCAGTCAGTCATCCAGTCAGTCATATCAAAATAAATTAATATCTTTTTGAAAAAGTATAAACAGAATGAGAAGACAGACACTTTCAGCATATTCATTAACTAGTTCAATAAGTCCATCTTATTCCTCTCTCAGGTTTTGCTTCCTGGAGTACAGTARTTTACCTATGGTCTTCACCTCTGCATATTACTGCAACATTACTGCATAGAAAGATTGATTAAAATATTTTTTTGCAGCACCACAGCATCGTAATATAATTTCTTAACCTTTTTGTTGCAAAAATATCCAAAATAGATTTCTGGTTTACATTGATTGCTCCTAAAAACACCTACAGATATTTCACATTTTCTGAGAGTTACTTGTGTGTAAGTTTTTCAGCCCTTGACATAACAGTTCTGGTGTACTGATTTGGAGGTGATGTGATCATTTTGAAAAGTTGTTTTGGAGCTTCTATTCTATTTTCCTTCCTATGTACCTTCTAATTATTAGTTGTGCAACAGCCCAGTGCCTACTTATGAGCTCCTACATACAGAAGAGTCATGGACACATTGGAGTAAGTTCAGTCAAGAGCCATGGAGATGATTAAGGGGCTGGAGCATCCAGTGAGAATCACAGAATCACTAGGTTGGAAGAGACCTTCAAGATCATCGWGTCCAACCCAAAGAGAAGAGGCTGAGAGCTGGGACTGTTTAGCCTGGAGAAGGTGCTCAGGCAGATCTTACCAGTGTGTAAGGTTCTCCATGCAGTTTCAGCGTTTCTTGCATCAGGACTCCAGGGCTGCTTGTGGGAGTTAAAAAGTTTYGTGCAGTTCTGAAGTTTCTAAAACACTATCCCATCAAAATTTTCTTTTGTTTTTTGACTCTCTGTTTAGTCACTCTTCCACTCTGAAAAGTCCAAGACTCTGCGTCAGGATAGTCGCATTGAAAAATGTAATATACTCATTTAGTTACAGACTCTTTTTCCATGAGAGTGTGCTAAGGAATGCCTCTAAGCTGTGCCTCTAATGTTCTGCAGGTCCCACAAKAAGAGATAGAGTGGAGATAAATGTAATTGGACCTTTTAGACTGGGGTGGGGCGGAGCGGGGRGTGGGTGGGAAGCAAGCAAGCAGGCAAGTAAGATGTTTTATTCTTATTGTATTACAGGAACCTGTGATCAGATGAAAACCTGTAGGCTAAGTGCCTTCTTTTTTATGACTCTTTYAGCAAACCATTGTTTATAGCTGTATTTGCAATCATATTTCAACAGACATTTTCTGTAATATGAATGAATGTTCAGGGAAATCTGTTCAGAAGCAATTGAAGAACTGAGTACACTAATGATAAAGTTGCAACACAGCTATCAAAAATAATTACAATTATATACAAAAATGAGACTGAATTCTGCACTGCTTTGTACTGTGCAAGGCAKAAACCAGACAGCAAAATAACTGATATTTCAGAACCTATCCAAGTTATCTACTGTTCATTTTTCATCTGCTTTTGGTTTAATTTCTTAATACTTTTGATAGGAGAGCTGTCTGATAATATGCTGAAGAAGTAACTAAAGACCTATAGAACAGTTATAAAGGAAATTACAGTTCTTCATGGAAGATTCTGCAAGACACATTRTTTATGAAAGTTTTAAAATGRCTTCATGGGTACTACTGGAGAAACAAGAACAAGGAAAAAASCACAGAATGCTATGAACAAGAAAAGAGKACTGAAAACATCTGTGGAAACAAGTACTATCTCTACAAATAATATTTTTAATGTCATTTTCCCATTCTTTTAATGTACAGAACTATCTGCTTGAGGCAGTGCAGAAGGGTGAGAATGAATATATCCTCAGCATGCCAGCTGTTGCTCTGCAGATAGATAGGCTATTTGATGCCAGGCAACATTTAAGTTTATAAGAAACCTCTGCACKTGATTTTGGAATAGGTGACTCAATGGGATTCCATTGCCAGGAGYAGCAAAATCAAATATACTATCTTAGATTACAATTACCAATTCATTGCACAAGCAGGAATTAAATTTACAGTCAAGAACATCAGGATGCAGAGGCAATAATCCCACCCTAGGAAGCCACCCCGCTGGTTTTTCTTAAGCAAACATAAATGGGTAGATAGTCATTAAACTGTTTGGAAAGTGGTAACTTGCYAGCTCCACTGACCACACTTGATTTGGGTGGGTGGGCACCTTGGTGAGAAATCTGATTAGTAGGAGATAGTGCAAAAGCCTCAGCGAAATGTTTTGTGAAAAGAGACAGCCCTGCTGTGCAATATTGTTGTATCTCAGCCATACCCTGCTGTGATAACAGATAAAGCAGGAGTAGTTATAGCTATAAAAATTTACCATATGACTGCAATGCAGCAAAAGGATTAAACTTCTTTTAGTGACAGCACTCAACTTTAATTGTATCAACATCACCAGAAGGGGAAATTCAGCTGAACAGAGAAAAGAGCCATAATTTTTACAGTTTTCAGTGCTGCTATCAAATACACAGCTCAACTCTGGCATAACCAAGTTCTTGGCCATTTTCATTTATTTTCAACAAAATATTTGTTGCACATCCAAATARTTATCTGATTGGTATGACAAATTTCAGACTGTAAAGGAGTATAAACTTTTGAATACACACACTAGCGTGCTGATGTAAAACTATGTCTTGTGTACTTTCATCTGCATTGTGCTTTTTTCCTAAAATAGGGTATATTATGGTGAAAAAGAAMAATTTTAACTCATTTTGTCAAGTACTTTGGTTCAATCTCTTTGAAAAAAGACACTTGTTCTCCTGTACTGTGGGGTTTTGACACTCATTTAAAAATTTTTTTGAAGAAAACAATACTGAAATGTCTTTATGAATAGCTATTTTTAAAGCTCTGAGTGTCCCTTCTGCTACTGCTCATATGCCACTGAAAAAGACAAAGGAATAACCAAGAAAGTGCTTTAAGATCCTATGCAAAATTTTACCTGTTGACACTCAGCATTCTGGGAATATGAGTAGCTCAGTGGGCTCTACCTGACTTTCCTTCCTCCTTTAACTGGCAATGTATTGTGACATTTACTCTCAAATTAGATCCAGACTACACAGGAGCAATTTTGGTCATTACTTTGTTAGGTTTGCTCTGAGTGAACCTAAGCTTCAGTGAATGCTACTTTATTATTGAAATCCAAAGTGCTGCATCAAGGCAAAAACTACAGCAGGCAGAAAATACTCTTAGAAATATCCGTACTTCAGTAGAGACAAAAGGRAATTCATCATTCATTGAAGTGGTGGGACTTCAGTTACCTCAGGTTGCTTGAGAAAAACTGCTGAGAAAATCCTTTCTGCCTGTGTTTGGCCACCTTCTTGTTCTTACTGTTTTTAGAAATGTTTACCAGAATGGTTGGCTTCACCACCTACGCAAGGTTCAAGATGAGGCTGATCAGCCTACAGCTTCTGGATCCTCCTCTCTGTACTTCTTGGAGACAGGGGAGATACTTGATTTCTTCCCAACCTCAGGAACCTCTCCTGAGGGCCATGACATTTCAAAGATAATTGAGACATTGGCCAGCTCCCTCAGCACATCTGGCTGCTTTCCACACAGTCCCAAAAAATTATGTCCAGTTTGTTTAGATGTTCCCTAACCTAATCTTTCTTTTACCAAAGAGAGTTCATTTTGAATTATTYAACTGGCTTTATTTGTTAGATTTCAAAAATACAGCATCTTCAGTACTTTCTTCATTTATTTCTGAGCCTTACAGTATCTYGAGTAAAGCATTATCAGTTGTTGCAAAGCAATCTTACTAATGTTCTACAAAAATTTTCAGGTTTCTACAAAAATATTCAAAATTTCAAACACTGCAAGTTGCATTGCTGCTGGAACAAAAGCATTAAACATGTTGATCCAGAATCCTTTTCTCTCAGATGTGATTTCACATTGGATGTATTCTCTGTTCAGTAAATATTAAGACTACTTTTCCAATCTGTGAAAATTTATCTAAGTAAAAATAAGATGTATTTAACAAGATATTGCCACTCTAATAGGGCACAATAGTGACTTAAAATTTTGAAAATCATTGCTATGTGTAAATGCAATAATCAAGTTTCATGCATGAGACCTTGTGTCTCATTCTGTGGAAAAATTCACATCTTTGAATGAATACAATTAATTGCTTATGGTTTTCTATGAGCTAAATGTAACAGTGTAAGTTCATTTTAGTTTTAACAATGCTTATAAATTTGATTTTTCTTAAATCTTGAAGAACAGCTATAAATRTCTAGGCAGATCTTCATGAAAGAGAATGAGGTACTAGAATATACCTGCAAAGTGCTTGTACTTAAATAAACTGATTATAAGGTAAGTTTTACAGGTCCTCACTAATGTGCATAGAATATATTGTTTTACCTTCTCATGAATTATTGGTAACTGTAGTCCATGGGATCTAGAGGGGTCAAGGGATTAATAGATAGCATCAAAACTATGTAGAAAAACATATCTCAGCTGCTTGGGAGCAGCACGTTTTGTCAGCAGTTCAGCACRAAGACGTGCTTGCTGACCTTGGCTGTGTGTTCACCTTGCTCTCTGCAGCACAGCCACTTGGCACTGTGGCTGTGAGTGGAGATGTCCCACACCATAACTCTGCAGGACTGGGAGGGCTGCAGGCGTGTGTGCGTGCTYGTTGACATTCCAGTGCTGGCTGAAGGCAGTTTTCAGTAAAAAAACAGTTCCATAAAAGCTGACTGAATAAACATTCAAGAAAACTTAGATGAGATAGCTGTAAGCCACTGAGACTCATTTGCACTAGAAAATAAAACCATCTGTTTATTTCTTTAAAAGCTCTGCTATCACAGGTTTCTCAAGCATGTGCTCCAGAAAAATATAATAAAATAATAGAAACCAAGAAACCTGGATATCTGCCATTTTTCATGGCAGTACATTATGGAAATAAAAGCTACCTTTTTGTTATTGGTAAGATAGCATTTTTTCCATTTTAAAATTCTTTTCTGTTGCGTATATTTTTCTGTAAAAAATGTAGGCAATAAAAAAACCTTTTAGTCAGAAAGGTTGATTGTCTCTGGAAGTATTTGCAAACAAACTATCATGAGGACAATTGTGTCATGTTTTCTCAAGTATGTGGAGTGCTTTAGGCCAGAATTCTACAAAAATGTAAGAAAAACCATTTTGATTGCAAACATTCCAATTCATGTAAATCATGTGTACAGAGCTGCAGCAACATCCTGCCATGAAAAATTTCTTTCTCCCTTCTATACACTGTCTCCCAGAGAATCCCCAAGCTCTTTAAGAGCTGCCACAAACCTGGAAGAGTATCAACACATTTCACACACACCCTCCTCAGTATTTACATTATTTCACTGTAAACAATTATGGAATAAAATATTAACAGCATTTAAGAAATGGGATATTTGAAAGAATCTTGCAGACTAAAAATAATCATAAATAAAAATCTTGTATGGCATATGTAAAACTTATTTTTTAATCTTGTGACTCAGCTTAAAGACACACTCAGCTTTTCAGACAAGACTTCTTTTATTATATGTATAGGAATCACTCTAATTTTGTATGACTTTCTAAACTAGATCTAAATGACAGCAATGACTGAACATGGAGGTAACCCCATACAGTGATTTCCTTTTCCTAGATAGCAATACCATAATTACTGTAATTGGAAGTGACTTTAATAAAATTCTGAATACTTGGTAGAYGTGAAAACCATTTCTTAGATATCACAGTATTTTTTTGCTTAGATACCAGTATTTAACTACTTGAGAACCTTAAACTTAAATCACACTCTCARACAACTTTTCACATATCTCAAAAGTTCCTTTATGTAGGACTAAGTAGAAATGCAGGAAGCATGAAGAATGCTGTGAGGATTTGGAGCGCAAGTGGCTTTTTGTGAAGGATGCAATTTATAAAACAACTTCAATGATGATCTTTAGACAGTAATGATGGCTTTGAAACTGCCTTGTTTTCTTAACCAATTCAAATGCAGAATGTTGCTCCAGGGTACATGTTTTCCTGACCATCTCTTTTTTTGGTCCTGAGAGTACAATCAGATTAAAGGGCAGTTTATTTCCAGGACTGATGAAAAACAGTGTACTGATGGAGGACTGTAACACAGGGCTCAAAAAATGGGCAAACCTGCTTGATGAATGAAGCAATGTGTTACTTCACAGCTTATCTTGCTGTTCAGCTCTTACTACTCAAAAGGAAGTGCATCTCCTAGTCACTGCTTGTCRTTATGACAATGCCAGCAGCAACTGAATATACTGGGGAGAAAATTCTGTTTAGCCTCTGGGGCCCTTGTAAACAGATTCTATATGTTGTAGTGATCTTTGCCTCTTAATTTTACAGGGTCTTTAAAAAGAAAACTTTTCTTCTGTTGTGCCATTCAAGGACATGATAGGCTTGATTTGAATTTTGCAGCACATACAACCCTGAAAATATCAATGGGTAAGTCAAGTCTGTTTTGTGAGTCTATCTTTTATCTACATATGAGGCAAAAGCACACAAACACATAGATGTAAGAAAAGGCAAAGTTGTACAAAATTCTCTTCACCTATCTTATACATGCAAAAAAATTGGCTTAGGAATGAAACTGGAAATAGCTGAAGGRCTCGAAACAACTATAAAGATTTCTGTAGTCTCTACTCAGCCAAACATCTCTGGTTTTGAGCTCTGTGCCAAAATAAAATCTTTATGGAAACCTGATTCATACCTTTGTTTGTAGACAGCTGTATATTTCTCTGTCTAAGAAATATTTTGGTTTTATTCCTGATCTCAGCTTTGGATGTGCATATTTCAATTCCACTCGGTCATCTTAAACATACATCTGTTGTCACATTCATTAGTAATGAATGCATATTCTCATGTACATTTCTGTTTGAAAATGAGCTCCATTAATTGTTACTGCATGTGATTCATGAGGARAGGCATAATATGTAGCATCTCCTCTCCTTTGTTAGAACTGTTATTGCCTTTCATATCCAGAAATGGGTGGGAGGGGAAAAGTCAGACCACAGGACATCACTGCATGTGCCTTGYGTCTGGTGTGGGTGGGATGGCAGTGGACTCAGAATTTTATTGGCCATAAAGCCAGATAAAATATTCTGAGGGAATGACATTAAAGTCCAGTGACAAAATTCCAGTGAAATAGAGATAACTATGTTGTATTCATTTTAAGGTTTCCCAAAATACCAACATGGACAGGTCTGTAATTATGCTGTAATTAGGTCCCCAACTGTGCCTGTTTTCAATTCCTTCCATTTCCTACCRGGAGGTCTGTCAATGCATGGAAGAAGAAAAATCTATTCCTTAATTCCTGTGAAATTTCAGTGAAGCAATAATCTGGATTTTTGTCAGGTAARCTGCTTAGGAGACCAGGTCTCCCAAGTCTGTCCTTGCCAACAGCTTCATCATGATTTATTCTGAGGGTAAGAATCCCAAACAATTAAACAGTGAAGCTAGAAGTACAGAACTCTTTTAGCTAAGTGTAGCGGGTTGACTCCAGATGGCAGATACGCCCCTCCCTAGTAGGATGAGGGAGAGAATCAGAAAACAGAAATAATAAAACTTGACAGTAGAGATAGATTAATAGGAGAAGGGAGAAGAGAGGGGGAAAAAAGCGAGTGATAGAATAGCAATTATTCACTACCAGCYGACTGGTGCTCAGTCTCTGAGCAAAGGCTACTTTGGAAAAACTGTCACAAAGTTTTATTGCTGAATATGACATTATATGGAATCTCTGAGGAGAGAGCTGAGGAGAAMTGTCCAGCTGTGTTCCCTCACAACCTTTTGCCCATCCCCAGCCTTTGGTGGCATAGCTGGGGAGATGGTTTCATATTTACAAGCCATATTTACAGTGATGGCTTCATATTTACAAATTACTTTTTTTCTTAGTTATAACCTCTCCTTCTCACGCATGT
Organism: Alauda arvensis; assembly: GCA_902810485.1. Classification (NCBI taxonomy): domain Eukaryota; kingdom Metazoa; phylum Chordata; class Aves; order Passeriformes; family Alaudidae; genus Alauda; species Alauda arvensis. The sequence goes on along the minus strand of CADDXX010000269.1, from coordinate 261,415 downwards.
TTGCCAAAGAAAAGAAAAGTTAGGAAAACATATATTAGAAACATATATAGTTAGAAAAAACTATACAGTTTTTACATTAGGTATTGTATGCTATTTGCTATTTTCTGCCTGCCTGTATTTCCAAATGCCTTTTTTGCATATTGTTGAGGTATGACACTGGCCAAACAACAGACCCCCACACAAGCCACTCACTCACCCTCCCCTGCTACAGTTGGGCAGAGGAGAGAAAAATTTAAACAAAGGGTTCATGACCTGAGATAATGACTATAAGAAAAATACTCCAAAGGCAAAACAGGCTCAACTTAGAGGTACAAAATTAGTTTATTACTAACAAAATCAGAGGAGGATAGTGAGAAGTAAAATAAGCCTTTGAAAACACCTTTTCTTCCCCCAATCCCTCCCTCCTTTCCACTGACAATGCAGGGATACAGGGAATGGGGCTTTTGTTGAGTTCAGTTCATCACTGAGGTTTCTTCTGCTGCTCTGGGAGAGGAGTCCCTCTCCTGTGAGGCTGTGGGTCCCTCCCACTTGAGACAGTTCTCCATGAACTGCCCTGGCATGGGTCCACTCTCACAAGAAGCAGCCATACCACACCTGCTGCAGTGTGAGTCCCTCCCACAGGCAGAGTCCTCCCAAAACTGCTGTAGTGTGGTCCACTCTTACACAGGGTGCAGTCCTCCAAGGACAGGCTGCTCCAGCCTGGGAGAAGGGCCCCTCTCTCTCTCCAACAGGTCTTCCACTGAAATAATTCCCCCCAGCAGCCCCCTGAAACTCCCAGGCCAGCTCAGATCTCAAGGGGCTTAGGAGAGAATATTTCAGAGGCAGGACAAAGGATTCCCAAAAGAGGCTCAGTCCCCCAGAGTAGATGTTTAATTCTTGATGGTCCAAAGGGGGAAAGAGGGAGAACAAAGGAGAACAGGGCCTAATGTAAGCTTGTCCAGAGGAGGGGATAGCTGGACATAAGCCAATAGGGTCAGGGAAGAAGGGAAGGGTGAAGATATATGTTCACGAATTCCAAGGGTCTCTGGGAGGGGGAGAAGCCGTTTCCCAGAGAAATACAACATTCCACTGAATCACAGCCTCCTCCAGGCATCCACCTGCTCCAGCATGAGCACCTTCCCCACGGACTGTGGGTGGATCTCTGCATGCCCCRTGGATCCCCATGGGTTGCAGGGGTACAGCTGCTTCACCATGGTGTCACCATGGTCTGCAGAGGAATCTCAGCTCCAGTGCCTGGAGCACCTCCTGCCCTCCTTCTGCACTGACCTCGTGTAGAGGGTTGACCATGTTGTTTCCCTTGCATGTTGTCACCTCCTTTTCTCTGGCTAGCAAAAACTGTACTCACTTTGATTTAAATTTTTTTCTTTAATATGTTATCACAGATGCATTCCCAACACCTCTAATTGGCCAAGCAGCATGTCCATCTTCAGAGCCATCAGGGACTGGCTCTGCTGGACATGGCGGAAGCTTCCAGCAGCTTCTTACAGAAGCTTCCACCTCTGTGGCCCAACATGCTACCAAAAACCAGGCCCTGCAAAACCAACACACATATTCMATGTGTACCTGCATAACTWGGTTCTTTAGAATGGGAAGGAACACAGCATGAGTMATTTCTGCAAAAGTCAGCATGAGGCTTTTGTATCATGGTTTAATAGGGCTTAAGTGATGCACTGGCTTTGTACTGGCTTTCATACAGTGGGGTCTGTGGGTCAGACTCTTAAAATTATGAATCCCTAGCTAAATGTAATACCTAGCCTTTCACTGGAAGTCAAACAGCTTCTGGGGACTTTAGCATCTTATTTATTTTYCTATGTCTTAAACATCTGGTATCATGTGGCTTGCAGATTTGGGATGTTAAGATTATTGTTTTCTTATCTTAAAGCGGAATTAATCCCACTTGAAATCCGGTGAAGGCAGTGGTGGATATCTAATTTGTAGTTAATTCTCCTGTAGGGTCAGTCCTTAAGGGTTCTTTTACTTTCCTGAATTAAGGGTTATTGCACTATGTACCTCCTATGTACTAGTAATGTTTTCTATAAGAAGAAAAATTGATGGTTTGTGTCATTAAAGACTATTTTGTTAGAGAAATAAAGTTMAAAAATGTGTCACAAAAGTGTCACAAATACAGCCTTCAGATAAAAAGTTCAGTGTCAGCTACAGAGGCATTGCCACGCAAGCAGCCAATGACATGGGAAGCGCTGGTGGGTTGTAAAGTTAGTTTGCTGCCTCACACACCAGCTCAGCTTTTAATTCTCTTTATAATTATATATGAGAACACATTATACAAGCAATCAGGCTCAGGGGAAGGCCTCTTATTTATTATCTGAATAAAGGACATTGACATTAAATAACTCTGATGAAGAAGTAAGTCATTGTCTCCCACAGGAGAGCTGTTCTTTTATCTTGTCTCAGAGATTGATCATTTCAGAGCCCACAGACAGGTCTCATCTTCTTTACCATGTTTTTCCATTTACATATGCTAATGGCTACTCTGTAGATGGTACCACTTTCCTAAAGCCATTCTTACAGAAAATTAAATTTCTCAGAACTGATTGATGACACAGTTAAAAATGTAACTTTATAAAAAGTATAATTACTAATATGTGAGCTAACCTTGACAGAAAAAGTATTGCATAAGGAGTGGACTTAAACAAGTGCTATCACAAAAATAAGCAATATAGTACATTTATTTTGATCCCTCAGATCCCATACCTGATGAACAAAACAGCTATTCTGGTACTGTAAAGATTATCAGGGTTATTCTCCTCAAGSAAATAAAATTAATCCTTGATTCTTGTAAGTGGAAACATAGCTGYCTACTTCAAGTTTTATGAGTATTTTAGGCTTTCTAGTGTAGTAGTCATAGATGCCAATACAGTTTATATTGTTGAATGAGGAGGAAAGAAACATATTATTCAGAAATGCCTCCTTCACTACTGTGTAATTTAATGTCATGTTTATTTATGTGGAAAGTGCTATGCATTAGGGTTTAAATTTCTCATATACACATCAAAGAGGAGGGAAAGAAGAAAGTCTGCACAGCTAAATCTTTTACTGAAACCTGTATGGCACATACATGAATTTCCAGARTCCAAAGAACATGTTGGTACGGAGAAGATAAAGTGGCACTACACCTCTTCCATCTGTGATGATTTGCTGTCTACAGTTCCTAAGTTTACTAGCTCTACAGTTGCACAGGGAGGGTTCAATAACAGATTCAGCAATGTTTCCTTCTTGACTTTGCCAAATGCCAGCTCAGTGACAAACCACAATCCTATCTATGTTCAAAAGCTAAGGTTCCATTTAGAGGCAAGATGCCACATAACAAGAGATGGGTAAGAGAATGTCCTTAGGAACAACTGAATAGCATTGTTTAAGAAGTCTACAGTGGCTAGAATGAAGAGAGGACAGGTTTGAACTCATGTCTAGGGCTTCTACCAATCTAACATTAYCTCTATAGGTAWATGGCATAAATATATTTGGATTAATCRACCCTGAAATGGAATCTCTCAGACAAAGTACTTAACCAGGTTGGTCTTYRTGTTGCAAAGAAACATGTCAGTAGRTTTTAATCTTAGAATTATAGAATTGTAGAATGGCCTGGGTTAGAAGTGACTTTACAGATCATCTAGTTCTAACCCCCRTGCCATGTACAAGGAGATGAAGATTGTAGTTTTTCCATGGTCCTTCATCTGTTCTGTGATAAGACTGGACAATATTTTCCAGAGCTTTCCATGTAACCTTTTYTGGTTATTCTTAAAGGCTACACAAAGAAAAAAAATCAGCAATTTTCTTACAGAAGATKTTAAAGATCTTTGCAGAGAATTGATAGTATCAGGTTATGAATGCATAAAAACACTACATATATATTCARATTTATTGTCTGTAATGTGACTTGCATTGAATTCAAAATTGTGGTATCATGCAGTAAAAATTGTGCGTAGTTGCTTTAGGTAGATTTACAGTTAAACTATAGGACAAAACAATAAACCTATTATATCCACCAATATCATTAGGTAGGTTTTATATGTGAAAGGTACATGTGTATGCATTTACACAGACACAAGTATATTTGTTATATGAATCTATAAATATAGACACACACGTAAGTTATGATGAACTGCTTCAGACCAGCATTGAATGGAGGCWGAGATGTAGAGATGGAATTTAGGATGAGAAGAAAAAAAGGAAAACAAATACTTGGTGGGTTTAACTGTTTTTTATTTGTAAACTAAATCCTAGTCAATGGTCTGGAATATTGAAAATTGCCTGGAGCTTTGCTAGGCAGAACAGAATACAAGGAAGCAATAGGTTATAGATAGTTTATAAAGCTGGACAGAAAACAATTTTTTTTTTAAATATCCACAAAGCGGGGGGAAATGTTCTAAGGAATATTTGGCAATTCCTTTCTCTGCTTGCTTTTTTTGCTCAGCAAGCTTATTCTTGTCATTACCAGGTCTACATATGTAAGTGCATGAGTACACACATACACACTAAGGAGATTAGATCACTCAAACAAGATGATAAATCCCAGACACAAACCATGGATGTTCTCCATTTATACATAAAAGRCAACCCCTTGGGGAATCTAGCCACTTTTCAACTGCAAAACATTTAATGGTGCAGAGAGGATGTGGATCTTGATCCTGCAAACACTTAAACATGTGCTGCAGTGTAAGCTGTTAAATAGTCTGAAGAAGTCAAGTGTGTAAAGCTAAGTACATAATTTAGTTGCAAATTGAAGGTTTAAAAACACAGCAGAATGTATTGCTTTTAAAACTTCTAATTTTTTTTCTTAGCAATACCACACAAAGCASGAAGAGATAATCACAGCTTGAAAATGTTTTAGTAGAATTCTTGTAAAACCAAAGATTACAGTCAGAAGGGCAACTGTCATAACCTTTTATGCTCACAGATGCTGAAAAGATGCYGGTGGTCTAGGGATTATCTTCAAATACACAATGCTAAGACTCCAGCTGAACAGCAGGATGTCTGTTCTTAGCATTGCAGCAAGTCTGGAAGGAGGTAAGAACATCACAAAGAGTCACAGATCTGTAGAAGGGGAATTCCTGCTTTTGCAAATCAGCAAATGTAAAAGCTCTAGATTAAGTCTGTGTCATCAAAGAGGAAAGATGTAAGTATGGTCTGACTGATTAGATTGCCTTTGCAGAGAGGGCTTAAAGACTGAATGTTTTAACTACATTAAACATGCTGCTAATGGGTTGTGAACTTTAAAATGACCCTTCATCCTCGAAATACAGATGAGCTGGCTTCTAYATATGCAGCAGTATTCTGAAAAGAGAAGCCAAGGAGGTTATTAAGGACTGGGTGGGAAAGAAGTACCACAGAGGACATTTGCTTAAAAATATGTTCTTAGTTCTAAGACTGTTACTCTATGCAAAATTAATAGCAATCTTTTAGCCTCCACTACATTATATTTCTTCTTCTTGACTGACAGTCCCTTTTTCTATGAACAAATAGAGAAAAATGAATACATTTTAAAACCTGTTCCCTTGTAATATATGTACGCCAAGACTAATCTAAATACAGCTGAATGAAAGGAAATATTTCATTGTACTAATTGCTTTTACTTCTAAACATCTTTACTTCTGAGTGATAATTACATTAGGCTAGTAACTAACCAAATCACATTTGCTTTATGACAGTAAAAGAACAGCATTGACCAAGGTAATTATTCTTTTCATTGGAATGGTATCAGCTTGGAATAGTCCTGATGGGACACAGAAGATGTGTTTGAGATACATTTTATCTRTCAATCTGTACGTGAAGCTTTAAACTGTGATATTTTACATTTTCACTAGGGACTTGTAAGCATTAATTTCCATCACATTTCAGGGYAGGTTACAAAACAAATTTTTAACAGGTGTTTGAGGGCTGTTGAAGATATGGGAACTTTTATTATCCASGTATTATTCATTACCTTGTTTTTTGTTTTTATATTTGCAGATTATATTTTAAATTCATGATAGTGGATTTTGTGAAAGCATTATATGCAGTGGAGAGCTRAAAACACACAAGCAGGACTGAAAGAAAACCCACTTAATGCAAATTCTTTTCCTAATTACTGGAACTGCATAAAAATGAGATAAATCCAGCAGCCAAATTTTATCAGCACAAAGTCATGTAGCTCCGTGGGGCCCACCAGTGTAACAGGGACTATTACAACAACCAACATTTTCCATTCTTYTCAACCTTTCTCCCTCAACTTCCAATCAAATCTTGATGCAATTTAACAGAATAATTTGGCTTTGATTTTTTACAGGTTTTTTCTGGTATCTTTTATGTTGATTTCATGTGACAGTTTCAGCAATGACATGCTGAAAGTATTCTCCAAGCCCCTGGGTGGTCTCTGAACCATACAGAAAAGGAGCTGAAAACGGAACAGTATTATAGAGCAATAGGCCTAACAGGAGATTATTATTAATAAGGCATATTTATTTGATTTCATATTTTCATAGCTCAGGCCTACAAAGATGAAGACCAATATCAAAGGATACCAATAGCAGTAGGATGCTACAGTAACAGTAATTCTGTCACTCCTTAAAGCACTGCAGCTCTAAGCTCTTCCAGGTGATGAATTTTACTTAACTTTAAACTGAAATATGGCAGGAAATAGGTCTGTTTTTTAGCAGYACTAGCCTTTCCACTGCTGACAGGAGAGACATAAGAGTTTATGGCTTTGCTCTAGTCACCTATCAAAACCTTCAGGTATTTGTCAGAATCACATTTCCTCATCAGAAAGAGCACAAGCTGCTGACATCTTCTGAATATTTTCAAGTTTGAAGGAGTGTTGTATGATACTACATATATGATGCCTTGGCATTAGTAATTATGCAACACCTATGAACTCAGGTTAAGAATATTATCATTTTTACAGCAAGGGAGATAAGTTGCTCAACAGGCTGGAGCAAATMTTTGCTTAAGGAACACAAAGAAGGAGTTCACTCTTAACTCAGCTGCTTATGTGTTTTCTCAAACACTAACTACCAAATGTAACATCAGCCATGATTTCCCTTTGTCAGGCCCACAGATGTACCATAGCAGCTCTGAAGCCAGACAGCTATGGTACAGAAAGGATTCACTTCTAACTGGAAAAAAACTCCCAAGAAATTATGTTATGGGCATGGGGTTTGGGGAAGGATTAAGGCAAAGCCAAATGTATACACATAGGTTTTGTAGGAGACACAACTTGGGGGAAACAGATTCACTACAGCCTTGTGCTAGCTGGAGAAATWAAATAGCTGGTTTGTTGGGTTTTTTAGGTAGTGGTAATAGCTCAGTCTAGATTTTTTTGATGAAGTTATTGTTTTATTCATTCTTGTCCTGTGTAGTCATTGGAACAAACTTGTATAATAAATAAAAAAAAAGCCATAAGGATTTACTTGTTCCCCCACTGACCATCTGGYTTTCATTCTCAGATCTACTTATGATCTATTGCTAAAATGACAAAACTGAGATCATTAACAATATTWAATGTCAGAATACAGAAGTTAGTTTTTTTTATCCTTACTCAAAACTCTGTCTCCTTAAGCCATTTAATTCCATCCAGTCACATCTGGGTGCCAGAATAACATTACATTTAATACAGTTCATATCAAAATTCCTAACTATAGAGGAAGAAAGGTAGTGAAACAGAATCTTCATGTTACAGTAACACTGAAAGAGTTGACAGAATGACAGACAATTAAAAAAAAAACCTACATAGCATTTACCATAATTATACTGCCAATAAAATGAGAATTAATATTTTAAACTAACATAAGTTTTTCTGTATCTCTCAATACAGCTTTCCTTTCACAACCTTTCTGTTCCTTCCTATTGTTAGCTTAAGAACCTGAGGTACAGATTCATGAGCCAGCTAAGGTTCCCCATTTAAATCTGGCAATGGTTAGGTAGCTGTTTACCTTGTAATTTTATGCTACCCTGTTTTTGCATTTCTACTCTTCGCTAAAGATTAAGAGCATAATAAAAATCAAATACTGTAGCTGTGTTTAACACTTCTTCATGTCCAACACTTCATCGTTTAATAACCCTCAATTCAGTGTAATTAATTTAGCACCAGGCTTTTAAATTTGGTATACTACTGAATTAATATTTTAGTGGATTTTCAGATTTTTTKATTTTTTAGAAATCAAATTAGCAATACTACTTGGCATGAATTTGTGAAACAATTTATAAACATTTTCTTCAYTTCTTCTTTAAAAACAGGTCTATGCTTTGTTCCTGTGTCAATAGACTTCTGTCAGATCAAGTCATGCTCTATTTTTTAAAGCATAATAAAAACCAATGATGTTAACCTAAAAATTGAGATGGCCAAACCATCAGAGAGGCAAGTTAACAGGGCACCAGGCAGAAACCGTCCTTCCAGTTTCTTCAAACTACAGATGATAAAAACTATTTTCATTATTTGCTGTGCCAAGAAAATTCTATCAGTAGTGAGAKATCTTACTCCTATCCAAGAAAAAGACTTCATTTTATCTAGGGAACAGACAGGAAACATATTTTCCATTAGAGTGAGGCAGGGGGATCTGTTTTCCTCAAAATACTTGTTTAAAGCCTCAACAAAGCCCACTGGGAGGTGGGGGGAATCACATCTGCTTCTCTCCGTGAGGACACTTCTGTTTTTTCTTTCTGTATAAAGATACACAGGAAAAACATGCATGCTGGGTGAAATCCTCAGCAAAAACTAGTGGAACTTCATGCAATAAAGCTAGTTGATAATCTGTGCTCCTTTGCAGTGCATAWGTTCTTACCATCCCATCCTATATTAAGTCAATAAATATTGTCTTTCTCRACAATGTAGGGAAAGGCTTACGGAAAGTCACAGCCCAGCTCAGTGTAGTAGTTAAAGCTGAGGAACCCCTCTGCATGTGCTTCCTTCCTTTTATGATCCTCAGCTGTGAACTCCCTCCTTCAGAGACCACAGAGACCTTTTTATAAAACTAAGGCAAGGAATGTGCTTTTCCTGGTTTGGTGAATGCATCTTTTTCTTACCAGGCCAGCCACAGGTTATTTGTTTTTATATTCAGGGTTATCAAAGAGCCATGGATTGTGTGTAGGATGTGCCCCTTTATCAGGGGTGCCATGTCTGTATTTGGACACAGCCAGAGGTGGCTGCTCCGTGACCTTGCTGACTCACTACCCAGGAAGCTGTTCCCACATATAAACTAAAAGCTAGGAGGAGAAATGATAGGCYCAGAGAGAAGGAACACAGCTTTTGGCACTAGGCTAAGGGGTTAGGGAGATTTTTTATCCCCCTTCTTCTTGTGGGATTTTACTAAAACACATTTTAGTGTCTACATGATCAGAGCTTTTGGTACTAACAAAGGTAATCTGAGAATTTGAGAAAAATATTCTATTATTTGTTTCTCATCTGCTTAGGTTACATATTTAAGAATATTTTTTTTCTCATCGGCATCTTAGAAGACCACATAACTTAGCCAAGGCTTTTACCTAGTAATGTTAATTTTTATTTCACAAATATTAGAAATAGTGGTGCAAATACAAATAGATGAAAGCCAGTAAGACTGAGTATGAAGTACACCATTACCTATAAGATCAATCAATGTTTTGCACCTTACTCAAGCAGCATTTATTCTGTATAATTCTGAATTAATTCTATGATGTCCTACTTTTAAAAAATTGCTACTAAGTGAGCTGTACACACACAAAGACAAACTGCATGGGAGATAGAAAGAGATGAAATAGTAGTTGAGAATTATATCATACTCAGCTTATCAATGTAATTACATGTCAGTGTTACATTTCAGTATGCATAAAACAAAGCTTATTCCATTAATATTCCACTAGCCAAGGGACTTCCCAGACTTCAAAATATTCTAGCACATTCTGAGTAAATACAGCTAACAGACCATGAATTAAGAATATAAAAATACTTGAGAAAAATARAAGAGTAAGTGGTTGATCCAAAGATGATTGAAGTCAATAGCAAGCCTAATACTGATTTTATTTGACTCTTAATAACTCCTGGAGACAGATCTCCCATCATTTACATTAACTCTTACACTGCTTATCAAAGCCAAATTACATTARATTTTTAAACTGAAGTCCTTTACTGCAAAAGTCAAATATAGTATATACAAGAGGTCAAATATAAAAGAGAATTAAGGACTAAAACATACTAAAGATGTCATTACTTCYAAAAGTTAAACAGACTGTCAGTGCTGAGTGCACCTACATGGCAGTTTAAAAAATATCCTCTACAAATTTTAAAAGCATTTCAGAAAACAATGTCACTCAAAAGCCCCTCGTTTTTCTGAAAAAGCCATCAGCAGAATAAACATAAGTTAACCTCTTGTGATGCTGCAATATTAGCCACAGAATGGCCAAAATGAATAATGTACGTCACCATTACCTATTCTCTGTTTCTATTTATTTGGTGTCAAAGATGGGAAAAGGGATAGAATCAAATATCTCATTCTGAACTGGAAATGTGTCTTAGTGTGTCTTTGTATGTTTTAGTGATGTTTCTGACATTAGTTTCAGAGCTGTTAAACCATGTTTTTAAATTAAATGAACCTTAGCTAAGTTAAAAGTCACACAACCTACAATTTCACGGGAAGATTGGAATTTGACTTTAAGGGTAGAATTGATTAGACAAAAGAATGTTAACAATTTACTGCTTTGGAATGGACAAGTTCACTTACCACTCACATATATGAACTGGCACAAGCTAAAAGAACTTATTTTTACACAMAGAAAGAACTAAAAATATGAAGGGGCAAATGGACGAGAACTCATCCCTCTCTGATACTTTTGGATCTGCCCAGGAATGCATGCTATCTCTCAGCCATCTGCTCCTTACAGGAGGGGTGTTATCTGCTGAAGGCAACTCTTTCCAAACATTCAGCACTTGGCTGAATGCAATAACCCTTTGAAGCTTTCCAGGAAAATTTCTCCCCACTTCCAAGTTCTGCTCACAGCTCCATTAAGAGTTATCATCCRTGGTCTATCTCTGCATAGATAACAAAYACAGCAACATAGATTTAAAGGGCTTATTCAGATTTACCTTGCCTTACAATACAGACATGCTTAATGGTACAGCAAGAAGGATTAATTTAAGAAAGACTTCCATTTGTACTCTTAGCTACACAGTTGGAAAGAAAAGGCTTATAATTCATCAGCTATARGGGGCAATTTTAGCTTAGGATTAGTTAGATTCTTCTCTAAGTGTGTACCTGAGTTTACAAAACCTGGCTAAGAACTTCTGAGTGTCAGAGCGAGGAAATCCCCAAGTGTCAGATTTGGCGACTCATTGCTCAGGACAGCATCCACCTACCCAGCTGCCTTCAGCTCTCAACCTTTGCTTCTCCTCTCTTCTGCCCTGCCATTCACACTAATTACTTGTTATTCCAAGGAGCCTACCTCAAGTAATGTCTTTCTTGTAGGTGATCCCCTTATTTGCCTTCGAGTTGAGGGTTTGGATATAACTAGAAAAAACATTTGTGGCTTTCTCTAGAGGCAACTGCTTTTAAAAYTCAAGGGTGATTTTTCATTTCCAGTTTAAGCCTGAGCAGCTACACACACCTATTGGTACACATTTTGGCAAACACTCCTGATTGTTCTTCTCAATTTAGTTACCTAAAATAGTCTTTAATCAACCTGCTACCCACTTGSCTGCTGCTCACTCTGGACTGTTCCCCCAAATACAATGTGAGATAATGACATGTTGTTAAATAATGTATAGACATGTACTTTGTATACATTAAGTTAATGATCTAAGGTGTACTGCTACAAACATCCCACTGGCATGCTAGCTACAGAAGTGTCAGATGACAAAGTTGCTATGTTGGCCGTGTTTATGAGAAAATCCCCTTTATTCCCTTGGACGTTTTTTCTGGGATTCCTGTTCACCCATACACACATGCTGGAGCTGCACAGTCATGAACTTTTGCAGATAACCCTTAAACAAGAACAACCTAGTTGCAGATCCAAGAACTTARCATCAGCAGAGCCACCTTCTTTGTTATCTGAATTCTTTAACTCTATTTTCAGCATTGCCCAAGTTGTGTTCCTTGTCATCCAACACGTCTTTTTACTTTGATTTATCTCTATGCTCTTCCCTGCCTTAGGAGACAGTCATGAGTCAGCAAAAGCACTTCTGCTCAGGCTTTGTTCAAATAATTAATTTAATTTATTCAYAGACAGGACTTCAGAATCCACCTTAAAATAAATATATATTCAAAAGATTCACTGAGCAGGCTGAGATTACTAAACTCTAAGTTAGTTGTGGAACAATTTTCAAAACCAACCTTAAATSTCTCTTTCTTCATTGTTAATAATAAAATCCACTCTGGGAAATGCTCCTTTGTGCTTCACATCTAAATGCTCCCTAGAATTGATATCATCGTTCCTTGTGCCATGTTTTCAGTGGAATATGAAGTAATGACTTGGACTACATAACCGTGATAGTATCTTAAATTCTTCATTCAACMCTCTTGGTTTTCCTCCCAAACATCCTGCTATTTAATAACATATACATACAAAATTGCAGTTTGACTTCTCAGTCCATTGTAAATGAAAGAGGTGTTTTCAGTAGTGCAACACAACTTTACCTAGCCTATGATTTTCTTAATTGAAACTATGGAAATTACTGATAGAAACTATCTGAAATTTAACCTGCTGGAAAGCCCTATTCTCTTAYTGTAAGCATGGGACTGCCCTAGAATTACTTTCGTTTCCCATAAATTCACTGTCACTGACACTACTCTGTTACCACGAGTGCCAAGTACTACTTTTGGCAAGTTGTCAGCTCTTTTAACCACAATATGCTCTTTCTCTGCTGTCACTGTAAGAGGCTACAAGGCTGATAGTAGCAGAGGGAGCGGGCAGAGGAAAAYCAGTCTAGAAAAGATGAAAGGCAGCCATTACTGCCACCTCTTTCTATCCTCTGAATGATCCATGACAAAAGGTGTTAATCCTCCTGTAAATACCACTCCATCATGACTAGCAGGGGTCAAAGAAGTAGCTCAGTGTTTAAATTTTGTCAAARGTTCTCACATCTCTCTTTCTAGGTCTTCACTTTGTAACTTGTTTTGTAAAATACCTCTTTCTTTTCTCTTGTTTTCTTTATAAACATGTGGCCTGGGAAAAAAGAGCAATAAAACCCAAACTAATGTCAGACATATGCAGCATTTCAGGATAAAARTTTGTCATATCTGCTGACAAATAACCGAGAGAGTTGAGTAAACAATCAAGAAAACGTATTGTTAAATTTTTCCCAAATCTTTAGGAAAAAAGTATCTGCCTGAGACAACTGACAGGAATCCAAGACACCGCATTCAACTCTCAGGCAGTGCCAGTGATTCCTTTTTAAAACTCACGCCATCATGGAGCTGAACCGTTTCTTGCAATGAGGAAGCTCAGGGTGTGTGAGCAAAAGAGGACTGAGGTAACCCTAAGAATGCTGCTCTGCCTTGAATCCAAGCYCTGGTACCTCCTCCTGCCGGGAAAGCTGCTCTGCAAAGAGCCATCCAGGTCAGTACCCCATGGAAAACAGTCTTTGCTGACCATTGCAGCCTGTCAGATGTTCAGTGGATGGCAGGAAGGTGCGTTTTAGTGTCAACAACTTTTTTTTTTTTTAAATTTAGGCCTAAATATGCTACAGAGAACATGAACCTTTTCTGTAGACTGCTGTACTGCTTGGTGTGTGCAAAGTAGTTCAATGACTGCACAACCTCAGGCCTACAGTGGAAAATTTTACACTGACAAATTTTAAATGCTGAGATTTGTCTGCTCTTTGACAGGAGAATCTAGGAAGAGCAGCATCTCTTAGCAAATCCTGAAGCTTGGGCTCTTGGAACTGTTAAATATTTGCTAAACTCAGTCTGCATTAATGGTAATGAAGATTACATATAGTAAAGGTTAAAGRAATGTAAAACACTTTTGGTAATCTATCGAAGGACCAATTTGAAACTGGCTCTTCAGCATTTTACTGTACATCAGAAAATAAATACAGTTCGGTGTTGGAGGGTAACAGCACGATGCCGACCTGCTTTGGGTCTGTTTGGACCTCTTTGGGTTATGGACAAGCATCTTCACAGAGCCCCCGACAAGAACCAAGTTCGTTCGTTTCCTTGCAGAGAATCCCCACGAGGGAGCCCCSGGCAGGGGATGCCACAGCGGCCCGGGCACAGCTCCCGGCTGTGGCGACCCCAAGGCAGCGCCGGGGCACGGACACCCCCTTGGCGGGGCCGGGCCGGGCCGGGCAGGGGGGCGGGCCGAGGCCCCCGAGGGAGGGGCTGAGAGGAACAGCGGGGTGGGCGCACGGAGCGGCCGCAGGCGCTGGGAGCGAGCCGGGCCGGGAGCGAGCGCAGCTGGGAGCACGGGGAGCGGAGCGGAGCGGCGGGGCCATGCCGGGGGCCGCCCCCGCAGCCCCGCGCCTCTGGCTCGGCGCGGCCGTGCTGGGCTGGCTGGCGGCGGCCGGGGCCCGCCGGCGAGGTAAGGGACCCGGGCACAGGGAACGGGCACAGGGAATGGGCACCGCCGCCGCAGGTGGGAGAGCCGGAGGGGCGGCGACGGGCGGCTGCTGCGGGCAGGGACAGCGCCGGGCGCTCCCCCGGGGCCGCGCATCGCCTGCCGCCTGGGCACAGCCTGCGTGCTACAGGTTTCACTGAAACAGGCTGTGCTTTATACCTGCCAAAGCAGGAGCTGTCCTTGTCACAGCGCACTTGCGGGGAAAACCTGCCAAGRGGAACTCCAAGACCAGGGGTGCTGGGTCTTCCACGCTTTCTTGCTGGCGCTCTTCGCCTGCGTGTTGGAGCACAGGCAGTGCCTTGGCACATCCTTGTCTGGGACCTCTGCTAAACCCGTGTCTGTGTAGTTTGWAATTTCGGATTAAAAAATCGACATCAATAGCAGATGCAATAACGTATTGCAATGAGAACTACTAGAAAACGTTCTATAAACATATATTTTACACTTTCATAAAGGTTATGGTATTATTTACTGCCTTTGCAAAGCACYTCGTAGAGTGTGAACAGAAGTGGTTGAAAAGTGTTTTAACACCCAGCCTAACGAGATTATTTGTAAAGATGTATTAATTTGTGTGTGCTGATACGATTTTCTTCATTGGTCCAYGCATAGGAGTCAATATGTTCCATGGGATTGAAATACTGTCATTGCTCCAATATTTTTTTCATGTTCTTTTATAGATCTCATCAAAGAAAATGGTAGTTACAGTAATTTTTATATTCTCCTTTAAAATTATTACTCTAAAAAGTTATTCCAGGATAGCTTCTTCCAAAAAGTGAACTTTTTTTTTTTCTATTTTATTATTTTGGAAGAGTTTAAATCCACAAATACTTTTGTTAAATTCAGTCACAGTTCTAATTTCTGCCTTGGGATGTTGGTATGCTGCATCCTTTGCAGTCAGTAGATGCAAAAAAAAAAGCATTCACACTCAGAGTGGGCATTTACTAAAGACACTGKTAATTTATCAGTGGTCATTTGCCAGACCCCAGCCTTTGGGCAGCAGGACACATAARCAATTTGTACCTGACAAACTGGATTGCCAGTGCTGCCACTCTGCCCTTGCCTGTCTGTACTCTGCTGTGACTCCTTTTCCCTTCCCTACTCCAGTTTGTACCTGGTAGTSCTCAGTTCCTTACTGTTCCATTGGGTTGGAAACATTCTGGACAGGTGGGAAGTCATTGACCCCTCTTTGCACATGGATGGAATAGAGATGTGAACAGGAAGTTGAATAGCYCTTCCTTTGTGGAACTCATTTTCCACCTGAGTGCCTCAGAGATAGTCATCAGGAGCCACTTCATATCTCTTYGTGGCAAATGAGCTCTTGTGCTGACTTCAGAAACCTCTTTAAGTTTTGGTTAAGGTGTTCCTCTGAACACCTGGTATGTGACTCAGTTTACAGCAGCCATGGTAGAAACCTCAACGTGTTTGCAGAGATTTCATCTGTATCTCTCCCAAAAGGCTCATCCTCTTGCACAAGGCTATCCTTGTGTTTAAGATATTGCAGTTTAGGATCACATTTCTCAGTGTCCATCAGGACCAAGGAATTCTRGGGTGGATCTAAGCAAAGCTCACTGCACTAATCCTGAAGATAGTAAGGAAAAWGCAAATATGGAATCAAATTCTTCCTGATGTGCCGAGACACAAATTAAAGAACAGTAGAGAGCCATGTGCAGTATATGTAGGGTGTTTGTAGAAAGAAGTACAGAATAGGATAAGTAAATTGAAATGCTGTGGAAATAGCTGCATATTTTCCCAGGATGGACTGCTTTTTTTCAGCAGTCAGTGCATGGTATCTGGACCTCCAAACAGAATGGGAGAGTTACAACTTTCTAGAAACAAGTCTCTCCTAATAACCTATTGATAACCTTTTGCATTTATCTCCTCCAGTTTAAGTGAAAACACAGGTGCACAATCTACAAAGGAGACTGGATTTCATGGTCTTATTTCTCAAGTATTCATTTCTGTATTTTATAATTGAAATTTCACTATTCTTTGGCAAATATTTCAAATGAAAGTTATTAAATCACTAATACATTTAAAAGTCCATAAAAATAATATAGAAGAATATTCCCATACATATGAAAAGGTTTTCATCAAGAACAGTCATAAGTGAATGCTAAATTTTGTTAAAACTTACATGAGTTGTCTGTTTTGTGTTAGAACATGTTAGGGTATTTTGTGATTGTAGATGAAGTCAAGCAGCCAGTAGCACAGAAGTCTTTCCCTAATTTAGTGTTCCTCACATCCTGGTCAGAGCTGGTGGGCAAGCCTGCCCTGTAGGTAACCTTCCTTAKCCCTTCAAAGCTATCAGAACCTGTTTCCAGTTCCTTATAATTTTGTCAGATTTGAATCATCAGGAAGCCTACAAGAAGGATGGACAAACACTATCTACAAGRGTATGTAGTGACAGGGCAAGTGGTGGTGATTTCAAACTGAAAGAGAGTAGGTTTCAATTAGATATTAAAAAAATACKCTTTATTGTGMGGGTGGTGAGGCACTGGAACAGGTTGTCCAGAGAAGCTATGGCTGCCCCATCCATGTAAATGTTCAAGGTCAGCTTGAACAAAGCTCTGAGCAACCTGGTTTAGTGAAAGGTGTCACTGCTTGTGTCATGGAAGTTGGATGTATATGATCTTTAAAGTCTCTCCCAGCCCAAACTACTCTATGATTCTATAAAATTGCTGGGTGTTAGACATAGGCAAAGCTTTTCTGGAGCATTTCACTTCAAATAAGTCAGTATTTATCATTCTGAGAATAATATTTGAAAGAATGCTTATATCAAATTCTTTTTTTATTTAAGGCATCCGGCATCCTGAATAAGGAAGTCATTATTTCAGTGGAAAATGTAGTGAACTCCTTCTTAAATAACTCTGGTTGGAGCAGATCTGTTCTGCAGGCTAACGTTTTTGTAGAGATCGTGACATTAATTTTTTGTGTCTGTCCATAAATATGATAATTTCTTTGTTTCTGCTGTTGTTAGTTAGACAGCACTTCTGTTACACTCAGGTGTGTCAAAAAGTTGTTTTTATTTGTGTTATTGATGATGATAGTTATTTTCAGTTGTTTTGCAGAACAAAAAAGAAAAAAGAWAAAYAAAATCAACCAGTKTTAMACAACATAAAATTTCCAAACAATARCTATGGAAATATTAGCATACTTCTAGAAAGGAGAAAAGGATACACTTAATTCATAAAGAGCTGGATGGCCTTTTAAAGTGATATGCATAATAATAAGATACTTATAATTTGATCTTTAGTAGGATTTATAACCCTATTACAAGTGACTACAGTCAGCTGTTTTAAAGATCTATCAAATGATGATCTAATTAAACTGTGGAGGAAAAGAAAATAAAGACTTGTCTCMTGTCTASCCTGATTTATTAATGGAGAAGGTARCAGATATTAATTGTTTCAGGAGTGATTCAGTTACAGGAAAGAAAACTAATGAGGGTGCTGTATGAAAGGGAGAATTTCAGTGAAAAATAGAGGACAGGAAGAAACTTTCATCATGGTTCATAAACTGCTTGTGCTGTAGCTTGCTTGGAAAACAYTTCAATAACACACATGACTGACCTGTGATTCTTCAAGGGCTTTTCTTTAAATTCCWGTGAAGGGTAAGTTTCCTGTAAGGTCAAATTGTGTGGACATGAATAGCCTACAGGCTACTACAAGAAACTCAAGCACAGTGGTGGCACAGTCAATCACACTGACTTCCAGCTGCCCTTAGAGGATAGAAGATAAAGCCATTGTTACCTGCCTAGGTAGCCTAAAGCTGTATCAGATTAAATCTTCAGTCTTTGAAAGACTAGGATTCTCATACTGTGCTGAAAGAGATAAAGTCTGYTCTTTCACTAGGGCATCTTCTCCATTTAAAGGTGGAGAATTACCTGATTTTGAAACTGTTTTATGATTGTAGTTATCTACAATGACATGGCAAATGTGGAAGATTAGTAAACTATCCTATATTAATAAATCAAAATGTTTCTAATCAGTGACACAATTATACCGTGCAAAATATGCAACAAATACAGACAAACCTGTGAACTGGACCAAAAGCTGGAAATCAGAGCATTCATATTCAAAATGTAACATTAGASAGCTTTGCTTACAGCTGCATCTGCAAATTCAATAGTAGCATAATGAAGGTGAAAATGAAGATTTACTGTATCATTCAGTATAACCCAAAATTCTGTTCCCAGTTAGCACCAGTTGGTATCCATTTTTAAAAGCAAGGTAAATAGACAGGTATACTTTTAGTGTCACTTAGTTCCCTTACTTTATTTTTCCATTCTCTCACTTCCCAAGCATGTTCCTGAACAAGAATAACTATTCAGTAGGTTGCATGTAGATAGGCCATCAGGCAATATTTTTGTTGTCACTGTCTTTGACAGAAGTCAACTCACTTGCCAGATCAGACTCAGAAATTCTAGCATTCTGCTTTATTTCTAAATGAGTTTGCATTACAAAAATTAAAAAAAAAAAACCTGTTATAAAGACTTCTTCAGATTCTGATCSTTTATTTTATCTATCAGAAAATTTGAGAGATTTTTGAGGCCACCAGGTCACTTAGATGTCAAAAATTATGTTTGGCAGTTACATGTTAGTATAATTTAGTATGTCATTAGTGCAGATTGACTTAAAATGTGTAATCATGTATCTACCCATTTTAATACATCCTTTTGCTATGTTCTGCATGTATACATACAAACTGCATGCAACTATCCAACTATCTCTCATCCATTTGAGGGAATTATTAATTTTAAAGTAGAGGAGGTCTGTAAAGGGGTAATCTATTCTGAAAAGAATAAACCTTTGGATAAACCTTACTCCTCCTGAGGTAAATTTTTTGTATTCTTATATATCTGACACCCATTTRTATTAAGGTTTCATAAATATCAGTGGAACTAGAAAATCAAAATCCAGGTAGAATGTGTAAACATATTCCTTCCCTGCACATCCAGGGTGCAGTAATCTGTGTGGTTATTACTGCATTTATTGTCCACTAAATGAAGGAAAGTTATGACATAATGAATTCTATTAAATTTCAGAGTGCTAACATGCAAMGTTGTTGTTACTAAGACTTCAATATATTCTTCCATAAAATTAGTTTTGCATRATATTGCTATGCAACCTTATTTTCCTTTAAAAATGCTTAATTAAATACTTGTTAGGCTTTCARTCTTGATACTGGAAATACTCTTGCTCCACAGTTCTTGAATGCTCTCCTGGTGGCCATCAGATCCTGCAGAGCCCTTACAGAAGTGTGGGTTTTGACTCATCCCACCTCCAGCRATCAGCTATTCAGGATTTAATCTGTGACCATTCCCTGACACCRGGATGGTATCGCTTCATGATTTTTGATCAGCCTGCTGAGATGCCAACCAAGTGCGTGGAGGTATTGTTACAAAGCATTTCATTCTGAGAAAGAGATATTTTGCTGAAGAATTTTTCAATAGGATTGGTATAAAAAAAAGAGTAGGATYATGGGGACTGATGTGAAACAATACAAAGTTACTATCTTCTCTAAATACTTGATTATATTATAATGTGTTAACTGGAAAATTAAGTCATAAAGCATGACAATTTTACACTGAATGGGCAACAGCAGAGGATGATAAATTAAATCCCCTTTAGAGCACTCCAAAACTGTAATTTCCATTTGCTGCTAAAGAAATTTTCTCAGTGGCAGCATTGCAAGTCTGTCATGTTGCAAAGCTGGAATTGTGTGATGGTCAGTGTGTTAGGAAGGCCATGTGAGAGCAGTATAAAGGCTTGCCACATGAACCCAGTAATTGTGGRGCTTTTAAAGTCATGTCACAGAAAAGAGATTACTCCTAAAGTGACTTGACCTGACAGAGCTAATTGCATATTAGTTGCCTTGTCATCTGCAAGCCTCCAAAGACTCAAGAATTACTTGAAATATTTTAATACTTCAGATGCC
The DNA here is from genome assembly GCA_902810485.1 of Alauda arvensis. Taxonomy (NCBI): domain Eukaryota; kingdom Metazoa; phylum Chordata; class Aves; order Passeriformes; family Alaudidae; genus Alauda; species Alauda arvensis. The sequence continues at coordinate 240,961 of CADDXX010000269.1, read as the reverse complement.
TAGTTCTTTATTTCAGAGCTTATTCATAGCTTTATTTTGGAGCTCTGTTATATTCTAAGGAGATACAACATTTTAGTTTTCCCTTTTTAAAATATTTCCTTCCTTAAAAAACCTGAAAATGTCAATAGAACATTGTAGCCTTGATGTTTCTAATGAATTAAAATTTCCTTGTCACAGTCTCTTAAAAAATAAGCTAAAATCCCATCAATTAAGTGCTTTTAAAGTAATACAAAGCAGTTCAAACATATTAATACATCAGATTCCCACATCTCTTAGAAGAAATCCAGGARGTCAGTTGAGCCTTATCTGCCCTTTGCCTTCAGTTGATGGCAAAGGGCAGATAAAAGCTTTAATACCTTTAGTTGATGCTCAGTATACTTTTGTTCTACACTGTGTGCTCTGATAGCATCCACACAGACAACTGTAGGTTAATGGTGCAAAGTAGCTCCCTAAGCCATAACAAAACTGTGAGCTTTTCTGAGCAAAACACTCAGATGTGGCTTCMAGTTAAGTTCTTCAGGCACCAAATTAGAGCCTGTCTTTAGTAAAAACCACAAATTCACTAGGTTCAATAAAGGACTTAAATCTTTTGTGTGCATTCGTATTCAACCTTGAGGAGGAAAGTCAGCAATCCCTCTGATACACTGTCTGAACTTTGCTAAAATCTCAGGCAAGAAATTAATTACATATGTACCTCTCATTAAAGCACAGCAACAGTTTGATGTAGCATTAACCATTTCCTGATGTTTTTCTCTGGTGCTGAAGATGAATCACTGTGGGACTCAAGCCCCTGTGTGGTTGTCTCTGAGGGAGTCAGAATCCATGCCTCGACCTGGTGAGATCAAGCAGTTAACAGCTTGTGCTACATGGCAGTTTTTCTTCAGCACCTCTAAAGACTGCTGTCTTTTCCAAATCCCTGTCAGGGTGAGGAACTGTGGAGATTTCTTTGTTTACTTACTGCAGCCTACCCAAGGATGCATGGGRTATTGTGCAGAAGGTGAGAAAATGCATGCTCTAATTCAGCTAAGTGTGTGTGTTTGTAAGTAAGTGTTTTTTCTGGTATGTATCTGTCTGATATTTGCTGGAGTGGAAATGTCAGGAAATTCAGTTTTGCTGAAATTTCTTGCACCCCTTAGTTTTAATATTGACCTGATAGAARAAATGATCTGAAATTGTGAGGTGGATTCACTTCACCCCTCTTTAACTTACATGTAGCATTTGACTAATTTTCAWAGACCAGAAACATAAGAATTGAAAATTTTCATATAATGAGGTGGGGTTATAAGACACATCTAGAAGTCAAAATTCAGTGTAATTCATGGCACTCAGTCTGTCCAAATAGCCATTACTGTACCTACATAGAATTATGTATCAGAAAAATTTTGTCTTAAGAACTTGAGCAAACTGTGTTTATATCAATTATTATTTAGCCTTGTTAGGAATATTTTTGTTGTTGTAATTCTTATMATCTTTCTGGAGCATMTACATGTTGTTCCTAGAAGAAAATWCAACACAGAAATGTTCTACTGATACACATTTTATTAGTAGAATGAGAAAGGAGAGCTTTTGCAATGTCTCCTATTGTCTTGGGTGCTTGTGCTGCAAARGTATGTTGGTGTTCACAGCTCAAAACTTCAGTATTTCATTACTCATGACAGATTTTTCAGATAAGGAAGCCAGGGTTAAATCTTTACAGTTATAAATACTGTGAAACAGTGCTAGATTAGTGTAGTAGGAAATTCTCATTAGCTCATATAACACACCATTATGAAAGTGCTAGCAGTATTTTCATGTATCATATGCTGTAYTGCTTGGAGTCATATTCTCTGTTACGGACTACTTTCAAAAGCTTAGTAGCAAATSTATCAGTGGGCTTGTTGGCTCATCATTATACCTTAGATCCAATTGTTAAGGCATTCTCCAAGGATTCAGCAAGCATGTGCCTGAAACAATTAAGAGCTCCTGCACAACAGGACTTGCATTTACTTTGGATCCTGGTACATGAGGAAAGAAGATATAAAACCATAGCTAGGCAGTGARCTAGCAAATTTTTACTATCTCAAACCAAAGCAGGCAAAAAAAAAGCATAACTCTTATTTGCCTCTACTGAACACTGTAAATCTGAAACAGATCTTGAGTTTAAGTGCACATATTTAAGATTGTGTTGTCATGTGACATACATCGTACAGTTATACTGCTTTTTGTATCTAAGTTACCATGTGTACTGTGTTTTCTATTTAACACTTGACATCTCTAAATACCTGTTGTAAATTTGCAATCTGTCCTCTACATACGAAGGAATTCAGACATTATACCACTGAAACATGGAAGAGCAAATTCTGCTCTTCATTCTTTTTGGTGAATGGAATTTCCATTGTTGMTGCTGCCCTTCTCATGTAGTTTGTGTAGAGTGACTAACTGGCATTTTCATGTTTAAGTCAAGTTCCACTTATTTTTCTAYAAAATTCAAAATACAAAGCAATAGCAGTGCACAAGCACTTTTTCTTGGGCTTCTGTAGGAAAAGTGATTTTCTTTGAAGTAGCCCTGCACTGAATTTTGCTGTCCAGGGTTGCTGTTAAAGAATAAGTGTTCAGATGTGAATTTGGAGAGGCAAAATATAAATTTAAGAGAATAGTATAATTCCTTTTTATTCACTAGCTACATGTAGAAGTATTGGCTGGGCACATGAGTAAAAGTTGTAGAGATGGTAGGATGTTCTGTATCCTTCCTCTAGATGATTTCCAGTACAAGACGTTGTGCTGTCATAGCTGTATTTGGATCAGATTACAAGATTGCTTCTATTCTGAAAATTTGCACTTTAATTAGTGTTTTATGACATTTGGTCTATAATCTAAGGGTATTGGTATTCCTACTCTGTATGTATGTGAATATACAWTGTAAAAACACTTTATAGTTGTTTCAGATGCAAAGCCTCAGCCCTGTGGTCCTGAGGGAATRGAAAKTGRAGGTCTCTGTAGCAGTGAGTATTTTGCTTTGATTTTCAAGGTTTTTTGTGCATCTGTGACTCAGTAATGTCAAAATTTAGTGATATTCTGACTTGAATGAAAATGTGTTCATGGTATCAACACTATTGCTTCGTTTGTTGCAAAATGAGCAGTTTGGAGGTAATTKCAGACAAACTTGGATTACAGAAGTTCTTTCTTAGAATATTTTGAGTAATCAAAATGTCAAAAAGCAACTGTAATGATGCTGAATGACAGATTACTTTGGTTCTTCGAGAGTAAAATATGAGAGGAATATATAAATCATATTGTTGCTTATTCTGTTCCTTTCTAAATAGCCTTTTTCTTTTTCCTTTTTTTTGTCCCCCTTTCTTCATAAATAGTGAAATTGTTCTTCTGTAAGGCAGATTCCTTTGCATGTTGCTCTCTCCTGCCTGGTAATAAATAATGAATAAATAAAATAATTAATTGCTTTCCCCCCTCTTGTTTATGTTTGTGGTTTAGGTTTATTTTGACTGGCTTTTTAGCACCTTCTTTAGCACCTTCCTATTGTCTAGAATATTATCAAAAGCTCATAAAGAGTTTTTTCTCCATTTAATAATTATTAGARGGCAGATATGCATTTTTCTTTGATTCTCTTAGGAAATTATGTAGTATTTCCACATATTAAAAAGAGAGATATTATTAGTGTATTAATTGGCAAAAGATAKGTCAATGTCATTGTATCCAATGCTGATTTTGTACAGAATAAAAAGCACAGACCACACTTCTGTTTGACCAGGTAACCTGGCTCCTACATCACCTCCATCTGTGTCACCACCACTTCCATCWGTTCCTGAAGTTGTAGCAGAGATGWTCAAAGGCAGCACTTACCTGAGGTGTACCTTTGGCATTCCTTTTGCAAACAGCTCTGTTGGATTCATTGTAACTTGGTCAAGACTTTCTCCTGAAGGTGTCAAAGAAGAGCTTACACATGAAACAGCAGTTCATACCTTCTCMCTTCTAGAGCTAGATGGGATAAACGTCAGACTCGGAGACAAAGTATGTTAAAATGTTATGATTTCTTTGTCTGTTTGTAAATATAGCTCAGTAGACACAAACAGTTTTTAGAGAGAGGTCCAGCACCTTGCTTTATAATTTTTCTTGGCAGAAGCCTACTGCCTCTACTTATTTACACCAACTGAATGTGTAATTACCACAGAAATACAACTACCACTGCCTCTRAGGTTTTGAGACTGGTTGTCTCAATACAGTGCAGTGTGCCTTCAGGAGGTAAATTTTTATTTGAGTAATGTAAATTAAGAGGGTTTTTGGATGCAACTGCATCTCAGTGAGAGGCTGTAAGAACCAGAGGCTGTGAAAAGCTGTGTTATTGATTAATTAGATATATATTTTTTCTCTAGATGAGCTGCTGATTACTGTTTTGGTGTCTAGGATTTATGTTTTAATCTCTGCCATCAAAAGTAGTGGGATGCCTTATCTTCCATTGTACCAGAATGAAGACTTAGGCTCTCATGATAACTKTGAGAAGTCAAAGCATTGGAAAATCAATACATCTTTTACCTATGTATACCAAAATATAGGTTCATTTTTCCTGGGGAAAATAAAAACCAAAAAAACCTGATTGGTATGTAAATGTGTGTTCAAGCCAAAACCAGGCTGCCTGGATGGCATATGGACAGCAGTAGCAATTGCTACTCYCCAAAAGTCATTTGGGGACTTTGTGAAGACTTGCCTGACAGTGTTGGCTTGCTGACAGTCAAAAGGAAAGGCACAGTCATAAGCTAYCTCCTGCTCCTATGAATCACTTTTCTTTTTCAGGATCAGAAATACTGCATGTGTGATCAACATATCTCAAAATGGATACAGGAAAATGAAAACAAACAACAAACCAAAGCAAAACTGCAGTATCTCGTAGCATGAAACTGGTTCAGTGGAGGGAAATCATGCTGAATTCCTCGTCTTGAAAAAAATTATCCAGGTCTATAACATCAGGAARAACATAATCTAAGATCTGATGATCACTAAACAAAATTATAGGCAAAAACTATGAAATGGAAAAAAAAGTAGTRAATGACATGTAAACAAGTGTAAAATACATTTTCATAGATAGCACTGGTTGCAGAAATGCTCCAGAAGAGATGTTTTAAGTATTCATTAAATATGATTTGTATGCAGCCATTWGTTGAAGAAGTCTCTGCACCACTGGTAGAATATGCCAGGAAAAAGTCCTAGGATGCTCAGTCTGTTTCAATTTTTTTTTATTTAGCTGTATTTACCAATTACCACTGGCCACTGGTACCTTCTGGTGCAACCAGATGAGTGGCCATGATGAATCATTGAACTGACCATGGTGGCTGAGTTTTGTCTTCATGTGACCACTTCATACTAAAAATGRATTCTGTTATTCTGGTTATACCCTGCAGGTCTACTGTAGCAGTTCTTCTTTTTTCATGGAGAAGCCAGATATACAAAGCCCTCCAGTTGAGAGCAAGGAATTTTTTGCTGGCATTAAGGTAACTTTGTAAAAACATAATTCTAGTATGAATTTTTGAGTATTAGCAATACTGCAGTCAGTCCTGTGACTAGAAGGCACTTAAAATGTATCAACTGTGAATTAATAGAGCCTGTTTTCAGCTGAGGTGGACTTAAATTTGTCCAAGAGCAAGAGAGTTGCAGTGGTTTGTGTGCTCCCTGTGTACTTAAGGTGCAGGAAGGCTGAACTGGCACCTTGCACACACAGTGCAGGCCTTGGTTTCCAGCAGCTGGAGCTGACTGGTGYTGTGCTCAAAGTTTGAGGGCACAGCCCTGAGCCAGCCTGGTCTGGGCTTGAAGAGTGGCAGCTGGGAGGTGAGCTGTGCTGTGCTGCTGGGAAAGAGGCCAAGCACCAAACTGGTTTTAGCTCCTGCTGTGGATAGAGCTRTAGGGACCCATTTGCTGGCTAAGAATGGGACCCCAGTCCCAGAARGACAGACTGGATATCATTAATTACGTATTGGGATAGTCCTGCTTACTTAGCCTGAGCTTGTTTCTGTAGGATCAGGCACAGATTTCTCTCATGGAAGTGCAGTTCTGCAGTGTACCCTGCAAAGAGGCAATGTGTTCTCTTTGTTTCCCTGTGAAGCTGCATTCAGGACTCAACCCAGCCTACCAAGCTCAGCTGCAGGCCCCTGTCACTGATCTCTAATTGACTTTTTGATTATACATTTTTGGTGATCCATGTTGTAAGTTTGCAGAGAAGAATCCCAGGAGAAATATGGTGCTTCCAAATTCTTTTGGAATTGTTACCTATTRGGTAGCTTCCCACTTCCTTCCTCTCACCCAGACAGTACACAAAGCTGTTTGTATCTTAGCTTCCAAGGGTTACTCATTTTTGTGGTGAAAATGTGGTTTGTTAACTTCCTCCTTTCTAGCTAACCCTTTTCCTTGCCTTTTCCTTGCCTTTTCCTTGCCTTTTCCTTATCCCCTTTACCCACCTCTTCAGGACTATAGCTGCTGTGTCTGCATCTTCTCCTCAATATGCTGCTGCTCCTCAGTCCATGTAAATAAGTACTCCTAGCTGGTTAGGAAGCAGTGCTGCAGTTTACTCACAAAGATRTCATTCTAAATACAATTTCTTCTGTGCTAGATACATCCAGAAACATATGAAATATCAGAAGATGGGAAGGAATATAGACTGACAGTAGAAAGTAGCATTCCTATTCCTTGTCCTGAGTTTAGCCAGCTAAAAAGTGACTGCAAAATCTCACTAACATTAAGCAGTGTTGATGAAGGTAAGTATTACCCTGATTCTGTGACAGTTTGTATATTTAATTATGGTTTTGTATATTTTTATAAATGCTTTGCTGGTTTCCTTCTTCAGAGTAATTGTTACACTGTGAAATACTTTCTAAAGTGTTAARGTATTCAGAGTCTGTATGATGCGGCTGAAAATATGAAAGAATTACTTGTTGAAGTTTGCAGGTGTTTTTGTAGATATTGTCAGAGTCACATTCTTTAACTTGAATAGACAGAATACTGCAATAATTGTAAGATTTATAATTCAGGTAAATTTTTTTACCTGTTGCATTGCAAGTATTATATATGCAGTCACAAAGTCATCATTTTTTACTCTTATAGCCATTTTCTGTAATATTTTCTCAAGCACGAATCCTGTGAACCAGAAGGAGCCTTGCCTGTACAGGCAACCATTTTTTTCACATTATCCAGCCTATCATGATTTCCACTTGTCTGTCAAACTGAGAAATGCAAAAACATTGTCTTGGGTGTGTATGTGGAGAGGTAGAGACGAYGTTTTTTGCAGGACCAAACYAAACCTAAGGAAAATACGTAATTAWTTTAATTTATGAAAGTTTGTGTAAATAAGTTAATAGCTATATTGACAGTAGTATGGAGAATGTTGCTTATTTAGAGGAGGAACTCACTAATAGTGTATTTTCTTTAAAACAGGTAAAGAGCAATTAGGTCTAAACTTGGCTCTTTCTTCTTGTCATGTGGATCTTCTCCAGAAATCCTGCAGGAATGGAATTTGTAGTCAAGCTGTAATTTATTTCACTGCTGTGACAGACTTCATGCAGGATGGAGACAGGATTACCAGAATTGCAGTCGAACCTATATCCAGTGAAAATTTCCTGTGGAATGGCTATGTTCCAGACAGCACACAGGTTGAAAATCTTCATGTTAAGATCTGTAAACTGTCTAGAAATGTGGCTGGTGTTAGTGAAGCTTTTATTTCAGTTGTGACTTGCTGATTCACACCAAGATTTTTAAGTAGTTGATTTTAGTTGCTTTATTTTTTCTTGAAATTCTGTGTTTTTATTTAAATTTTTTGTTTTACATTTTAATATTGAAGTAACTACTAAGATTGATTAACAGTGTACTRTAATATACTTTTGAGAATGTAAACTACTATTGTAAGATAAATAATGAGAGCATTTATTTCCTAACCTGGCATGTTTTACAATTTTTTTCTTTGTTTCAAAGATTACTGTTAAGGATCTACCCACTGCCTACTGTTACTCATTTACTGACCCTCATATAATTACTTTTGATGGAAGGTAATTACTGGCTTGCAGCTCTTRATTTTAAGTGTTGTGAKGTKTTTTTTGGGTGGGTTTTGGGGAGTGTGTTTTATTTCTTTAACTATTTCTATGTTTATTCTAGATCTGTGCTGGTGATACAAGTAAGTTGCAGTTTCCTGCAGTTTCACTGAGTGTTCTACAATTTTTTTTTTTTGACAATAAGGATGAATGTGCTTTAGTTGGTAAAAGCTTTTCAGTCATGAGTTTTGTAATATTTGTAATATTTGCAAGTTTTGGGGTTGTGCTAAGAGAACGAAGCCAATTGAAAAGAGGAGTGGTAGATGTGGAGTCTSTTGAATGCAAAAAATAGAAATGTTCATACATTAAATATGAACCATGATAAAATGATTGAGTAAAAATAACTTCTAATGCAAAGGTGTTTCCAAACAAAAGCATAGTTTCCCTATTTATGTGTGTCAGTGTCTGAATCCTTTTAAGGATCAAATTAYGAGAAGCTGTGTGCTGTCTGGGTAGCATTTTGCTGTGTTTATTAGTGGCACTGAAAGCAATGCTGTCTGTCACTTCCACATCACTGGCCAAAAAGTATTTTGAAGTGAAAACAGCTTTCTTGGCCACAGCTGGTTTTGGTGTGCTTCTTTCTTGCAAGGTATTTTTAATTCACAAAGGATGTTTGAACAAACACRGGCTCCACACCTGAGAATTTTATATTCTTTGTTCAGCAGAAGCACATGTCAAGTGGCAGGGTGAGAAGTAGAGGATATGTTTCCTCCAAAAAAGGATGTTCAGCCCACACACATGATAACAGAAGGGGAAATAAAAGTTGTGATTGGTTCTCTGATAGAMCTTTGACTACTACAACTAATAAAGTCAGTGGGTTTATCCTGATCTTGCAGTTTCTCCTTCAGTGGAAGTTTTAGGGATGTCTTAACTGGGCATTGTAACCAYGGATGCATTGTGATCAAGCTTTCTCATGAAGCAGTGTTTTACTGAAATGTGATCTSTCTGGAAGCATGATGGTGCAGAGAAGGAACTTTCTTTTTAAGGATAAATTATGTTGCTACTTCTTTTTACAAACTGAGGAAACAAATTACCTATTGAATTATGGACAGTCCTATGCAGTCCCAGTAGTGCATCCGTCTGCAGTTTGTCTGCTGGCCCATTATACACAAAGTAAATTGACAGTCTACAATCAACTGTCAAATGCCATTTATAGCCAAGAGGCTATTAAACCTACAGCAAAAGTTTGGGGGTTTCCTTTCTGTTTTTTTTTAGTTCTTTTCTTGCTGCTGAATCATTAAATTGGCTATTTTAACCTTGCTTCAGGGGACAGATGGCTAACCCTAAGGAAAAAAAGCAAGTTGGTATTTATKGTTTTCATCTTAAATGATCATTGGGAATAAGCACTCCCCATCTCCATCTTAATAAAGCAGACCTTTTTCTAAGGATGTGACTTTCTAAATCATTTTGTCAAGGGTACTTGTGCAGTTTTCAGCAGCTGCCCCCACATGCACATTGCTATGCGTCTTATTGCCCTTGCTGCATAGGTGTACCATTGTAGAAACACAAAGGCTGAGAAGTACCTTCTGTATGCACTGTTAAAATCGAAGAATGGCAGTAGCTTCATGCTTGTGTTTCCAYTCACAGGCATTGTTCGCATATATGCCATTCATGATCCTTCTTTTCTGCTGCAAAAATAATTTTTTTTTCATTTAGAGCTTCTCAGAGGAAGATGTGATGGTGTTTGCTCTGGATAGAACTGTGTTTTTTTCTGTGGGCTGCACTGKTTTTTCTGACTTGGAAAAGAGTTTCAGTATCAATGTTCACCAAACATTACAAATCTGCTTGAAAATAAAGTTGCTGACATGTAGTGATACAGTTATTTCACAACCAAAGTGATATCACGTGCTGTTCTTTTGATTCCAGGGTCTATGACAATTCTAAAACAGGAACATTTGTTCTCTATAAGAGCACAGCTCGAGACTTTGAAGTTCACGTTCGTCAGTGGGACTGTGGAAGTCTTCACTACCCAGCATCCTGCAACTGTGGCTTTGTTGCTAAGGAAGGAAGTGATATAATTGCCTTTGACATGTGCAGTGGTCAGCTCCATGAATCACAGCCACACTTATCTGTAATAAACAGAGAYGCAACCGGAAGCAGTGTCAGAATCACTGAATCCTACCTAGGAAGAAAAGTAACAGTAAGTGGTAAATAATTTTTTACACAATAGGTAAAATAAAAAATCATGTTTCTCATGAGGCTATCTTCAATCTTTTTTTAGGTTTTGTTTTCTTCTGGAGCTTTTGTTCGTGCTGATGTGAGTGAATGGGGAATGAGCATAACTCTTAGGGCACCCAGTTCAGATTACAGACACACAGTGGGACTCTGTGGCACCTTTGATGGAAATGCAGAGAATGACTATCACACTGCGAGTGGCTTGGAAATCCCAAACCATGATAATGTGCCTTTTTCTTTTATTAAGGAGTGGAGGTAACAAAATGCTTCTGTTGATAAATTAAATGTCATCATAATTTTTGGTTCTACRTTTCATTCATATGCTTAAAAACTTGTCAAAATAATAATTAATCGCCTCATGTTTTCAAGTTGATATTAAAATAGTTACATTCCATAATTAATTTAAGAGGAAATTGAAACTGATTTGCCAAATAAGTATTTAAGCACTATAATGTAAGATTATTTTGATTAGCTTTGGAGCAAAGTATATATACCAAGGTATACAGAAAATATTCACTCATCTCAGTTCTTTTAGAAGTTACTCTTGAGGTTTTGTGTTTTAACTGATGTTTACATATAGCTGTGCGCTGCAGATGTGTAGCAATGTATTTGCACAAGTTAAGACATTCTCTGTACCATCCAAACTCCTTGTAATCTTATCAGAACACCTGCAGTCTTGTTATTCAAACTCTCAGGAATTCACCAAGGCCACTGAGGCAAAAGCAAGACTAAAATAGGAATAAAGAGCCTGAGAAACTGACCATCAAGAATGCAAACCTCAGATAAAAGTGGGCTCAGCGTGATGATAGACTCTGACCAATTAGGTGTCCTAAGGGGTGTGTGCTGGCCTCATGAACAAACCTGAGGAKCCAATCAAATAATGCGTGATTGCGTAAATACGCATACTGGAATCTATAACTGTTACTTATTGTAAACAATAAAGTAGCTTCTACTTAACCACATTAGTTTGCTGTGCAGAGGTCTGTTTCTCCTGCACAGATGTATGCTGTAGAGGTGTGAAACAACGAAGAATAAAAACAGTCAATACTTTAGTAACAAAGATAGTTCAGATGATACAGTTTCACCTTTTTCTTYCCTCACTAGAATTTTACCAGGAGAGAGCTTGTTTGACAAGACRCCTGCTTCGTTAACATCTTCTAGAAAACTTTTCTTCTGTGACTGTACACTTGAAGATGCTGGATTATATCAACCAGCAAACAAACTGGAGACAGTTACTCAGTCAGAACCTCCTCTGTCTTGTAAGGAGAGTGAAAATGGTAGATTTCTTTCTTTGATACCAGGACTGGATGTCACTGCTGAGTATCTTGGTCCTGCTGATCTTGTCAGGGGCTTAAAGAAACGTTCATCTACACATGAAATGGATWCATCTACACTTCTGCAGAGGCAGAACAATCAAACCAAACTTCACAAAACATCACTAGTAAACTCACATCTCTCTGCTGCCTCACTGGGAAATACAGGCATAGAAAGAGAAGGGAGTTCAAGCTTAGACATTAGGAGAAATTCTCACCATTACAGCAGTCATTTCCACAAAMATCAATCTGCTACAAGTAGAGGGAAGCGCCAAAATTATTATGAATACCATCCAGTATTTGTCTTCCAAAGTCTCAGCCAAACAGATTTAGAGGGATATAGTTACTTTTTCCCAGAGGACCATGCCACTGACACAGAGGAAAAGCTCCTTCCTTCTTGGCCCACCCCTTCAGGCCTCACTGAATCAAGTGCTTTGTTCCTGTGCCAGCAGGCAATAGCCAATTCCAGCATGGGGAGATCCTGTGGTGCCCTCCTTGGCCGGCGGACAGGGGATGCCATCCATATGTGTGTTAAAGATTTGCTGCTGAAAGATGACCTCGGTTGGGCAGAAGCTTCCTTAGCTCTGCTGGAGAATGAATGTGAGAAAAGAATTTTAGAAGAAATAAATTACAACCCTCAAGAGCTTGAAGAGTCAGTAGAGAGCCTACTTACTGCTTTAAAGTGTCCCARTCTTTGCAGTGGTAATGGGGAATGTACAGAATGGGGCTGTGCATGTTTTCAAGGCTACAACTCATATGACTGCAGCATACTGTCTGGTAAGTGGGGGAAAATGAGATTTACTTCAGTAATGTTCTCAGTGTTTGTGCAAAGTGTATTTGTTTTGCTGCCYTTCTTTCTTGCTTTTGTACATAGACAAGGGTTCTCAATTATTTAGTTATAGTTTACTGCACCTATAATTATTTTGCATTCAGCCTTTTTGTTTCCAAGGACAAAACATGAGCTTAGTTTCTAATAGGTGGGATTAAAAAAGTCTGTTTGGAATGAAGAGTATAGGCCCAAGAGACTGGCAATGTTTTCACATGCTGTCTCCTTCAGGGAAAATATGCCACATTCATCCYTCCCCTAGATTTGTATAGTTTATGTGATCCTATTTAACTCTAAGTGGGATGTTTTTTGTCTTTGGTGATGTTACATCTCTGTAAGCTAACTTTTAGATGGGATGGGAGCAGAATTGGTGGTGGTTTTTTTTTTCAGTATGTGAGATATTCACTAAAAACACAGTTGAACAATTACGCTGGAAAAACTACCAAAGTCAAAACTCTTTCAAAATAAAACCTGCTAATGTTTTGGTTTGCAATGTTTTTTTTTATTGTTTTAATGACTTATTTAAGAGCAAATAGAGGGAATAGAATAATAAGAARTATTTGACTTCAAGAGGAATAAAATAAGCTGGTTTTACCTGATAAAAACTGGTTTTGAGTGTTCTGATCTGTCAGTTTATTTCCTGAAATAACTTCCATCTGAGATATTTTTTTAGTTTTCAAAAGAAAATGATCCCTGTATAAATTATTGCATAATTGTCTACTTTCTAGTTCCTATTTCTAAGGCCTTAGTTTCATTTCARTTTTATTCTGAAGTCTGATGTAGAGACCATAGTTGAGAAAGCAAAACATGTATTCACAAGTGTTTGTTATCAGTTGAAAGTTTTCTGCTTCYTAATACTGAGGTTCCAAGAGAAGACAGAAGCCTAGCTTTAAATTTAAAGTTTCAGTTTAACAGTGTATAATCTGTTTATGCTTCCCTTCAGCTGGGTCCAGATTTTCYCGTGTACATAGTTTTCATGGTTGGATAGCAAAACAATTATATTGCATAATGTMAATGCATATGAATGAGTTCTCATACCAGCATTTATTGTCTAATCTCTGCTTCCAAGACCAGGCTCCAGAAATTACAGAGCTGGAGAATGCTGGGCTGTGTGATATTCGACAGTATGAGTGCACATCAGTGAGAGTGTTYGGACATGGCTTCAGGGACTCATTGAACCTGAAATGTGAAATCATCAAATTGCAGGTAGGTCTCCCTGAATAGTGACAATTACRTTTTAAACTTCTTAGACAACAAGGGACAAAATGTCAAACATATTATTCATTGATGTGATGAASCCAATGCTTTAGTGGAAGCTAAAAGCAAAGGCACTCAGCACTTTGCAGCAAACACTCAAGACTTTGCAAGATTGCCATTTCCTCCATGATAAGAGAGACACAAAACATAATGGGAATGTTCAGCAGCTGGGAGGGAGATAAGAGCATATGGCAGCTATCCATCAGAAAAGGGCAAGGGCAGTCCTATTAGTAACAGCCAGTACAGGGTTGTACTTTTAAGTGCTTATGGAGAGGAATTGAAGTACCAGTTCTTTGAAAAAGGACAGCAAGGTTAAAGCCGTTACTAGATTTCTGTCTCRAATCTAATGCTTGAAATAGCCTTTTATAAACATAATAAATCTGTTAGGAAAAGATAAAGGCATTTTTGATATGTTGTCTATTTCCCAGAGGTAGAATACCATGGCTATTTCATGATAYATGTTAAGTTTCAACAGGAGATTTAAAAATGTTTCACTATAAACTTCAGGGGAATTTGTGTAGAGAGACTGTTGTTGCTCATTCTTAAAAAAGCTTTTCAAGGCAAATATATAAGCAATTTGCAAGTTGTAGCCTGGAATAAATGGTCAGCAATTACAACTTCTTATACCATGTTAGACATGAGAAAAAAAGGCTAAAAGTCAAACTCTATTTTATTGGTGGGATGATGGAGGGGGTGAGAGCTGGCAAAAGGGGTACCATTCAGTGTGAAATTTTGTTCCTGAGACAATAGCGTTCTTTAGCTATTTTCAGCAAATGCTGAAATTATTTTGACAGATTAGGCAATGCTGGCTATAGATTTTTTTCAAAACTCAACCTGACTTGAAATGATTGTCAAGAGTAAGTTTATGCTCCCCTTATATTAAAAGAATTTTGGACTAAGCTTGCAGCAAGACAATTAGTGGGAGTTCATTTATCACAGTTTGAAACTCATGGCAAGATGTTCTGATTGTATTTGGCCCCCAACAATAAATCACTTTTAAGGATGATCTTGTCACYGTCAAAAGCCGTTTTACTGCTGTTAGCTGCAGTTGAGGAGAAAGCTTTTATTTTTTTCCTTGAGAGTACAAAAGAAAGGAAGTTTTGGGTACTGGATTTTTTCTTTAGTTTTCCAGGCTGGAGAAATAGTGAATTTAAGGAAAAGTCAATGGACTTGCAACTGTATAGAACTGCACATATTTTGAGATTGAACTTAAATGATCAAAATTTTGTAGAAGAGGCATGTTGACAGAATTTGGATTTTCTTTTTCTTTTCAATATTTTCACTTTCAAAATGTTAAATCAAATATATTGTTCACAGGCTCTCTTCCCCAGTTTAGGGTAGATACTTGGGTAGGAAATGGAAAGGAATCTATGATTACAGAGATAGAGAATTTAAAGGTAGAGGATGAAACTATGATAAATTTCTGCAAAACAAAAATACAGTTTTATTTCCTTCTGTTTTATGCTGGACTCCAACTCCTATGAACCTTATGAACTGGAACACTTACAGATCTGAAGGCTTTTTAATTGGTTTTTGAAAGGTTAAACTGTTTCTGAAAAAATTATCTGAACTTGCCTCCAGCTAGTAACAAAAGGTTCCTGAAGAAGTGGGCTGTATCACATTTCAAAGGTTACACTACTAAATATTTCTAAATTGCATACTTAGAAATAATTTACCTTTTATACTAAACTTTGAGGTGAATTCCTTAAATGAGTATAGGATGAAAGAARAAAAATGTGTGGTTGGTACAGAAGTAGCACATATGTCTTTTAGCAAAAGTGTTTCTTTTTCTGTTTTAAAAAAAAAAGGCAAGGGCTATACAGCAGATGACTCTTCTTAGGATTAGGATTGAATAAATGTTTTGATTGGCTCCRGTAACTGAAAAAATATGCCAGCTCAGGAAAAACTACTCAAGTGCAAAATGCTTTTTACTTGCTGTTCTCTTGATTCTTAGTCTGCCTGGATTCTTAGTTCCATCTAATTTTATCAATTTTCCATATGCTTATCCCTACTTCCACATCAATGCTTCAGTCAAGTAGTATTACCATCCTTATTCTGTTATCTTGAACTCGCAGGGCATCCTTGGATGCTCTGTCCTTGCAGCAGTTYAGAAGAAAGGTGTGCAGGTCAATGGTGTCTTGCTCTATTGAACRACCTATTGGCTTGCACAAGGCTAAATGGCCAACTGCCAGTATTGCCCTGCCACCCAGGATGACTCCTGAGCCCAAACCCCCATCTGCTCCTTTGACCAAAGCCTGTCCTCTCATGGGAGCAGAGATGGGTGGAACAGAGGCACTTGAACATCAGATTGATGTGTTTGAGTATCACCTACTGCTTCACCCTCCTMTTCCCTTCCAGCTGTTCGTCCTTGGCAGTGCAGTGCCAAAGGGCCATGCATCAGGAAAGATTTGCCTGCCTGTTCCTCCACARTAGCAGGCTTAGGTAAAAATCTGTCTGTGCAAGTACTGTCATCTAATATTTGCCACTGCATTCTAATCCAGACATATTAGACTTGTTTGAACACTGTGCAACACTACCAAAGTCAAAATTCTTTCAAAATAAAACCTGCTAGTATTTTGGTTTGCAATGGTGCTTTTGTTTTAATGACTTACTTAAAAGAGGGAGTTTTTCTCTGGTGAAAATGCTTTCATGATGTATTTCAGTGGAAAACAAATTTTCTGTCTTAACATTCAGTATAGTGATAGACAGTGGATTCCTGGAGAACCTCTAACTATGCCAGCTGCCTTCCAAAATGCCAGGACTGTTGACTGCCAGCTACCAAATGATGGCCAGCAATCTGATGTGATGGATGTGGTTGATGACAAACCCATTGCCAGATGGCAAATAAAGGTACTCTCAGAAATTTCAAATATTCACTCACAAATATTCCTATTAAGATGAAAATACATCACATAGATATTATCCTTTATTTAATGGTAGTAAAGGGAGAAGTCAACTGCTTAACTTGGGGTCTCAGTCTTGTCACCTAAGCTTAAGTGTCAAGTATTGTTTGACAGTGTTCTCCTGCAAGGGGACTGGTAGATAGAACCTAGGTCCTGCAGTGACACACATTCTTCAAGAGTAGAAGTTAAAGGCCAAGTAATGACCCTAGAGTATTTCAAATGACCTTGGATCTATCTTTGGTTGAGCTCAGGCATGTGTACAAATCCCTGTGAGCATGTATCTGAGCTCTCAAACAGATGGAGTCAATAAGGTCAGTAGGCCCTACACACAATTCAATTTACCTTAAAGTAGACAGCTATATGTGGTTGGTCAAAATGTGYCTAGACTCCTTGGCAGGTTTGATTAGATTTCTGATGCCTGCTGTGGGAGTTTAGACACCTGCATAGGGGTGTCTATTAATGAATGGAAGCTCATGCTAGCAGACTGTGCAGGTGATATATCAATACCTGTATCAGTTAATCGATTTTTTCTGCTCACCTTGCAGATTTCTAATGATGGATTTGTTTATAGCAACTCTAAAACAATGATATTATATGATGGAGCCTGTCAGACCTGTGWACCACAAGAATCTGGGCTATGTACATTAAAGGTATGTGTTTCATTACTCTCTATTATGAAAATATGCATTTTTAGGCTGAAAAATATCTAGAAAAATTAGCAGAACATACCCTGTTCTTGTTTCCAACAGAGATTTTCAATGCACAGAAAGAGAAGCTGGAATGAGGCAATTTTAAATGCAAAAAAATCAAACCAAAAGGTCTTCCTATAATTACCAAGTAAACCCAAACTTGCTATCAGTTGTTTAGATTTAAAAACAAGCTTAGTTTTTTAATAGAAGTGCAGAATGATTGGATTTTATTTGATACTTACAAATTCATAACCCRTTTGATAACCAAAAACATTAATGAATCACATTTTCATTTCTCTAAAAGGAGAAAACTTGCAACATAGATGGACTCTGTTATGGTGAAGGAGACACTAATCCAACCAGCCCTTGCTTACTGTGCAGACCTGACTTATCAAAGTTAACATGGTCAGTTGCTGAAAGTAAGTTCTAAATAAGTCTTTTTTAATACCAAGTAGTTGAAAGTCTGCAAAGTTTTTAAATTTATGGTAATAATGACGTTTTAAGTTTAAGTTTTGGCATTTCTGTTATTTTCTGAAAATAATACTGTCATTTCCAGACCATATGTGTAATATTTTAATTTACTTTCCCTGACACTCTTGCTGTAGCCATTACAAATAACTAATGAAAATTAACAACTTTCAGTCTAATTATCACTAGCACAGCTACATCCACATATGTTTGTCTTCAACATATAGGTGTAACAGGTATTTTTCAACAAATTATTCTGATTACAAACAAGTGGAGATCACAAATTAAATTAAACAACCTGTCATATTTATTAGACACTTAATAGCTGGGCATCATTTGCATTGATGGCATATATACATKGTCTAAATACTTGAAAGTACATCCAAGACTGTTGTACTCCAGCCCAGTTAGAAGCCACACTATGAAGGGAAAACTTAAGTCTAAAYTTTTCATTGTCCTTCTCTGTAGTACAAAGTTCCAACAGAGAAGTTATATCTCTTCTGGTGCAGATTTTAGTCTTTGGATACACACATCACGTTGGTCCATTCATCAGATTGAATGTTTCTTGGAGCTTTCATATTAGCCATCCAGCCTGCCCTGCCAACCCAAGTCTGTAATATCASAAACAGAAGCATCCTATCAGTGTCTTCATGAGTGAAAGACTCATGAARTCAAGACTCTGCCTTGATTAGGAAAGGTCCTGTCTGAATGGGACTTCTGGTGCCTGTCTTGTCCCATTCAAAYTTGTACTGAAAGCCAAAGTAGATATAACTGTTCTAAAAGGATGAGATGTGAATAGAAGGAATGAAATKAAACTCATCCAGCAGACAGGGAGTCAAGGGATTTCCATGTTACAGCCATGTTATGGACTGGAATTCAATACAGCCGAAGTCAGAAATGAGAGAAAAATGTAAACCAGAGGCAACGCTCCAAGCCTAAGGAGCAGAACCTCTTCTGCAAGGAGGATGATGTCAGAAATGACAGAGTTTAGCAGCTGAGGCACTGATCACGCCTTCTTCTTCCTTCATGGGTTTTGCCACAGTGGGTGGATTCCTGCTTGCAGCAGTCACTTGCTAATATTGAAAATATCCAGTGTTTTTCCTKTGCCATTCAAATGGCATTAGAATTTAGGAGAAATAAGTGCATGGGATTTCTTTTGTAGAAAGATATGTTCCTTTTGATTTTTATAAGTATATTGCAGCTTTTCCTTAGAAGAGGAAAATATCTCCTTTGTTACAGGTAACCAGCCTCCAGTGCTTGAAAATTTTCAGGGTATGCTACAGACATTTTATGGAGAAGATTTTTTATATCAGTTTTTGGCTTCAGATCCAGAGGGCTCTGCTATTCATTTCACATTGGATTCTGGTCCAGAAGGTGCCAGTCTTTCCCCATCAGGTCTCCTTTTGTGGAAAGCTGTGTCAATGAATGTCCATAAATTAACATTTTCTTTGACAGATGACTGCAATGCAACGACTAAAGTAGAAATAGAGGTAATGAATATTACAGTAAAATGACACTTACTAATAAGATATCTAAGTTATCTATTTACAGAACTCATTGCTAGTTCATTTWAAAAAAGAAAACTGTCTTATTGGGCATGTCTTGTAGGTCAGTGTAAAATCATGTGATTGCCTAAATAATGGCTCATGTGTGACAAACATTAATTTCCCACCTGGAAGTGGAAGATACCTTTGTGTGTGTGTGGCTGGATTTGAAGGTGATCTCTGTCAAGTGAATACTGATGACTGTAAACTTAACMAATGTGGTATTGGCAGATGTGTGGATGGAATAAACAGCTATTCATGTGAATGTCCACATGAACTTCAAGGTAAATTGCTATTTATTTTCATGCAGTTATCACRTTTAGTGATAAATAGGAGCTTTGAATTTTAGGTCTACAATTTTCTTTTTTAATTTTTTACTGTAAATARCTTACTGTTGTATTATGAAGAAACTTTATGGTACAGATACATACTTCAAGGTTCTTCTTGCATGACTATAATAGTTGTTTATTTTAGTTCATTATGAAARCTAATTTGCATTGTTTTCCTCTGCAAAGGTAAATTCATCAACACAGGGAAACACAGGAGATTCCTCCTGCAGATAAGCATGTAGTCCCCACAGCCCATCTTCTCCATATTCCACAATAAGCAAAATACTTGTTATGAGATGAAAAAATGTGAATAGCAAACTTTATCAGCTGTTCTTATTAGATGTACTGAARTGATTGGTTGCACTTTTTTTTCCTCAGGGCTTGCATCCATTGTACTTTTATAAACAGACCATCAAAGTCTAGTGACACAGTATTATTAAAAAAAACATTAAATCTGTATTTCAATRCAGGTAAAAATTGTCAAGAGGATGTAGATGAATGTGCATCCAGTCCTTGCTTCCCTGGAGTATTTTGCTTCAATACTTTTGGTTCTTACTATTGTGGTCCATGCCCTAATAATCTGCAAGGAGATGGGAAGTCATGTCATGGTAAAATTATTTGATTTTCAGAAGAATGGTATTGTCTCATTGTCATTCAGATAAAATATCTTTGATTGTGCTTCATGTTTCTAACAACAACTTTAAACTCTTTTCAGTAGTCAGCAAAGCAGGGCTATGTCTCTGCTGATGGCAGTATTAGACTGTACTGGATCAACACAGCTGTAAAACACTTTWTCTATAGAATAAACCAGATACAAAACACACCCCCRTTCTTTTATATCAAAGTAGAGTAATACAGTGGAATTTTGGGCACATTTTCTTCATTATTTTCATAATACTATAAATTATTAATAAATTATTGAAAAAATAGATTTCTGTTAGATCAACATAGAACTGTTTACCCAAGTCAAAGCATCTGCCAAACATTTATCTACATGCAATTATTGAATAACTTGTATTTTTAAAATACTCWGTTAAAAAGCTTTTAAGAAACATTTTTTTAACTTTCATCTATTTTCTGAATTCTGTAATAAAATTTTAACTATGTTTGTAATTTATTTAAATTTAAACAAAGGTAGCTACTTCTGTGCACTACTAATGTGCCTTCACATCTTTTCAGAAAGCTTTGATGACCCTGATGAAAGGAAGGATTCCACAGGAGAAACTGGAGGGAATAAAGGTGATTTTTTTCCTGATGAAAATGGAATTTCTGATTCACATTCTGGTAAAAATATAGCTGGCAAATAAGGGTTCTAGTCAGTTTTATGCTATTCACTTTATTTTTCAGTTTGACAATTTATTAATTACTGGGCTTGTAGTCTGATTTGAAAAAGTGAGACTGAAATGTCAATATCAACAAATCCCTTGGGTCAGTCAAGCAATTTTATTAACAGTGTGGTATATGACACTCTTACAGTTGCCTTTTGTTTTAGTGACCAACCACTGACATAAAATAGGTAACATGGGGATAGGGACATCTGTTACATGAGATAAGCAAAAGTTTATGGCATTATGTTGAATGCCATTTTCCTACTTTAGCTCAAAGGAGAGGTGAAGGATATGACAAGTGAATGTCTTTATTCCAAAACTCTGTAAATGCTGTTCCTGGCATTTCCAGATCTGTGCCTGCTGGGGGTTTCTTTGTAGAAAAGTCTCGTGTGTCTTTTCCCTTTGTCTCTGAATTGCTGTKGGGGGGAAGGAAGATTCTCTCACTGCACTGCCAGTGCTGTCCATCAGCTGCAAAATGGTTTGCTTTTCACCAGTGGGAGAGCATCCTTTATTACGATTCAGTGAAGTTTRACCTTTTGTAAATCATTTTCTAGTTATAAATAGGTTAGGGTTTCATTCCTCCACTGCCCCATAATGCTAAAACCCCATATACAGGATTCTGCCAGTCTGGGATTACAGTGCTGTACTTCTTTCCACAAACCACACACTTCCCTGGGCAAAAAACGAGGCATTTCTCATTCATTTTGCGCTCTCTTGAATGAGGAAACTGAGTCAGTCTCTGCTGTTTATTAAACAGTTTCTAACAGTTGAAAAATCCCACTACTAAAACCCATGCAGAAAGTTTAAGAAAGGTGATTAAAAAGTTTGAAGAATAGAGCATGGTAATACCAGCTACAAGCTGGTTGCTTATTCCCCTGGAATAGTGTCCATGGTGCATCAGTAYGTATAAGCATCTACATACATGTGGTTTTATCTCTGCTTCTAGTGCTTATCATCTAGTGCATACACTGATGAACCATATGCAATATCTTTTCTTTTGATTCTTTCAGTTACCTAGTTGAAAGCAATATATGACAGTAAATCTGTTTATTGACCTAATACGGGAAAATCTTTGCTCCTTTCAATCRTGACTCCTATAAATTGTGCTTTGCTCTTATCTTCCAGCCAAGAAAAGGCCATGATGAGGGTGGGAGAGGTTGTAATCAGAGTACCTTGATCTTTAATTCTCCCACTTAGGTTCTACTGTATACTTACATTCTGTTACAGCRCAAAGAGAGATTTCCTGAAGCACAGAATGAATGGGCTGAATAAACGGAATGTTTATCTTTTCAGAATACATTCCCCACACTCAAAGGGAAAAAAAGTCTGATGGTATTCASACACTTCTACCCCCTTTCTTTCTAACATACTATAGGTTTTCAACCATCATCCTTTGAGAAGGTTTTAAGCATGTCAAGTTATATTCCCAGTTCTACGGATGTCCCGAAGAGATTTATTTCTACAGAAATGGTCAGTAGCAGCACACCACCAGCCTCCACAGCAGAAACAAGCACTGCCTGGAAGACACCTGATTCTCAGAGAAGTGCCTCTGTACAACCCATGGTTACTGGAAACATTGCTCATGCCCCAGGCACCATCAGTGGTCACCTTGCTGACATGGAAAACAGTTCTTTGGTACATGCTGTAAAGGCTGCATCTTCAAGGAGCCATGCTGTATCACATGAGAAGAAAACAACGGCACAAGTTGAGGCCTTCAACTATTTTGAGAGCAGSAGGAGGACTTCCCCTAGCAGCAGAGCAAGTATAGGCCAAGGACACTCTTTGCCAAACAAAACATTCAAAGGTGGAAATGCTCAGGGAGTTCTGCACCGATTAGCTAAGCACAAAGCAAGTCATTTACCTTTCACCCTTGTCGAAGTYACTGTCCCACCAAAAATGCTTCCTCAAGAATTGAGTGAAACACTGATTCCTAAAGCAGTGACCTGTTCTGATTTACCCTGTTTTCCTGGTGTAGCCTGTGAGYCAAGTCAGGATGGAAATGTCAAGTGCGGTCGTTGTCCTTATGGGTATTATGGAGATGGCTTCACTTGCAGAGGTATTACAAATAATTGCACTTAAATGCTTTAAGAAAAGAATCTTGAGATGTCTTTCTAACTTGCAAGTGTATTGTTACTGTATTATCAGTGRAAAGTGTGGTGTATTGAATTTTCTCATTTTCATTATTAATATTGGCATAGCCTACAGGCTTTTAGTTGTGTGGATGTCCTTAAAAATACTTTCCTGGTGCAGCATAGACTCCACATTTATGGGCAGTGACATAATGGATTCTCTGTTCACTACATTAGGCAAGACACAATGTGCTGAAATGCCACTTTCATTTTCCTTATTCCTTTCCTTGTTTTCTTCATTGCCTTTCAGCAAGATGTAGACAACCCTGTGGCAAAAATATGGAGTGTGTGGCACCCAATATTTGTAAATGCAAGCCTGGTTATGCTGGTTATAGCTGTCAGATTGGTGAGTATGGCATGTTAATTTTGCCTGTGGTAACTCATATGCACAAATAAATTATTTGCAGAGCACTGTTGATTTTTTTTTTTTACAGCTCTCTGCAGACCTGACTGCAAAAACCATGGGAAGTGCATTAAGCCCAACATCTGTGAGTGTTTACCTGGATACAGTGGCTCTACCTGTGAGGAAGGTAAATGTAACAGTTTTTGGTTTTAAATCCATAACTACCCAAAGGATKCTGTGAGCAATTCCCATGACTGTTCTGACAGCATGAAGGTGTGTTGGTTTTACTGTCACTGTAACAGAACTCTTAAGTTACATTTTGGTATATGTCCTGATTTTCTTGATAWACACTGTAAGTGTTGCCTATGATTGGATATGCCTAAATTTAACTTTCACATTAAGTAGAGCAGTTCAACAGTGAATGTAGTTGCCTCTAAGCTAAACAGTCCTGAAGAGTGGGATACACTGTCTGGAAATTGTGTCAGCTTTCTTTTCTTCAGGGTGACCACCACTGTTGGGACTCTGTACTACTGAAGTGTTCTTGTTACTTACTCTTGTCAAAAGGCATTACATGTATTTTCTTACTTTATTTCCAGATTTTTGCTCACTGACATATATTAACATTGAATTTTTTATAAAGCATAACCAGTCCATGCATCTTTCTAGAGGTGATTTCTTGAACATAATTCTGTATCTGCAGCACACTGTAAACCACCGTGTCGAAATGGAGGCACATGCTTGGCCAGAAATCTCTGCACCTGCCCATATGGTTTTGTGGGACCAAGATGTGATACAAGTAAGCAAAAGAGAATAAGAGAAAAATACATGACATTTTTCCTATTCTTAGGAGCAAGAAAGCAAATTATGGTTTAAATTTTTTATGCCTTCTGTCTAATGCTAGCAAATTACATAATAGCTGTGCCTCTTTGAAGGTTCACATACCTGGGCTTTTTGAACATCAGGTAATGTTTGYACATAACTGTGAAAACATAATGTACTATAAAAGCTGCAAATAGTTTTTMTATTTTATGATTCACAAACATGGAAAAAATTGAGTACACTGTGTATGTGTTACTACCTGTAGAAAAACACACAGATGTTGCATATATCCTTAGAGCTTTTTAACTTCTGTCAGCTCAGATCGATTAGATACTGAGGTACATTCAGAAGCTGGTGAATGGTGTGTCAGAAGGAGTGGGATACAGGAGAACTGAATTCAGAGCCACATGATGGTGCCTTCTTTCCTTTTACCTAGCCTAAAACTTAAAAAATTTGTTGTGATCATAGCTGAAAGATTGGAATTACTTTGTCTCACATAAATTGTCTTTTACGTATCAAATCGTCCATGCTGCAATTTGGCATCTGCAAACTTTGGGTAGATTTTATATGGRTAATTTGTATCCTTCAGAGAATCCAAATTTAGATATACTGTTTATATATTGTTCACCTGAATGTACCATTGCATTATTGACCCCGAATTCAGAAAATCCTTTGTCTCTTCCTCAAATCCAGGACTTTTGGTATTCAATTTTTCTTGTTCTAATTTCAATTCTCARAAAACCAATGCTGCTCTTTGTGAAGGAGTACTAAAGAGAATGAGATGTGTTCCTGAAGAAGTGATTAATGTTTTCCCACAGCCGTGATATTTAATGTCTTTGCTTAGTCTCATGTTCCTGTGTGCATGCAGCTGCACTTGCRTCACATAACATAGTCCATTTGTCTCTTAGTATTGCATTTCTCATTTGGTTTAGAATTTTTATTTAAAATTCTACATTTTTAACACTAAATATAACCACATCATGGATATTTGCATGGAAAGACATTTTATTTACCTTTATMATCTGTGCTTGCTGTTATGGATTTGAGACTAGATTACTCTGTTTCACAATTCCTCAATGGCTAGGAATTAATTATATGTTACTTCCAGTGTTAATTTTTGGGGAAAAAATGAAAAATCAATCAGGAAGAATTTGTAACATATCTCTTTCTTGTCCTCCCRTCCCTTTTCTCCTCCCTTGCCCTCTCCCATGTTTTTGCCCACCTTGGATGGTAGTGGTTTGCAACAGGCACTGCGAAAACGGTGGTGAATGCCTGACTCCAGACACCTGCCAGTGTAAAGCTGGCTGGTACGGACCTACCTGCAGCACAGGTAACACCCTGCAACTCCTGGGAGAGCATCCATAGCACCTTCCCTTGTTTGAAATTTGGAACTGCATGGCTCAGGTGGCAGCAATGGGCAGCTGCTCTCTGCTGCAGAGCCCCCACACTCCCTTGAGTCTCTGCATGGTATTTCTGCTGCCAGCAGCACCTCTGGGAARTCTTACACTGATCCTTTAGTTTGGGGTAAAGATTCTACGGGAATGAYGTTACCTGCAGTTATCTTAGGTGTTGAATTCCTGCTCTTGAAACAGACGCACATATTTTATAGACTTCATTTGGATGTCATGCTTCCCACTYTTCCTGACCCTATTTCTGCAGCAATGTGTAATCCAGTGTGTCTCAATGGTGGTTCCTGTACTAAGCCAGAYGTTTGCCTGTGTCCACATGGATTCTTTGGTGCCCAATGTCAGAATGGTAATACTTTCTTTTTTTTCTTCTCCCCACTCCTTAGTTGCCATTTTGAGGAAATCTGTGAGAAAACATTAAGAAACAAAATTAAGTAATGTACCTGAGAAGTGGTGTGAATCAGAGATTACATTATTTTTTAGATTTGATGGCTGATTCAATAACTGYCCAAGGAGAATGAAGACTCAAAATTAGTCTTGTATTCCACTCAACATTTAAGCAGCTTTCATCCAGTTCCATTGTATGTTCTGTGTAGTCTGGTTACTCTTGTATACATACAGTTGCCGATATTGACTCCTTTTTATCTGATTTTGTCTTTACTATTATAGATTTTTACCCCAAACCACATTAATATGATTTAATAAGGCAGGCCTGACAGTGCTGAATGTCCATACAAGCTATCACAATCTTAGTGTTGCACTCTTGTTTTCCAAAACTATATCACTAAGTCAAAATGCAAACTACAGCCTTTTCCTCCTGTTTGTGTCTTTTAGCTGTCTGCAGCCCTCCTTGTAAGAATGGTGGTCATTGCATGAGAAATAATGTCTGTACTTGTCCTGATGGGTACACAGGCAGAAGATGTGAAAAAAGTAAGCCAGTGTTAAAATCTTCCTGTGGTTCAAAAATAACCAATAAATTATTCTGTAATCAGTTAAATGTATTAAACAGCAGATGTTTTTGATTTGAAGGTGTCTGTGAGCCAAGGTGTATGAATGGAGGAAGATGTGTAGGCCCAAACATTTGCTCTTGTCCTTCAGGATGGAGAGGAAAAAGGTGTAACACTCGTAAGTACCTTGTGGTTACCAGGAGAACCATACCTTAAAAGTAATAAGAGACTCAGGGCAACTCTGCCCATTCAAATAATGCAGAGTTAGAGCCAAAGAACACAACTGAAAAAACAGTTTTCTCTAACTTAGCAGCAAAATTTAGGATGGAGAACTAATACCATGCAGTTCTTTGGCTAAATCACAGGACCAAAATATCTGTGAAATTCTTGTATAGCAAATACTATTTGTGTCTTTCAGGATTATTGTCTAAATAAAAACGTCTGTGTTTCTGCAAAGAGATGAGTCTAAAAAGTAAAAGAAATCCAATTTGTGCTGCAGGACATAAAACCAGATATAATAGAAAAAGAGATCCAGTGAAATATTGGAAAACTGTGGTAACAATTGGATGTGATGTGAATAAATGATGCAGTGGACACAAGCTCTTTAGGACAGGTAGAAATAGGACTGTGATGGCTACACATCTGTGGGTCACATTGTATCTTAATGAAGATATTGATGGTGCATAAATAAATTGTGTTAGCATGGATAAAAGCACAGTCTGCATGAAAATCAGCATGAGGATGGGTGGTAAAAATCCACAGCTGAAGTGTTAGTGCCTGTCAGCGTATCCACCTGAGGGTTGAGAATTRATGTGGGCAATGAGCTCTCTAATGGAGAGAAAATAAATTGTCCTGTATTACTTTCTRTAATTATTGGAAAGGGGTTGTTTTYTGAAAAAAAATATTACCAGTATTTACAKGGGTGAGATATTCTTGGATACTGTGGAAGAGAGATTTGATTATCAAATAGTCAGCTACGAATGGATGGAATTAATGGTGTTTAGATCATGGCTTAATAAGCAGGGACAAATGTGCAGGCAAATGGGTCATAGAAAATAACTTGGGATCAAATATTCTTAAGTCGATTCATTGGGTGTTCAGTTGAATGACAGACAAAAGATCTTTCACCAAGGTGTGTGCTTTAGAAAGGTATATTTGAAAAAAATAAAGCTCTTTAATGGTGCTTTCTTAATTTAGTGTTTCAGGCTTTTGTAGCCATCTCTGGCACAGCAGAGCCTGTGAATGTGGGTTTTGGTTGTAGGGTTTTTTGTTTCTAGTTGCCTCTCTTATTTAATATCCTGTTGGCCTTAGACACAGATTTGAGGAAAGATGATGTGACTCTTGTGTATGAAAAGCACTCCACCACTTGTGAGCATCCTGAAATCTGAATCATAACTCAGTGTAACCACTTGGGATATAACCACWCTTTKTGATGATGTTTGTGCAGCAATCTGYCTTCAGGAGTGTAAGAATGGTGGGGAGTGCATTGGACCGAGTRCCTGTCATTGTCCTCCACAGTGGGAAGGAATCCAGTGCCAAACACGTAAGAATGATGCAACCTGAAACCTCTTGCTTCTGCACAGTTCAGAATGCTTCAGCCATGCATAATGCAGAGAAGTCCTCCTATACGTTATATGTAGTTTWTCCACCTCTGTGTCAAAGACAGAATAAAGAGTAGAGATTGCTCTGGCCCTTCTGAAGCCCTCCAGGATCTGATGGCACTCTGGGACAATGGCAGGATGTGTTGGTTTGCTCCAGTGCTATATGCTACTGCACAAACCCTGAGAGGCCACTGTGATAGCTTGAAATAGCAAGATGTGCTAAAGAACACCTGACTCATGTTCTGTGCTCAGTCTCATTCATGCCCTCAGCATGTTCTCACCTTAAATATGCATCAAAGCAAAAGGGGGATGGGATAGACATAAGAATACTGTTGGTTCCTCGTGACCTTTAAGTCTCTTTATGCTGAGGAGTGTTACCCTGTGAAAATACCTTCCAAGGTCTTGGTTCCTATAAAAAACAGAATAAGTATCTAGAGATAGCATCCGCTTTTCCTTCTGCAAGATGTGTCCATGAATAAAGCCTCATACGTCCCTCTCTTGTTTTAGCTKTGTGCAGCCAGAAGTGTCTGTTTGGAGGCAGGTGTGTATTGCCCAACGTGTGCTCTTGTCGTCCAGGTTATACTGGAGTCCTCTGTGGGAAGAAAATTCAGGTAAATGTAAAGCCAAGACACCATCACAATATAGTGATTTGGGAGTTTATTAACTAGTCCACCCATGTCCAATGAAGCAGCATGTGTATTTTGGCTGATTCCTTCCTTTCGCCTTGCAGCAAGGGAAAAATTAATGGAATTCCTAAGAGCTTTTCCAGTAATTTTTAGGTTCTAATACTTACAGAATTGTTTTCAGCACCAAATGTAAACTTACTTTGTTTCAAGTTGGGCTGATTGTCTTGTCCCGTGGTAGGAATTGATAACTATACTCTTCACAACAACCACTACTTTCTTTTCCAGCATCTGGCCTCATTTTAGGGAAGAGTGTCCTACTGATGGCTTTCTTAGCTTGCATCAAGCCAAGCCCTGATCTTTTTCCATCTAACTACACTTTCAGTCAGTTCATCAAGTGTAACTTTGGAATAACTTCACTTTTTTTGTATCAGAGGGAATGATGACCATTTCTCTGTTTTGCCTTGCAATTTTCTGTTGGATTCCCTTGTTTGAGTGCTGATGGTCACTCACTGAAGTAATTTGATTAAACRTTTTGTTACAACTAATTGTTTTGTGATGTCTGAAGTAAAGCATTCTGCTCTTCTTGCATCATCTGTGGTGCTTCTCTTCTAATTTCAGTTTATTTAGACACACTTGGGCTGCCAGCAGAATTGAGAGAGATGTTTCAGAAAATGAAACAAAGAAATGCTCATATATTTTGAAAGTATGCAATTACACATCCTTTATCAGTAAGACTGTAATGCTTTTAATATGGATTTCCAAAATGTGACCCAGAGAGAGAAATAATTTTGATTTAAAGATTTTCATAAGTATGTCCTCCTGATGGAGTTAGTATATTCATAGTCTAGAAAATACATATATTGTTGGTCAGTCAGTCATTGATCAAAATGGCACATTTTCTTAATGAAACTRACTATAAGTACAAATTTAACTTAATCTTGTGATTCTGCATATCAGGCAAGCWCTGATTCATTAAAATTTTTTCATAAACTTTATCATAAAAGTGGGTTGCCTTATTAAAGTCTGGTTTTAATATATGTTTTCTCTCTTCAAGGTACAAAGACRTCATAGTTGAAGAAGTGAGGCAAGTCAATTGCAATGCTGCATGGATGTATGAGACTTGAAAATAGCAAAAGGGTTGAAGGCAATTACAGAGTTCATTTAAATTAAAGGAATATTCAGAAGATATTTAAAAGAAAGATTCATATTAATCACAAAYGTTGGTGAGCTTCAAAACAACAATCTTGTAGTCACTATAACATATGTATATTCCTGTAAGTTTTTGCTACCTCATGTACAAACCCCACAGGCTCTGATGTCTTCAGTGAATTGCCAGATCTGATGACTGAGCCCAAAATTCTGCAGTTTACTCATGTAGTCAACTGGACTATGAAATATCTGTTGAAGGAACAAGACTGTAGCAACTGTWGGGTGGCTCTAGCAAGGAAGGCAGCACTTCTGCACTTGTGAATGCKACCTCCTGGTTACAGACACTGTTTACATATATAATATTTGGCTGTGGACAGAAGAAAAAGCAGAACTGTTTTTTTCTGTTTTGTATTGACATTGGTYTTGGTGTAATGAGAAGCCAGTAGCAGGGAAGGAGGGGAAATCAGAACTGAGGCTGGGCTACTAACAAGGAAGGCAAGGCCTYCTGTCCTGCTAACAGTCAGCCAGGTGCAGAATGACTCTGATTTATCTATGACAAGCCTTTRCAGCCAGAAGCCACATCCCAACTTTTCTGTTCTGACTTCATTACTTACAGTCACGAATTTGAAGAGCCAGCTACTAAATTATTCCTGTGTCTGTAAGACTTTCATGCTCCTGTCTGAGATGGCAGTCTCAGAGATGTGAGGAAATGCTCCCAAGACTCTAAGAGAAATTTAATGCTTTCAGTAATGCTGAACTTAAACTAGGAACTAATAAAAGGAGAAATCTATTGTACATCATGCCATCCATACTCATCATGTCAGAAAGTATTTGTAAAGACTTCACAGAGGATTTTTTTTTCCATTAACAATTGCTTCAACGAACTGTTAGCACCTACCAGCTGCCAGATAGTTTTGGAAAAAAATGAAATTCCAGTTTCTCTGAAGTTTCCTACAGAGGACTGCTATCTTCTCCTAGAGCTCCTAGACCTTTCAGTTCCTGCCATAACAAAGTGAGAGCTCTGGTACATCCTTTAACTAATATCCCTTTAGCTAAGCCATTGAAGTTTACTGCTTTGGTTTTTTAAGGCAAAAATAAATATCATGACTTCCTTTTCTCCTGAGCAATATTCAGTTTACATACACTAATTTTGAACAGGAAGAAAATAGAGGTAATTTTGCTATTTACTGCCGTTCTGGGATGCCGATTACCAAATCATAGCTGTTAGCAGCTCTGTGCCTAGATTTCTCCTCACCTTTTGATAGTCTTCTTAAGTCATCTTGCAAAGTAAGCTGGTATTTTGAGAGCTTAGCATCATTCCAGAATGATACCTCATGGATTTCCAAGTGCCCGACTGGTGTATTTTAAAAATGTCCAATTTCCCACTTGCATTTTAAATTTCAGTGTTTCCATAGTTTCTTTCAATCAAGCATCCGTGTGGCTATAGCCTGATGATCTGGGAACCATTAMATTATTTGAAACCTACTCCTCTTGAGCCATTTCCTTTTTCACATCTCATGAAGACGTCAATGAACAAAATCTGACTTTGCTTTGGATACACTGAAGGTACTGAAGAAGTTTTTAGAGTACAAACACACCAATATCACACAATCTCTTACTGTAATCACTGCTGTTCCATGTGTCAGTTACAGAGGTGCTGTGCAAAAAAGAAAGATAACATCTGCCTGGAGCACTGCTAATGGTACTCTGGTTAATGAGTTTGTGCAATCCTTCACTCACAAAACTTAATCAATACATATATGTGCATTTATAGAATTTCAGGCACAATAAATGTTTTTTATTATAATTGTTAGTGTTTTCTGTTTACTTTCAATGGTTTTAAAGGCAGAAGTTATTTCTTTTACATTTTCCAAATGCAAGATGTGTAAACAAAAGCACATCCAGAGTGTTGCTACAGTAACTATGCTCTGTGCTAAGCTGCGCTATTTTTGCTATTTTCCAGCAAGCACATGGTGCAGAAAAATTATTAGTACATGCAAAATGCCAGACAGCTACTTCAAAAGTGCCCAGTAATTATGTGACGAGTTGCAACTGTTTTGTTACTACTATGTCCATCATACACATGAAACAGAATTCACTGTAATTAGAAAGCACATGGCAACAATACAGTAAAATTGCTCAGTGTAACAAGATGCAGATTTATATAGAGGGCATGTGTAGAGAGGTTAATGCTAAAACTGCAACCTGCAATTAGGCCCAAAAGAGTTAGGGGATGTGGRAGTGGGGAGAAGGGTTGGAGCTGACACAGTTCCACTCTGAAGGAATGAAGGGCAGTGTGTATCAAACTGAAGATTTTGCAGTGATTCTTACCACCTTACGCACAACATCGGTATCTTAGTTGAATTTTCTTGCATGATTTCTTTAGACACTAAAGAGTTCTGGGAGATGCCTGTGTACCTCATTCATTCATTCATTACCTGGTTGTACTACAGTTGCTCTGCAGGCCAGCAGAAAWTCTCCCAAGTGTGCATTGATTTTTGCCCCTGATCTTGAAAAGATCTTTTAAAATGCAGTACAGTGAATGTTCTCTGAAGGAAGGGCTTGTGTCACAGAAGATACCACAGATAGTCATGTTGGCTATGATTTAAAAATAAAACCACAAGTGGGCCCTATGGAAGGGCTCTTTCCTTTTACAAAAGGTAATTGTATATTTTCATAGCTGAGAAGAGAAAGCAAGTAAACATTTCCATTTACCARAAGCAAACTCATGAAGTATCAGCCCAAGCCCTAAAGTGAGTAAGTATAAAAACTGAAGCTACTTGACAAATTGTCTATACCCACTCCATTATCTGTCCAAATGTAAAATCCCGAAGTTTAAATTCTCAAAGCATAAAATTGGGGTACATATACAAACCCAAATGTAGAGGTTAGAAAATTTTGCTAATAGCTAAAGTTGTTTATGCAGTTTCTGTCACTTAAAGGTGTCACATGCTGGTATCAGGTCATTTTCCCAACTTCTGCCCACAGTTCAGTTTAGGTAGCGAATTATATTTTACATTTAAACCAAGTAAATCCATTTTTGCCAGAAGCACTTAGAGCAGAAGAGAAAACATAAATAAAAATGTGCATGTAAGTAAATTAAAAGAAATGCCTCATGTTTCCATGCGCAATCTAGAAAGACAGAGTATCAAAAATGCAACCACTGCAACACTCCTAAATTTTTTACAGTTGTTTTAGTGAAAACCTGTTGAAGGTGTTACAGTTAGCTGTAATGCATAATGGAGCTGGCATGTTCTGTGTTTCTTTCTCAACCTTTTCTCGACTCCATGCATGACTTATCTCCCCACAGGAAGACACAGCTATCTCCAAAAATGACATGCTGTAACTACTATGTTCAATCCTCCAGCAAGCAGAAAAGAAACAAAAGACAAGAATTACTGACAGTTCTTTTAGTCTTTTTGGTACATTTAACAGAGGAAATAAGAATCTGGGTACACAGACTGTCATTAATAATACATTCCAAGATTGTACGACTCTAACTAACTAGAAAAATCACTTTTAAACTCACTTAAAGTTTAATTGAATGATAAGAAGTATTTCCTAAAACCAAAAAAAAAACCCCCACAAAGAGCACTGTAGCCAGTAGATGGTGCTACGTTCAAGTAGTATTTCTAAAACGTGCCATTGCATTCTGTGTGGCATCAAATTACTGCTTTCTTCAATCATTTCTAAACAGGAAAGTAAATTAGCATTTGTTGTGGCCTGCTCAGAAACGCCAATTACAGGTCTCTCAATGACTGCTTCTGGTCTCTTGCTCCTGACAATGCCAATATCTCTTCCAGCTTCTAGTCACTGTCACTTTTATAAGTAGGAGTCAGTCTTTTTGGGAATAGTACTGAGATATTATGCCTCTTTGTATTTACATAGTAGTGATTATTTATTCTAAATTTTGGGTCTGATGCAAGTAATTTTTTCCATTCATACCCCTGCAAACAGTATGTCACCTAAGGTATTCAACCTAACTGCTGAATTTCTGAATCATGGCATGATGTAGTGGACTGTGACACAGAATTACATCATCATCATCATTACARCACTTCTGAACCATTGATGAAATCATCTTGTTCCACACATGAAAAAATCACATTTTCACCAGCAGGTGTAAAATAGCCAGCGTATCCCAGCAAAAGCAGCACAAAAAACGTTCATTCCTCTAATGCTGTGCCCTGTCCCTGCAGGAAATCCTTCACAACATCTCTGCAGCAGGTTTTCTCTGAGCCAAAGGCAACAGYCTCCAAAGCAAGGGCAGGAGAAAGYTTAACTATGCCATACAGCAATTGCTCATAACAGGAAACAGGAGTCTCAGGAACTAAACCATTGCCTTTCAATTGCCCTCTGCATGCTTGGGCACTGTTTTGTAGAGAAGATTGGTAACTGACAAGATCCCTTTACCTTTGCCTCTTTGCTCAGTGGCTTGTAATTCCAGGAGAAACAAGTCCATATAAGTCACTGCCCAAATGAGCTACAGGTTCTGGTAGTTAAACACAGTTAAAATGTTGTTCCAACAAATGGACTGAAGTAATGCATAGCTAAAATTCTCCCACACACATGTAAAAAAAAAATCTAAAAATTCCAGTTTCATCTAGAASACAATGAAAATCAATCTCTCAAGAAAATAAGAATTGATCTGAGCATCATTTGGAAAGTTGACTGATTCAGTTTGCATGTTTTGGCAAATCCTTCCTCAACAGTACCATTCAAGAAACAGCACAAATGAGACAAGGAACAATGAACWTAGGAGATTCAGTCCATTCTGCAGCTCATTCAAAAAGGCTGCAAAACCTAAATGAAGCCAAACGGGAACATCCCCAGAAGACAAGCATCAACAACCCCCACACATGTGGTTTGTGACAGGCACAGCTTTTCCTCACTGCTWGTCTGCAGCCTCCCATTATCCTGCTCCTGTAACAACACAGTCTTGAATAGCATAGAATTATCAATGTCTCCMGAAGAAAAATACATTTCCCTGTCTCACTGGGATAAGGAAAAGAAATAATTGGTAATTGAGAGATAATCAGATAACGTGACTGTAGAAGTAGTCAAGATAAGGACTCCTAGAGTATCAGCATGGATTAAGCTTTTAGAAAGTWACAGCAGAATTGTCAGAACAAGTATTGGCTGGGGAGTTTTAGTTGTTGGGATTTTTTTTTAAATACTGTTTAGCTGATTGAGATCCAGATCAGATTGGAGGGGGACGGACAGGAAGCAGACATAAAGTGATAACCATGGTTTAAGTAAGATGCTTTGCAGTTTGGTAATGTTCCAGAAAGATGCAGTTTTTCTCCTGCAACTGTTTAATCTTAAATAAAGCAAATTATATTTCAAATTACATTCACTTCTGATGATCTGAATTGAGGGCTTTTTGTTTTGTGTGCTTTTAAAAAATGTAATTATGTAACACAATAAGTCTAGTCAAAGGGGAGAAAATCAAAAAGARGAGCATTGATCTATTCTGAAGTACTTAATTTGAAGAAAATTTTATTTCAAGGTCAGCTGTATCAACCAAGGCATATACTTCTGCTTAAGAAAAAAAGATGAGGAGAGGAGAAAACGTATCATACACTGCACACAGTTGGATATTTGTAATAACTTTCCTATAATCAGCAATACCTTCCTTTCRTATAGAAAACCATGTACTTAATATAGTGAGGACAAAAAGCTGTCTGAAATCAAGTTACCATGTTTATTCTAAGGTCCCCCACTGCKGCAGACTTCCTCTCTGTATAGTTACAGGAAGAGAAATGCAGGTTATCTTGGCTGAAGTTGCTTCATTCCTTCCTTTTCTT
This sequence comes from Alauda arvensis, assembly GCA_902810485.1. Classification (NCBI taxonomy): domain Eukaryota; kingdom Metazoa; phylum Chordata; class Aves; order Passeriformes; family Alaudidae; genus Alauda; species Alauda arvensis. The sequence continues at coordinate 205,239 of CADDXX010000269.1, read as the reverse complement.
TGTACACTGTGGCCCAGAGTATGGCAGCCGACACCTGCACACGTTGGGAGCGATGCATTTCCCTCCATGCAGGCAGGGCAGTTTGCATACAGCTGAAATGAGACACCAGACACACAGCTTGTCTTCAGCACAACACAGCATCATTTTTCTCTTTGTCTCACTGCGGTAGCACAATTGTTCCCTGGTGACTGCACTGGGACAGTATAAATAAAAGCATAATGGAAGAACTGAAAAGCAATGTCTCTCAATTTATGGCACTGTGGCCTTCACTGCAATACAGGCACAGTATGTCTAGTCTTATTCATGCTCCATTTCCCTTTTAAAATACTATAATTTCTGTTCTTTAAGGCACAGGCTTTTTTTGAGATGGATGCCCCCATAAAAGTGAGAGAACAATAACAATTCCTGCTGAAAGTTATTCAAGCCAGTGCTTGGATCTACTCCCATGAGGAAAGAGTCACCTCATCCTAGCAGTATCTCAAACACTGCCCTCCTCTACCCCCACAAGAGCAGAGGAGGGCTGAGTGGGCACAGCTTCAGCTGTCCCCTGCTACACACCAGTTCAGCTGACAAGCCAGGGGCTGTAATTTATTTATGAGCAGGTGCACCARAAGACTCAAACTTGATGCAGATCTAGTTATTTTTGGGAACAGTGATTATTTTGACATTACGAACCTGAACACTTTGGCCATTACTGCAGCTGCAGGGAGGTAAGCATTCTGTAAATGCTCTGCAACTCCCACACTTGGCTTTTAATATCACCCTATATCTCAATACACTGATGAATACAAAGGATAAGCATTTTGATGTTCAGTGGGAATATTGACTTGTGAATATTTGCTTGACCATATATATTGTAGAAGAACTAACACTAGCTGATTTAGTGCCACAGCCATGCCCACAGCCATGCAAAAATATCAGATGCAGAGGAGTTAATCCAGAGACCCTGCACCCACAATATCCCGTTCAAAACCAATGTTTGCACCAGGGTTTTTCCAGTCTCCCAGAGAGCAAACAAAAAAACCCCTTTCCTTTTGTAGTCTCAGGATTATTACCTTTAGCATCAGGGCAGTRCTGTTACAAGCATACAAGGCCCAAGTGTGGATTAAAGACTATAATCACTGCTTTTGTGAAGGAAAGTTTGTGAAAATGGAAGTGGTTGTTCAGCAAATGTGTCAGTACTAATCCTGATGACAGGCAGCTTTCAGAGTTCTAAGAACATACATGGAGTTGATTCTATCTACTTATCCTCAAAGTAAGAAGCAAGTTTCAATTTGACATGTCTATAAAATTTAATTAAGCTTCTAACCCACACCAGTAGCAATAGTACTTCTGTAATTTTCAGTTYCTTGTACTGGGGTCTCAGTTTACAGACAATATTTCAGAAATACCAACAAAACATACCAAGTAATAAATTTGGTGACAACCAAAATCTTAATCTCTTTCAAAGTGGAAAAGTTCTGTTTCTGACCAAATTGAACAGCCATSTACTCCCTATGCATACTTGTAAGAACCCCAGTATTTGGAAGCAGCTCACAGTTGCTGTTCTAAGATACTTTCCCTAGAAGATTTGTTAGGTCCTGAGGATCTGAACACTTTGATTGGTAAATCAAACAAGCAGAGGAAAGGATAAATGAAAAATGTCAGAAGTCATTTACCTAAGTGACATGCTCTACCGACCCATCCAGCTGGACAGCTACAAATCCCAGGAGCCACACAAGCTCCATTATTCCGACAACCTTGAGGACAAATTGCTACAAGAAAAAGAATGAGTAAGTCAGCAGGATTTATAAAACTGATGCAAAAGAATCCTGACAGAATGAAAGATTCAGGATGATACAAGTCAAAATGGCAAAATGCATTTTCTTCTAGGCCAGATATTCAACYGGTATAGCTCCAAAAGCATTTCCAGGACCATGGAAATGGGAAAAATTATATAGGTACTGTGTTATGAATCTTGGTTTAAATGTGAACTGTTGTACACATTAATGTAAAAAATTTTCACACTATTTTATCTGTTTAAGTACCCATAATGTAGGTCACTCRTTTCTGTAGTAATGCAATGAGATTTCCATACTTATTAGTCCCTTAATACATTTWAAATGTTTTTGTTACTGCAGTTTTRGAATTAATAKCAATATTTGYATGACTGTAGACACGCACCTTCCTGGCATCTTGATCCTGTCCAGCCAGCAGCACAAAGGCACTTCACGACTCCATTGACAGAGATGCATTCCCCCCCATTCTGACAGCCTCCTTCACAGCTTACTGGGGAAGACAGCATAAACCAGGCATTTCAGAAGCAGCACAGGACTTCAAAYAATGGTCTTTAAACAGCTCATCTGGCATCAACTACTTGCTTTATCACATCTGCAAAAACTGAAATTTCAACTGTTCAGAACTAGGCACTGTTCTACCTCTCACCAATARCACCACTGTCCATCAGCTACACTATATAACATATTCATGTTATATTCGTATATTCACTATATATGAATATAACATGCATATTTTTATCAAATTTGCCAAATCACAGCTGGTAAGCCAATAACATRTGGTTAAGGATTCATGTATTTCCTTCCCTGACAGGACCTGTATGTAACAAGARGAAGAAGAGAAGAGGATATTACTTTGACAAATGAAACTATGACTATAGTCAAGCTGAGCAGTGCCTTCCCAAAGGCCAAATACTTGAGTTAGCRTCCTCATTTCAGAATTGTTCTACACATCAAAGCCCTGAAGGCCTCATTAATGAAGCRTTATTTATGCCAGACATATGATTTGTATCAACTGTGGAGAGCARAATCACTGTTCTGTACAACCAAATGCTTCCTTTCACAAGTATGAGTGTATATTATATACCACCGTCACTGAATTGAAAATAAACTACTTAATTATAAAGATGGACAGTTTGGATGTCTGCTTGATAAGTTGTAGATAAAATATCCAAATCCCTTGTTCAACCACAAGCCTTGAGCACAATTTCAGCTAACAGATTTTTGGCACAAATACTGAAYTTGAAAGGACATGCAAGTCAAATCCAGCACAGTTGGAAAAGCTCTTCAATGTTTGTTTGCATATTACTTTGCCACACAATGTAAGTAAATGTATTTAATTTTGATTGTATTTGATCAATCATGGTGGCAGAGAAAAGTGCATGAGGACTGGATGAAAGCAAATATTACTCCAGTTTTCTAGAAGGGCAAGAAGGAACCAGGGAACTACAAGCTCATCTCAGCCCCTTGTGAGGTAATACAAGAACTGACTCTGGAAACCATTTCCAGCTACATTAAGGACAAGAAAATCATCAGCAGGTCCTCACAGTGAGGGTGCCCATATGCTGGTACAGATTGCTCTGGGAATTCTGGAGTCCCTGTCCTTGGAGATATTCAAAAGCCATGAAGGCATGGCCTTYAGCAGCTGGCTCCAGGAAGCCYTGCTTGAGCAGGGAGCTTGGAAATCATGACGTCCAGAGGTCCCTTGGAACCTCGCCCAGTCTGTGATTTTGTGATTCTATAACAGCACATTGCCCCACACCACARGCTTGTACATGTRCAACAGTGTTTCTTGGATTGTCTTWTCCAATACAYGGCTTTCAATTCAATTMAATTCAATTCAATAGGCTTCACAAAACCATAAAATGGTTTTTGCTACTCCTTTTCTGTCATCTCCCATTAACTCTCAACAATACATTGCCACACATATCCTCAGTGACTGGCCCTCAATGTTACCAGCTTGCAGATACTACATAAAAGTTTCAACCACTTAATGCAGAAATATGTATCTATACAAACTATCTCAATAAATTATTTAGAAAGAATCTGTTATAGAGTTAAATGGAATATTTATGTAGCACATAAAAAGGGTATTTTCCAAGGCAAAACACTTGCTCAGATTCTCACAGCACATTTCACTATGTGTCGTCCATATCATCCTCCTGCATGCGTGCAGATCCTCTAGGCCATGCATGTCTTGATAGTAAAGCCAGAGATTTACAGAATTAAGGTCATTATTTCAGAGTGCATTAGATCCAGGACTTGAGGCATCCTACATTAATTTAGTCTGTTTTCAAACTCCTTGTCTTTCCAAGCTACTGCTTMCTTGGGTCTTACCTTTATGACAGTATCTGCCCCCATACCCAGGAGGACATCTGCATTTTCCAGGTCGGAGGCATTCCCCCCCATTTTTGCATTTTGGATAACATGTAGCTGTAAGAGAAACAAAAAAGAAAGGTTGGATAAGTATTGGCAAATCTTACTAAAGTTACTACTTAAATACATAMGAAATCTGCACATTATCAGTTTGTCTTCATATTTTCTAAGATATATCTACCATGTCATCTTACATTGCTGATAAGGTGAAAGCATTTCCCTCCATGGGGAGCACTCCACCTTACTAAGYTTTTAAGCACTCAAAACTAGGGAATGTTTTGGGCCTGGACAGAACAGGCAGAAGAAAGACCCRTACTAAAAAGGAGCACAGCTGAACTGCCAAAAAAGCTTTTGAAAACTGAAGTAGAGAAATAGTAGGTAAGAAAATAGGTGATATGAAGAAATGATTCAATAAAAAGATATTGCAACTTGAGAGGCATCATGTGATTCTTAAGATGAAATATCAGACTTTTTACTCTTTATTGGATTCCTACATTCCTCTTCTGAAAAACTACATGCTCTGTTGCTTGTATCTCTTCTCTAAAATGTCTCCAGTAATAAGTCAGGATTTCTTTCTCCCCCATGCTCTTTTTTCCCCTTTTTTTGGCTTCAGCTGGCTTTTCAGAAACCTTTCTGAAATGTACAGTGTTTGTTTAGCAAGCATCTAAGATAAATGTAACTTTTCTCATAGCTCTAATCACCTGCTGGGAGAAAAGCATCTATGATTGTCACAAATCCTGCAACTTTTTCATTGCTGACAGCTTGGACAGGTTCAATAAGGTAGAAATAAAAATCTTAATTTTGCAAAATTCTGGAAAAGTCCAGTCAGATTGCAAATAAATTAACTATCACATAGACTCTTTCCTAGTCRTAATCATCCCTGAATCAGCCCTGCTTTCTGAGAAAACATTTGTTTATTTACACACAGGCTCTAGAAACCCATCTGGTTCTGGGAGTCTCTCTGAGTTAGCTGCTGGTGTGAGATGAGCTCTCTACTTATTCTTTGACTGGATGGGTGAAAAKTATGAAAAAGATGAACAGTGAGTAACACCATCCTGATTTTGTCCTCATACACTCATTGCACTATCAAGAAACCCAACTGAAGAATTGAGAACTTTTCACATTAGTACCTGCAAAATAAGTATTGGCAGGCAAAGAAAGGACAGAGATGTATGAAAAAACAGCCAGTGCTCAGGTCTCCATAACTTTCTTTGGAAGTGTCATGCAAGAGCTCCCAGTTTAAAAACCATTCTGTTTCTGTGTTATTTCACACAGTTTTCAGTTTGGTTTTCTTGACAGAACAAGTGATGAAGCTTTTTTTTTTTTTCCTACATTGATGACCTTATGAGCACAAGAATTCAGTGGTTTCCTTAACAATTCCAGACAGTTTAATGCTCTAGTTCAAGAACCAGTCTGCCTCTCCACCAATATTTCACCTCTTCCCTAAACCCCAAAATGTCTAGGAACCAACAGTTTTTGGAACAGTTCATACAGCATAGTTTTTAATCTCCACTACACAGCACATTACCTATACATCACTTGTCAGCACCTGCTAGCCTCAGYCTCAAAATGAAACAACACTCCATGAATGATCATGGTGCTCAATGAAATTTTCAGCATCTCATTTCAGAGTTAAAAAAATAATTTAAAAAGCATGTTTTAAATGAAGGAAATTGAAAATTAGAACAAATATTGTACAATTTTATCACCTCTTCACATAGGACAACATGCAAAGCAAAGGAACTCCTGACACTGAGTGATTTTTTTAGCATTTAATAGCCACAAGATCTACAGTTAAACTTCTAAACAAGAAAATTAGAAAATTAGACATCTAATGTGTTACATTGAACAGGGTTTAAACTAAAACTCTTCTCACGATGTTTGCTTTTGCATATTAGGTGTCATTTTCAAAAATACTTTGTCTCTCCATGGAAACCAACAGGAACAGACTCCACCCTAGCTTTATGCCTCCTACCRTGGAAATGGGGTGTACAAATGACCCTGTGTGTCAGGTAACATCCAGGAAGTAAATGACAGTACTTTTACAAGCACATCGATTTCAAAATAAAAAACCTACTTTCCACACACTCCTTTGATGTACCACTAGTCACTAGTCCAGTGACTAGTCCTGACTGATTGCACCCAGAGATATTGTCAAATGTTGCTGTGCCTTGGAATGCTGTCAAGACTCTAAAAGCATTCAAGAACMATCTGGGTGCRATCCTGTGCATTGTGCTCTAGGATKACCCTGCTTGGGMAGGGATGTWGGACSARATGAYCTTCTGGTCCCCTCCAACCGGACTGATTCTGTGATTCCTTAAATACATCCAGAGTTAATGCAGTAGGAGGAATAACCAAAGTCTGTCCAGCTAGTGGCCTCTTACCCAACCTCCAAGTGGCAAAAAGCTCTTTATGGACCCACGGCCATTTCSGACAGCAGGGTCTGCTTGCTAACGTGAGGCGTTCACGCTGGCTCCTGGCTGCGCTCCATCAGTTTGCTATCACTGCCTCACCTTACCAAAGGGTGCCTTAACTCTCTCCTTCCACCTCASCCTCGTCAGGTCCTTCCCGGCCCCTCACCACCCGCCTCTCACACCAGATCCACACCCGAGCTGCTCCCTTCCCGGAGGGATCACTCTCGGAGGGCTGGCAGGAGCGAGAGCGAACGCCCCCGCCTGTGCCCGTCCCTGCGGGCACTGGAGGCGCCCCGGGACCGGCGCTCCCCGCCCGCTGTTACCGTGCTGGCAGCGCTCGCCCTCGTAGCCCTTGGAGCAGAGGCAGGAGCCGTCGGCGAGGCAGAGCCCGCCGTTCCGGCAACGTGGGCTGCAGGCGGCGGCCGGCCCGGGGCACAGCGCCCACAGGCACAGCCACAGCAGCAGCCGCAGCCCCGGCCCGCCGCCCGCCCGCCAAGCCATGGCCCCGCGGGGCAGCGCCGGCCTCGGGCAGCGCCGGCCTCGGGCAGCTCGTCCCGCTCCGCTCCCGCCTCCTCTCGCTCGCTCCCCTCTCGGCCCCGCTCCCTCACGCTCCTCTCGCTTTTACCCTCTCCGTCCGTTCCCACTCCCACTCCTCCTCCTCCTCCTCCGCCCCCATGCCGTGTGAGGGCGGGCGGGAGCCCCCCCCGAGCGCCCGGGACCCCAGCGCGGGGATCGGCCTCTTCTCCCAGGYCACCAGAGACAGGACAGGACAAGAGGACACACCCTCAAGCTGCACCAGGGGGGGTTTAGGTTGGGTATTGGGAGGAATTTCTTCACAGAAAGGGTTTCTAGACATTGAAATGGGCTGCCCAGGGAGGTGGTGCATCTCTCGTGGTGTTTAAGGAAAGACTGAATGTGGCACGAAGTGACTTCGCAGTGGTTCAGTCATAGATTGAGTCTAATCTTCTCAGAGGTCTCTTTTCCACCCTGACTGATCGTGTGATTTTGTCTGCAGGTACAGAGGCCTCTGACAGCCGAGGAGCAGCCACCAGGTGGTCCCACGGTGTGTTGGACAAGGAGCCCCCTCAGCACCCAGCCTGCTGGCACACCCAACATCGACTGGCCCTGCCACCGCTTCCAGGACAGCACAGCTCTGAACTCCTGCTCCATTTGAGACCCTACAGACTCTGATTTCTCTACGCTTCCATCTTTAAGGGTGCCACACGTGAATATCATTACACTACATTCAAAGGATGATTTCAGAGAGAAGACTGATGGATTGAACTCACTGCCACCTGACAGAGGAGAGGAATACAGTCTCATAGAATGGCTTTGTTTGGAAAGGACCTTGAAAATCACCTAGTTCCAACAACCCTGCCATGAACAGGCCCACCTTCCAGTTCAAAGCCTAATCCAGCCTGGCCTTGAACACTTCCAGGGATGTGACAGCCATAGCTTTTCTGGGCAACTTGTTTTAGTGCCTCACCACCCCMACAGAAAAGAAATTCTTTATATCTGATCTAAATTTACTCTTTTTCAGTTTGAAAAAGAGTGACATTTTCCCATGTCCTGTCACTCCATGCCCTTGTCAGAAGTTCCTCTCCATCTCTCCTGTGGGCCCTTTAGGTCCTGGAAGGTGCTCTAAATTCTTCCCAGAACATTGTTTCCTTCAGGATGAATAGCCACAGCTCTCAGCCTGGCTTTATAGAATGGGTACCCCAGCCCTCTCAGGATATTGYCTGCTCTTCTCTGGACTTGCTCCTTGCCACGCTCTGACAAAATARCAATATATTTTAATTTGATCATGAAAATATTTCTGTTGCAAAGAACACAAACATAGACAATCAGAAAACATTTTTTTCTTTCATTATTTCCAATATTTCACATATTTCCAAGTATTTCCTATAATTTCAAAAGTTTCCCAGAGAAAACACACACTTTCAACACCAAGACTCAGCYCAACGAAGCATTTTCAGATGAGTTGGAATGACCAGTAGTGGAAAAGAGAGATTGTAAGCACCTACACAAAGTGCCTACAGAAAAGTGAAATAAACATCATGCCTTTTGAAAAACTAAGAGAAAACCAAACCTTGTTTTCAATTGTGAGAGCTGAATTTGAGTTATTTTTGCAAGTGGCATAAAAGAGCTTAATTTGTTTTCCAGATGAAGCAGGGGTCTGATTTGGCAACTGCCTTCACTTTGACTGGAAATTACAATTTGTGCAACTGCCKTGTAACTGACAGAATAAAATCAAAGGTACTTCTGTTGTAAAGCTGGTTTTAATCCCTTTTCACACCTACAGAGAGTGGAATGTACAGTTCATAGCAGGAGTAGAATACAAGGCAAATCCGTTGCCAGTAGCATGAGGTGCTGTCTGGATTCTTGCAAAGGCTAAGGCACATGTAACATTATCTTTGCAAAACTGCTTTTAGACTTTCAAGTAGCAAAACCATTTAATGATTAAACAACAGTAACCTGAAAGTACAACACTGAATAATTGCCTAAAACCTGCACAACTCCCTCTTTCTTGTGCCTGGGCAACCAAAGGAACATTTAGAGGATACATGCATACAATTACATTTGTCCTGTGCAAACCCACATTGCAAATATCCTTTCAAGTAGTAATGAAGAGGCAAAAAGTCCCAGTGATTTAATTACTCATGCACAAGTTGCCATAGTCCATTGATTTGCTATCTAGAATAAGAACATCCAAACCCCATTCCTATTGCAGTTGCAGTTGTGAGCAGCACAGGGTCTCCTGTTTTCACATGCAGTATTCCTTCTTGCATGGACAGGAGCAACAGGATTATGCAGCGATACCATTTTTAGTAAAACTATTTGCCAGACATATATTGTGGAATAAATTCTTCTGAAAAGGAATAATTTCCTTTATGCCATCCCCACAAAAGCAAAATGAGAGAACTTAAGACACTGACTCTGGTCTCTATTGTTCTCTGGGTGTATCATAATTTTGCACCTCCTTGACTTCTGCCAATAATTTTATGCATATYGATTTCTTCACAGAAATATTTTTTCCATTACTGTCTTTCCTCTATAAGACAGTTTTATATGGAAGTATGCCTTTCTGATATTAATGCCTAGCAACAACACCTTCATATAGAATTCTTTCCAGTTTTTAAGAGSTATTCTTCATTATTCATGATTTTAAAGCACTATTTATTTTCAGTTCCATATCCCATCTTCTCTATTCCAGAAAGATGACTTTTGGTGGCTCAGGTTAATAAGACCCCCTTTTTTATTTCTCTCCTGGTTTCCTTTGAGGATATTAAAATAATTAATACCAAAGAAAATAATCRTATTTTGAAATATGGCAAGTGCCCCATCAGAAGGGATAATTAAATGCAAAGACTATATTAAATAAGATTGCCCAGGTGTTTCATTGAATGAAGTAAATTTGTTTAAACATTATTTTCTGTAGGAAGGATTAGACTGCTTTACCATTTTTGTGCATCTAAATTCATCTCAGGGCTTATCAAATTTGCTGAGTGCATGTCTGCATTTACAAATGATTGAATCATGTTAACAGARGTTCTCACTGAAAACAGAAATGCTTCCAGGCATCCAACATGCTTTAATCTTAGAAGCACAATCTGATTTAAAAAACCCMAATCAAACTAACAAAAAACCCCAGCAGGTAATGAAGTTTTTAAGTAGAAAGTCAGACAAAGAGAATTTAGATCCATTCATTCTTGTCATAATGGTCATATGTAAAACTTYTTTTCAAAATAAAACCAAAATAAGGCCGTTTTAGCAGTAGAACATTCACAGGGCCATTTTTGTGTCAACATCCTCCTGGTGTGCTTTACCATAGCAATATGTAATAGCCTCTTGAGGGACACTGCTGTCCAGTCCAAGAAAGATAGGGAAGAAATGAACTCTCWGTTATAATCAGAGTTAAGGCACTCTGTGGGGTGGTACATTATGAGAACAAGGATGCTCACCTGGAGTCTGGGATTCTGCTCCATGTAAGGCAAGGCAGGTACAAAAACAGGGTCCCCAACAACCCCAACACCACCACTTCTGGMCAGCTTAGAGCATGTGCACGTCTCTTTCCTATTTCAAAGATTTTTATTTCATTACAGTGTGGAAAATATTCAGGCAGTACAAGCTCAGATCTTTACATGCCATGGGAATTTATGAGCCAGCCAGCTGTAATACAGCAGCACCTCCTCTCAATAGCAGTAATTTGTAAGAAAACAATTAGCTTAGAAACTGGGATACAAAACCTTAGAGGGTCCTTGTGAGGAGCTGATGCACAGCTATCTAATAAAATGTCAGTATCTCAATAATCAACTAGAATTGCTGGGATGAGGGGTGATGCTAGAAGGTGTATTACACAGCTGCCTCTTTACTAGCCCTGTGCAGTATGTGCAGCTCCAAGCTCTGGCACAACCATTGCTGCTCTGTTACAGCTGCACTGGTGCTGTACTTAAGTACATCTGAAAAATGTGTCATCCAGAGATGATCCTTTGTTTATCAGTGCCACATCACAGGTAGCAACCCCATTTATAAGTGCTTTTCAGCATAATTTGGTCTCTGTTCCACCAAGTGTAGATGAGCCATCAGGCAATGGTACAGTTAAGTAGCATTGATCACAGCTGTATCTCAACTCAAGCCCACATCAGGGCTGTCAGATTACAGGACTTGTGACCAACATCAGTCTTGTTTGCTGACAGCTTGAATACTGATCTGTCTTCCAGTGCAATTGGGCTTCAGTGGCATTTGAATGAAAGTCACTCTAGTTCTGCTAAAAGAAGCAAAATGATATATGGGTTTATTTTCAAACATGCCCATGTGTGAATTAGGTGAGCAGAAATATTATACATACAGGGTGTGTCCAAGCATCCATTCACAGCTGCCAGGCACATCTCTTCTTGGTGCCCAAAATTAGGGACCTCTGTGGATTGCAAGTACAGACTGTCCCCATTAGTGCACCTAGCCCTGGGTTCATAATATGAAACTCTATTTTAATTTATATTTATAATTTAATTTATATGAAATGAATACATTAATCCAAATGATTAATCCAGCCCTGTATGCAACTTCAAAATCACTATTCTAATAAGTAATTTTCTTCACATAATAACAAACTCTCAATACATGATCTTTAGTCAACAAGACTGATGCACACTGATGTTCCTGTTCAGATTTATCTTGCTTACTAGATAGAAACATGAAAAAGGTAAATGTTAGTGAGATGTTTCAGAATTAACACTTCAGTCATTGCAATTAGTTATAAATCTCTCAGATTGCCACCTTGTGTAGGCATTTGCAATTAGAGTGCAGAATAAATCTGTGCCTGTGGACTCTGTGTCACCCAAAGCAATACAAGAGTATTGTCAAAAGACCAGCCAGGTTCACTAGGAACAGTTTAATTCTGAAGCTTTTTTCTATGCAAGTCAAAGTCATCCAGTCACTACTCCCTCTTTTGAATCTTGGATGTAAATTACTTGAGGGGAAAAGAAACAACATTTCTTCTGCCCATTAGAAGAGTACTGAGAAAAAAGATCCAGGCGTGTCTTGCTGCTTGGCAAACAGCACAGCTTTCAGCAGTAACCTTAATTTGTTGTTGGATTTGGTTCTATCTTTTGGCATGGTTTGGTGATGTCTAAGCTAAGAAACCTTCCATTTCTACAGACCAAGCAGAATCAATCTGTATCTGATTCCACACACATAAAGCATTGCTTCAAAATTCAAATTTTCTAAAATAAGGCACTAATATTCCACTGCAGGCCACCTTGGTTAGTCCCTGCAACCAGGAGAGACCAAATGTCTGCACAAAAGTAACACCCAATTTAGCTTGAAAGCTAAGGCCGGTCTTATTAAGGGATTTTCTGCTCCTGCTAAAGGTGTTGGGATCAGCCCCATTCTATAGATGCATCATCTGAAACATGCTGAGCAGATACCCATCAGCGGAACCCCAAACCAATGATTAACATTCAAAAGTTGCTCTTAAGGACCAAAGTCCAGATAAAGCAAGACTGTGAGACACTTAAGTATCACATCCAGCTTCTTTTAGAGCCACCTGGAAACTTCCTTATTTTTGTCAGTACTATAGTATCAGACCCCATATTCTGGCAAATAAAGGGCATGATATTGCAAGGTTACCTGCACGGTTATCTTAAATTTCTATTCAGCCTGGAGTTTAGAGGACTCAGTATCTCACAATACCATCAAAGCCAAACTGAAATAGTTCTCATCTGCTTTTCTTTCTGCATTGCATGAAGCTGGCTTGCAAGCAAATGAAAATAATTAAATTTTCTCCCCACTCATGGGCTCTCAGCCATGTCCCTCAGAAATAAATACAGGGTTTTTTGGTCATGGAATCTTGTATTTCCCCCTCAAAGAAATTTGGTATAATATTCAGTGAAAAGAATTATTGAATAGTACTTGGTGTAACTATTGAGTATAACTCAGATACCACAATACCGTACACAATATAAATACCAGGGGCCTAATCTTCTGTAAATTAGTTGAAGTGGAAAGTCCATATTCACAATTCACTGATTAACTTGAGGAAAAAAAGCAAGAGGCTAAATGCTAATTCTAAGATAAAGGTTATTGAGTAGTGAATTTTACACAATTTGGTCTTATCTCAACCAACTTCCTGCAGTATCAAGTACTATTGATGATTTGATATTTATACAGTTGTTATTATATCATAATTCCTATGCACACTTATGCTGCTGTAAGTCAGTGCAGACTTACAGCTGAAACTGTCTCAGAGTAAAACTGGTGTGAGTGGAAGCATTCAGAGAATCATCCTCAAGACATAAAGATGTCACTTTGTCTGCCACAGAGACACTGCCAACTTTAGGGTGAATGTGGCTACTGTTCAGCAGGGCACAGCAACATTATCCACCAGTGTGAAACAGGAAATGAATTAAAAAACCCCAAAATCTAATTGATATTTAAATATGCTAGGATGTAATTACTCATGCTGGAATTCACTCAAAGCATCAGCAGTCTGAATGCTCTCTTATTTAACAACAACAAAAAAATACAGTCAGTTCTTTACTGTCCACCAACAGAGAAGACTTAGGTTTGGCAGCTGACTGTTGAAAAATTGGTTCAAACCATATTTCTCTGTTTTTCCTTTATTGTATTTTTAATGCTTCAAATCTACATCTGAACAAAGAAAATGGTAGCTCAATTAAACGGTACTTAGAAGTTTAGAAGCCCTTTACAAATCTAAAATTCATTGTAAATGTTTCCAGCTTGTATTCATTTTCACAGCACTTCTGAGGGAAAATTAAACAGCAGAACCACTTTACAAATGGTGAGACACAAAAGTGTTTTGGCAACTCATAGTTAGAGCTAATAACAAAGCTGAAGCATACATGGTATTGTTTGGTCCACAATTGAAATGTGACAGCATGACTAATGCAAATGTGTCTCCATGTGATCTGGGGTTGTCTGGCCAGGAAATGAATATGTGAAAAGAAGGAAGTCAGATAGTAATTTATTTCTAAAGAGCTCTGTCATTCATCTAAAAACCACTGGCAAGCATCATCTTTCCTAATTGCATAGGTATGAGCATGGTGAGAGAGCACACCTCTAACTTACATAGAGCTGGAACCTGAGCCCTAGAAACTTAGAAAGTGAGAACTCCTACACATAAGTCCTTAATGACCACAGAGCAAACAGGCTGATATTGAATTAAAATTCATAGTAGCCAACAAACAAAAAGGGGGAAAATGATCATTAATACCAACGAAAATGTCTCAAACCTACTCTGACTCGTATACATGGAGGTAACAGGTGGAGGAAACTAATATACCCAGAAAATGTTAACGTTTGTAGAAAAAAACTCCTTCTTTGTCATTGTCCCTCTTTAAACATCACATTACATAGGTGATCTCCAGTTATTTGGCTCATCTCTCTCTGCTATTTATTTGATTTTTTATTAAACCAATTTCTTAGGCTGTATCTCTTTTAGGAAGCTCCCTTCTCTTAGTTCCAAAATTACAAATGCAAGTTATATGTGAATCTCCAGTGTGGAGAAAGGACAATTCTCATTTTATCACCTGATCATTTCACAACTTCTCATTTTATTAATTATTATTCTTAAGTGGTTTAAATCCAGCACTGACGTAGTTGGCAGATACAAAAGTCTGGGATCCTGGTCCCCACAACAGGTAATTCAATGTAAATAAAAGAGATCTCTTTCTGTACCTAATTGCCATCCATTGGGAGACTTGRGTGAAATGTGCCCTATGGACACAAAATGATCACATATCTGTGCTAATCCTACCCAGAGCTGTATAATGGAAGTTGCACTACAAATGTAAAACTTAGATACTGAACAGTAGAGCACAGAGCTGTGGCAAACACAGCTCTGGCTTGAAACACAGAAGAAGAAAGCTCAGCAAAAATGTTTCAGACAATTTAAACCAAAACACTGACTATGCAAATTTAACTGAGTACACTTGATGAAGATGAGACTAATAAAAGCCCAGCTGCTTGGCACTTTTCACTTTCAGCTCACACTGCTTGTATGCAAGATTATTTTGGTTCCAAACTGAATGTTGCTCACTGGAGATTAATAGGTAGGCTGAATATATGCTCACTGCCTTGTTTTAGGAGAAAAAAGTAACAAAAGTTTAAAACATGAAGTCTGAAAACCAGCCTCAATAATGCAAAGGCAGCATTTTTCTCTCTGCAATGATTAATATTAATGTCAGAATCTTTCATTTTTACTGATTTCAGTGATGAAAAAGTCCAGTCCTGCATGACTTAGCCTCTTCTGTGCCTTAAATAAGACAATCAGACAGTACCAAACAGACATTCCCCTTATTTAGTTTTTCTTTTTTCATATTTTCATTATGGGTCTTAGCAATTTTTCTAAGGCAAAACAGAATAAACCAACATAAATGCAATTTAGTTAATACTGTTAGATGATATCTCCATCCTCTCTTTAGAATGTTGGCCAGTGGCAGCAGTTTTCATTTCTAAAAATAATTTGACACCTATATCTTTATTTTGCCACAATTAAAACTAGTAACAAACATGCCACCAATAGTATTTGCCAGCAAAATCTTTCAAAAGGTAGCATATCTGCATAAAAAATTGTGTAACATTCTCATACATAGTTGCTTATTTTTGGAGGCATGCAGTTCTGTCTTAAGACCCTATATTGATGACTACAAAGGCTGACGAAAATACTACAGTAATGGATGTCAAATCTTGCTCTGTGAAGTTATTTTAAGGGCCTGTTAAGGTGAATTGCAGAATTAATGTAGGTTGCAGGACCCTGTTTTAAAGCACATCATTATTAGAGGGTGCTTGACTTAATTTTTACAGAGCTGATATTTTCATGCTTTATGCTGTATTAGCTTATGGGGTGAAAAAACCACATGGCTGATGAAGTAAAGATGGAACTTGTTTCTTTGCTGTCAAGTAGAATTTCTAGAGTTGGTCCCTTGCTTGGATTTGGTGTCCTGCTGCCCTGGCACCTTAAATTAAGATGGCCCTGCATGTGCAAATAAATATATATTTGCAAGGAGGAAAGTGATGAAACAGGCATGCTCTTTTCTATAAATCATACATCCTCCAATTCCCTTTCTTTTAATGGCACTCAGAGGAGCACACAGGCTGCAGATCACAAATGGGGGCCCATCACTTCCCTCCCCAGCCAGCTCAAGGGTGGCATTCAAGTGTTCCAGATGGAACTCAATCTGCCCTTTACACTTAGTAATCAATATGAAACATCACTAATGTTTGACTCACCATTAGAAGTGTTTTTTGCACTGCCAAAAGAAGATAAGGCTAATGAGAACCTGCACTATAGCAATGTCTCCAAGGACTCTGGGTCACTGCACCCCTTCTTAGCCCTCTGAGTCACCCAGTACCAGCATCCTACACAAACAAAAACTCCCAGTATGGAAAATCAATCTCTTGAGAAAACTGTGTTGTTCCTCAGAAAGAAACCAAAACATATGAAAGACACTGCCAAATCTCTATTTGCTTAAACCTGCATGGAATTATCTTAGTGAAAAATTAGAAAAGCCAAATAACCCTAAGGAGGGAGTGTTTCCCATCATAAAGAAATATCCCACCAGTGGCTCCCTGCCAGCTGAGTCTGTGAGAAGGAAAGGACACAGCTCCTCTAGAGCAGCACAATCTAAACCAGGTAGCAGTCATTCTGCCTGCTCAAAAATCACCACATTGGAGTCTCCCCAGTGCAAAACCACTGTTATGGCCCAGATACTGACAAATAGCAGGCCAGTGCTACTATTCCTGGGATGCTTGTGGATTTAGTTTCCATGAGTTACTGTCATCGTCCCAATGCGGCTGATCACAGAAATAAAATAAGCAGTATATAGCCAAAGCCAAGCAAGACTGATTTTAAAGTAGTACCAAACAAGGGAAGTTGCAAAAATTAAAATTGTAAAAGCATGTGTCATATTTCTGTTTCATAATAAGAATAAAAATAGTGGTCTGGAAAAAGGAAGTTTTATTGCCTATTTTCAGTGCTAGGAACACCTACATGGAATAATTCCATATTCATAGCTGTTTCTCCTCTACAGCTATTATCTGTAAGCTGACATGGAAGTCAACACACAATGCAGCCTTTTGCAGTGAATTGAGTTATTATGAGACTGTAAGAACTTCTGTCTTCTTTGCAATCCTCTCACTAGCTACTGGCCATTATGGATTTGAACAGAAGGAGATGACCCAGCAATCTGCACAGCCCACATAGTGCACCACATTGTCTCACTGGGACTTGGTGGGCTGATCACAGATTATGCACACAGCAGAGCTAAAGTGTAGTATAAATACCTTAATGTCTTCCTTGCTTATGTCATGCCTGAGCATTAGCTCTTCATCTGTAGAATACTGTCTGAGCTGCTACAGATATGTCTATTCAAATGTGTCTTAGTATTCAGCTGACTGTGCCTTTTTGACATGTCCCATCAAATAGCCAATAATGATGTATTTTTTGACATTCCTAAAACTGCTTCCCATGTCTCTCAATTACTTGCCCCCAGCAAAATGGCTGCAGTTATTAGCTTGTGCTTCACTGTGTCATTTGTGTTATTCTAGTCCACTGTGAAGTATGACTTCCTGCCACTTACTTGCTGATGGCAACTAGCTGCCTTTCCTTCCCCCCTGAGGTTTTGTTTCCCTTCCAAAACTACTAGACTTTTTGCTGGCCAGAAGCATAATTATTCTTCACTGTCAGTAAATTCCTCAGTTTCTGTTTAGGTTCTGTTCACATTCAGCAAATAGGTACTATACTTACTTAGTAATGAATAAACTTCTAGACTATAATTAGGAGCTATTTTCAAAGTACCAAATCCAAACAGCATACAATATGCTATCTGACATGGTCAAAAAAAGACAGCCATAGAAAAACTACTTGGAACTTATGATTTTGATTTTTTTGGTTGTTGCTGTTGATCACCTTGGATTGTAGTCTTTGACTCCAAAATACAATTTCATATTAACATATGCACAGTGATGCTACAAATTGCCTTGGTGGAAGTTTTTAGTTTGGTTTTGTGAAGAAGAATGAGTGTTCAATTTAATCTGCTTAAATCAGCCAAAAATAAAGCCCACTGAAAATCGTTCCTGTCTGTGYTATTTCCATTTGTCAGGAGAAAAAACCAATTTTGTTGATTTTTAAAATTCCATCTCCATTAARCACTGGTTACAGAAAAAGTCTTTTGTCCATTTCTGGGCATCACATCTAGGTACCCTGGAGTTTTTGATGAAACTGGTGGGAGTTTGCAAATGCCTAACAATGAACTGAAAACAAATAAAATTCAAACAGTGAAAAAAAAACCCCAAAAAACAAACAGCTGAAGTCAAAATAAAAGGCAGTCAAAGCAGGGAGGCAACAGAAGTGTGTCTATCCCACATAATCCCATGTTCTGGCCTACTTCACTATTCCCCTTACTGTTTTCTGTACGTTGTATTTCCAAACTGTGCAATTGGATGATTGTTTGTTGACTCTATATATTAAAAGTGATACTTCAGCATTCTAGGATTTCCTGCTCTGTTTAAATGACAAAGTGTGCCCAGGCCTCTCAGTGTTCAGCTTTGACTCCCYCCCTGTGCAGTCATCCTTCCCCTCCATACTCCACTTGGCAAACTGGCAGCTCTAATCCTTCAAATCACAAATGGGTCTGGCATGATGAATTTGGGATGTGGTGAACCACATCTATAGGTGAACAGCAAGGGGAGATATGAGACCACCATGCTAAACTTGTAGGCTTGCATTAAACAGTGCCAGGGACTATTACAGGGAAAATGATAAATTCTGTGTTTACATGGTCAGGCTGTCCCTGGCTGTATGAGCCAGTGTTCTCACAGGYTACCCCCAAGGACACAGGGATGAGCTCCTTGAAGACCATTCCCAGCAGGCAGTGCCCCACCATAGCCTGTTTATATGGGCAGAGTGGATCATGCCTCTTGGTCTCTTTACCAGTAAAMAAACCTTAATACTTTTAATACCCTAATCTAGACGTAACTTTACAGCCCTAGCATCCCCTRATGTACCATGGGGGTATCTACCCTAGATTCACTATTACTTAGTAGGTCACTGTATTAAGATTTGGACACAGGAAAAMCCACAATTGTGATCCATTTCTGACTGAAAGTGCCTTTTAGTTCAGTGGAACAGCAGCCAGAAGTTTAATTTTGTGCCATATGCTATCATATTTGTACATACTGGGTTAGATATTTAAAATATTAACTCCACATTATGTTGCCAAGGAAGAATTGCTCAGCATTCATTTGACATTATGCACAACATCAGATTTAAGTGTGAGAGAAAGTGATATAAACAGATTAATAGAGAACAGTTTGGACCAATCTGTATGGTGTATCATCTAAACTGATATTTGTTTAGTTATTATTTATATTGTTGTTTATTTGTTACAGTATTCTTCTCACACTTTTTGTTTTGGTAGCTAAAATTCAGCCTCTGTCTGGATAACATTTCAAACTAGATAGCAGTAAAAATGTTCGGAGTACATTTCCTCATTACTATGGCTACTTTTAGAGGGACTCCACAGCTTGACATGATTTGGGAAGAAGAYATTCACAAGAAAGCTTGTGGAAGAATGAGAGACCTGTCACTTACAGAGACCAGCTATTAACCTGAAAATAGAGGCAGGAGGRAAGCACATTGGACTGTCTATCACAGCTTTTCAATTCCCACTCTTCTCTCACAGTAGCACATATTCATTCCACTTATGATTTGCTCTTGAAATCAGGTTTACAGTCTGCAGCTTAACATAAAAGCAACACAAAATAKTTGCAAGCTTTACAAATTAACACAAATTACTTTTCATAACATTAATGAATTGTCCTATGTTTTACTGGGGRAAAGCATCAGCATAGACAATAATCATTAAAGAAAGAAAACAAATCTGTTTCTCCATCAATTTCAATATTGCTAAAAAGGAAAGAAAATAAATGAGAACAAAAAACCAAACAGTGTAAAAACTGTTTATAACCAAGATAGCTGGGTAAAACAAGCAATTTGAATACATTCTGGAGGCAGCAAATATGCCTCTAAATTGTCTGCATCAGAAGGTTCACATGTATACGTAATTCACATAGAAATCAATGTAAAGCTCTAGCTATGCTTTCTAGTGCTCAGCAACTAAGAGARCCTCAGCATGAGTCCCACAGAAGACAAAGAGAAGGTGATACTTTTAACTTGGCATCCGTAATTTAACACAAACTGTAAAGAAAATTGATGTATTTTAAAATGGTTTATATTTGTTCCAACAACATCCAAAAAGAAATGGTTGTAGACATCAGTTTGAGTTCAGTCCTGCAAAGTGCTAGGAAAGAAATCCTGGTGTCACCTCAGACAAAGATTAAAAAAAAAAAAAAGCATCAAAAGGAAACCTCACATGCACCACACTTACCTTACTTGTTCTAGGATAAGACTATATATCTCCTCTGAAATAAGTGCAGCAAAAATTTGGTTCATTTTTAGCACAAGAAACAAGCACACACTGTAGAAAAAAATTCACTCTCCTTATCTGTATGCGGGGGGTTTGCAGACCTTCAAGCATTTCCCTGTAACAGTGCCAAAGCATTGGTTTTWGTAAGTGATTTTGAACAAGCTCTTCTGAATGAAGCCTGCAGAAGCTAATTGCAAGCCATATTAAATTAAGAGACTCAGATAGTAAAGTGGGGAGAAGTTAAATAACTTTAAAGCTACAATGGAAAGTTTGCCCATTTAATTAAAAGTTGCTATCTGTAATGCTGCAAGGCACAGAAAAATCTAGCTTTCACTTGGCAAATTATTTCAGCTGCCCTAGGCAAATCCCCCCCTTAATTAAACAGGTGATATACATGTGGCCTTTGAAATCAGGGTATCTGCCTGATTAGATTAGTCCTGTTTCTAAAAGATACACTGTTAATCAAGCAAAACCTTTAGGGCTGGGTATYAAATGAAGCAAGAAGTAGAAGCTCCCTGGTGTAGCTCTGTTGCAAACAGTGAGGTTCCAGCCAGAGAATGTACCATTTTGGTACACAGTGCCARTGGCAAGAGGGACAGGTAACAGGAAGAGGGTGAGAGCTGTCCCAGACTGATGAGTAAAGCACTTCTCTGCTGTCCAGAAGGCCAGCAGAAATTGAGATGGTAACTTTGGGAATCAGCGTGCCTCTGCAATGGCTACAGCTTCTCACCTGTGGAGCAGAGGCCTCTTGTACCCCAGCATGTTGCAGGATGCAAGTGACAAAGAGCTGTCCACAAAATGCACCTCGTCCTTATCAATGCTCTTGGGCACARAACAATGGAAGGGCCATGCAAACATGAAAGGGAGATTAGGAGATGAGTTTCCCAGCTTTACCTGCAAAAGGATTTCTATTGCACACCTCTGGCACTTACTGCCCCTGCAGTTTGATGAGACTTTGATGTAGTTATGCGTGACAGTCCCACTGTGAGGTGAGGGAAACCTGCTAGGGGAGCTGGGGTTGCTGTGGGGTGAGGGCAGAACTGGTGAGAAACAAACACCTCAAGCCCTTYCCAAGAGCTCTTTGGCAAAGAGGGAGGATGTTTTTCAGAGGGTTCATCAGCTTCCTAGCCCAGAGGTCTGGACTTAAGGCACATAAGCAGCTTAGTCTGAGGGGACTCAGCTATCTTGAAAGATGTGCAAGAAAGTCCAATATACGTAAGGTGGTGAAACAGTGGGGTTTTGTGTCCGGTTGAACTTCAAATAAATAAATGAATCATGTTTTCATTTGTGTTGCATGGTTTGGCTGATGTAGTTTATGGCTGTCAGCAGCTCATGACATTGCAGAAACAGTCCTTGTGGCTCCATGGCAGGGTCCAAGTGACAGAGGTGACAGCAAGCAGTGTGTTTCAGAAACCCAGTCATGCTCTACTCARGGCTGCTCACTGCTTCAGCCCCTAGCACAGCACAGATTGGAAAAGCATGGATGTGCCCTAAGCCCACACTTCCTTCAGTCTCACACATGCATTCCAAGTTTGTGCTTCTCCTCTCAATACTGAAATTGTGATGGGCTCTGATTAACCTGCTCCTGGTGGATTCAAAACAGGCCCAGCAGCTGTGGCTTGCACAGTCAAGAAGAAGGCAGGAGTTATATTTCATGTTTAAGGGAGACTGTGTGTTTATCTGAAGAAGGTGGTATTTCTAAGCTTAAAAATAAAATACGTCTTGTATTTGTTAGATTTTCCATCACTCCATGAATGCAGGAAACACTGTCAGCCCATTTACACCTTTGTGGCTCAGTAATGAAAATCTTTTGTGAAGAAAAAAGAAAAAAAGCCTAGAAGGGCTAAGCCTAGAAGCTAGGCATTACTCTTCTTGTCAGTGGCTGTATCTCAGTGAACTTTATAAGTAATGTAAAATTTATAAGTAAAAATGTACTTTATAAGTAAAAATGATAGTCCTTTTTGGTTTTCTTACTCCACATCTTAGTGGGACTGTCCATTGAGACTGTGATTCCTTGTTGGGCTTTACAAAGAGTCAATGGTTGACCAAAAAGAGACAAAGGAGGTTTGTGAATCTGTAGAACTGAGGGGCTATTACATTTTTAGCTAAATTTGAGAGGAGAAAAACGTCATCTAGAACAAAAGGAGCATACTCAACCCATATGTCAAAGCCTAATAAATCCTGTCTTTAATTTTGGGATAGTGAATGGATCAATTAAATGGATGTTACATTCCTGAATGAACCCTTGTAGTTTTTATCCATTTGTAGCATAAAAGCRTTTTCCTGAGTGGTAACCAGGGGCTCAGAAACAAAAGACTCTTGAGCCCACTTTCATTTCCTTTTCCCAAAGAACTGAAGTCTGAAATAGTCTTCAGATTAAACCAGAAATGAGTACTTGACACTCAAGCAAAGTAATAAATGCAGCCTCTTTACAACAGTGGCACTTCTGGCTAAATGATAAAATATGTAGACAAAAGCTTTTCATTTGGAGCATTTCATGAGCATATTTCCAAGAAGTAAGAGCACTTCAGAAGCTGAGAAACATTTTTTTCCTCCCTTTCATGAGAAGTATTTCTTCTATAGAACATAGAAAGTGGCAAGGAAAATTATGTTCCTTGCCACTCTGGAGATGGTGATAGGCTCTCCTCAGAGCCAGGAAAACAGGTGAAGCCAAGCACTGACATTGTGCCTGCAGCACTGATTCTCCTGTACAGAGTTACACCAGGAACTGAGCAGTCACAAAGGCACAGATGAGCACGCCAAGACCTTTGCATGGCAAAGATGAAGAGCAGGCTTCATCCAGTGCAACAACGCCCAGAGGTGAAATATGTTTAAGGGAAACAGCTGGGAAGAAGARAGGAAAAGTAGAGGGCATCATGACAAGGGTCTTCTGAGACACCTGGGGCTGTGAGCTGGGTGTGCTGTGCCCCAGATGCTGCCCCTGACTCAGTAGATTTGCACAGCAGCTCAGAGAGCCACACTTTTCTGAAATGAACCAGGAATGCAGCAATCCCCAAGGAAACATGTCATTAAAGACATCAACCATGCTCCTGGCACCACTGCAGTTTCTTCCTGCTCTCCACAACTGGTAACACATATCAAAGGCAGGGATTTAAATTCCTGCTGGTTTTTGACCCTCCAGCTTGCACTCTCCTCCGAGAGATTCACAAAATACCAGCTACCTCCTCCTCATCTCAGAGCTAAAGTTAGTTCAGCATGTGAATATTTGCTCACTGCAGTGGCAAACAAGGGAAAGTTAGCTTTAATTTTGTTTGTCGGTGTGACTGCCTGGTTACCTGTGATTTACCTGTGATGTCATTAACAACCCCTGGGATCTCTAGCTCCAAGAAAATCATCAAGAGAATGAGGGAAAAGGAAATGAAAGTAGGCTCAAGAGTCCTTAAGAAGAGAAAAGTTTCAGCACATATGGGAATATGAAATAGGCTGATCAGGACATCAGGGAAGAAAAACTATTTGTAACTTGCATTTACACAGGGCTGTTCCTTGGTGTCCAGGCACCAGAAAAGGTGGGTTCATTTTCACTCCTCCTTTTTCAGATGTGGGAAGACTCCATCATTGAGAGAGCAAACAACTACACTGAGATCAGACACCTGTGGAGCAGGGGACAGGAGCTGGGGCTTATTTACACCATCCTCTGCCACCAACACACAGTGATTCAGCAGTGAAGCCAGTTTCAGAAACCAAATCTGGYGCTTTAAAGTCACATGAACTGGTGAAAGATGCCTGTGTATCTCATGAATAAGTTTGTTTATTCATGCTCCCTTCATGACCATGTCCCTCGCCTGCAGGGTGTGGTGCAGAGGAATTGTCAGGTTTCTCACATTCACCTGGCACTCAGTTATTTGACTCCTGCATCMTGCAGAGTTCCATTTACATAAGGAGGCAAGGCATCTCCAAATCAAAATCACATGAATCAAATCTGTGGGTGAAGTAGCTAACAAGTACAGTCATAATGGAACAGGGATGATAAGATTTCAGCTTGGTTTTAGAGAGCCAAATAAGCACACACACAGTCTATCTGCCTGACTCCAGCTTGCCTGTTGTCTTTGAACCTGCTTAACACCACCAACCAAACACAGAAGCGAAGACAACTGAGATATAAGCCCTGTGCAATTGCTGCAAAAATTGATAGTCATGTAGTAAAATATTACTSAAAAATTATAGTCATGTAAAAGAGAGATGTCAAAAGTACTTCCATAGTAGGAAAATCCACATTTTATGGACCACAGAAGACTTCACATAGAAATGGTCCAGTTGCAAAATATCTGATCTAAAGGATTTACTGATTTATCTGACAGTGTAATGACTGTTTTAAAAAATGGAAAAGAGAAAGTTCCTGGCAGTGTAATAAAAGTTGGAAAGGAAGGAAAATTAAGGGTGTCTAGATTTCCAGGCACAGCATCCCTCTAAGAAATAAATGCCAAATTARTCAGTGCCATAAATAATCCCCTAAGAGCCCATGCTTCTGAGATTGTGGGCTCAATTATTTTTGTCACGAGACTTAGAAGAGATTAAGCAGATAGAGGCAGAGCATGCTGATTAAGGAAAAAGTAGTTTGCTCAGCAGATGTCTTGTCAAAACCACATCCTTTAATCTGAAATACAAACACTCTGAGACCAGCATTGCAATGATCTGTTTCAGCCATTAGAGCATAGAGTATTCTGGGGCATAGCAGCAGGGAATATGAAGGAAATATGGTCATTAGGGTGCAGAGGAACTATATGGTAAATGTCTTTCTGTGAAAGGATAAAKGCACTTGTCTAGGCAGTTTCCCATCAGGAGGAACTTGGGCACAGCCCTCCCTTAACACTCAAGCAGTGTTGTGGTGCCCTGAAGACCTGCCAGGGATGGACTCATCTCTCTGCTAGACCTTTTTCAGGAAAAGGATGCTCTGTGCAGAGCCCATGAGCAAAGCAGCAGGCTGAGAACAGGACCAGTGTTGCCATCCCAACAGAAACCACCCCAGTTCCTGGGAAGCTGGAGACAGAGCAAACTCATCTCTCTCCAGAGAGCATTGACAAATGCAGAAGATTAACTTGGGCATTGAGCTCAACTCTGTGCTTGAGACTTGGTAATCTGAAGAAATCTGTAGCCTGAGAGACTGAAGATGAGTCCAAGAAAGTGGAAATCTTAAATTCTGTCAATGTGGTCACTCACGTGACATGCAAATTTGTGTACATGAGAAAAYCTCTTTTCATTTTTATCAGCTGTAATACAGTGCTTTGAAATGTTTGTTCACACAGAATTAAAAATAACAGGTTTTTTTGTCCAAGTGTGGGATAGATTCAACCTGCTCTTGCACAGTTCAGAGGAGATTTTGTGCAAACAGGAGCTGTACTGTCAGGACCTAGAGACTATAGACAGTCTTTTGCAATGTTAATTCACAGTTCAATCATAGCTGCAAGAAAAGTAACTTTTTCAGCAAGAGACCTGGGATAAAAAGCCATTGGCAATTCTCGTGCTTGGTTCAAGCTGGCTGCAGTCAGTACATTACATCAAGCTAGCCCAAGGAAGGATGGAACTTACATTCTYCTGCAAACTCTTAGTTTAATAAATACCTTTGTTTCTTCCTCCCAATGTAATTAAATTCTGTGCAGGATTTGTCAGAATTTGCTTGGAGGCTTGAATTTATGATGGGACACTAACTCATCCAAGCACATATGGTTTAACAATGCAAAACAGCACAGGAACCGTATCTGCAGTGCGAAGCCCCCACAGCTCTTTCATTTGTTATATCTGAAAATGTAGATACATGGCAAAGATTATCTTCTGTACAGTATTTTATCCATCATATATAATATTATATCAGCCTAGTTCACCTGAGACTTTAAAAAATAATAATGGTTGCCCTTTTTTTAAAATCTGTTCAGTTTTCTGAAYATTAGTTTGGTGGAAATTTTAATAGGGTTTGATTAAATATTAACAGTGTATTACCCATACATGTGTTTTTTCCAGCTAAATGTACAATGACCCAAGGGTGCAAGAACGTGGCTGTGCATATTAGATGTGCACAAAGCCATTGCCTTGAATGAAGGCATGAAATTTAGACTAAATAAACAAACAACTTCTGTCTATGGATGTGAAATCCTCACACTGATGGAGTCTGACAAGCARGGTCTGTCCCACTGGGTACAGAGGYTTCCCAAGGAAAGGCTCAAGGGACTTTGCTGCAGGATGCACACAAGATGTGTAAGAGAGCACATCTCTCTGCCACCCATGGAGCACCTGGAGGCACAGGCAGAGCCCCTGCTGGGAAAAGGAGCAGAGTGKGGAGAGCCACGGGGACTCAGGCAGAAGGCATGGAGTGGTGTAAGATGTATGAGCATTCCTCATGGGTACTGTGTCAGCACCTGAAACTGAAAGGACACTGCCACCCTGTCCTTCTGTCCCTGCATTTCCAGTGGGGAATGTGACTGACAGGTTCACCAGATGAGCAGCTTGAAGGTACAKTGAACAACCACACAGCTAAGGGCTATTTTCCAGCTGTCCAACAGGACTGTCACATCCAGTGCATGAGCAAATGGGATGGGGCAGAGTGTCCAGACAGTGCTTCACATTACATTACAACCTCTGCAGATTATTTGGGTCCAACAGCCTCTCCTGTTTAGCTCCTCCCCAGCTCCAGCTCCATGCTGCTTCTGAGCAGGAAGCAAATRTTATCATAGCTCTAGAGGTGCCAACCTGTCCAGATCACATTAAAATTCTTGGCAGAGTGATGGTTGCCCAAACCAAAAATGTAAATAAACTCATTATCTAATCTATAACATCCTTTTTGGCTTTAAAAGAAAAAAGCAGCTTCTTGTCTTGTTTAAATGACATTAAAAGTTTCAGTAACATTTTAATGTAATGTTTGACCAAAGATCTCAACAAAATTTCATAAACTTCACARAACTCTTAATAAAGGTTTTAAAAAATCAGATACCTAATAACAGTTATCTTTATATATGTAACCAAATACATGAACAGAATTTAGAAAAAAATTATTTCCTTGATTCATCTAAATTGTGCTCCAAAATCCCAGTTCCCAAYAGAGTCTTCTCTATTGGGACTTACACCTTGTCCACAGCTAGTTTCTAGYAGAGCAAAGAACATTTTATTCTGCATTGACTGTTTACCTTGGTATTTGCAGAATGTGACACAAAAGGATATTTCCAACTGAATGCTTTAGGTTTGCCAAAGGTGCAGAAAAAACTTTTGCTGACAATTTTTAAATTACTATTATCAACCTCATACTGTTTATGTTTCTTGCTGCAGATTCCACTACAATCTGATGTGTAAGTYGTGTATTCTGGATATGTGCACAGGCATATCTATTCATGAGAATAAATAGAAACAGACAATATGGAAARCAATGTGTTAGGCAATCTCCAGCCAGCTAAAAGGTGCAATTATTTTTCCTGGGAATAGYAAAAGTTTAATGAAAGAAAATTAATGTTGAGATGGCTTTGTTGGAAAACATCCCAGCACAGAGGGCAAATGGGAGGTAAGAAACTTATAAGGAGGAATGGGTTTGTGTTCTAATTTCSTTCCTTCAAGTCTGTGAATGTGTTTTGTGGATATCAATTATTTCACTCACAGAATATAGAAGGTTTTAATGTTTGTCCCTCCCTCCTTTACTGTCCCACTCCAGCTGCTGGCCTGGGCAGCCATTGGAGATCTGATTCACTTTTTTGAGCTAGGCACAAAAATTGTACCTACAAGGACAGCATAAGGACTGTGAAGCTGTAGGACTCATTTTATACATGAACAGATKGAAAGTTTTGTCCTGGACATCCCAGGAAAACACACTTTGGTTAATTGTATAAACATTAACTTTACTATTTACTTTTAATGTATTTCAAATGCCAGTTAAACTAGAAACTGTATTTCCAGCATCATCCACCTGACATGTCCAGGCTTATGGCTTCTAGGCACCACTGTGGTTTTGCTTAATATGCATTCAGATACAGCCTACAAACCAGACACTTCCATTACACATGTTATGAATAAATGGTACACCATTTAAAGGCAGAAATTGGGTCAAAGGAAAGCAGGAGAGGCTGTTGAATAAACCATGTCAGGAAATTATTGGGATAACAACACACTGAAGAGAGGTGATGTACACCAGTACACAGAATGTGCCTTTAGGTTGAAATACTGCCATATGAAACCTTCAGTCTGTATCTCATTTCAGTTGGAGCCATTAGCCATTTTTCCCCAGTCACCCTGTTCTGGAGGGAACATCTCTCTAGAGACAGCACTGGATGATACAGTCATTATTTATCATCATGACACCCCTCATGGGACTGTTAACAAATGGATCCTGAAAATCTGTCAAGACCATCAGTATATTACAAAGATGGCAGAGATAGTCATTATGTAATAATTCTTCCACAAACATGTTTAAACCATGTGATATTAAAGCCTAATAGCCTATTCATCAGCAAGAAACCATAACAATCCTTAGACTCAATGACCCCATCAATGTTTAGGTCTTCTTTTATRGRCCTTCAGAGCTTATTAACCTTCASAGCTTATTAASTAAAATGTTCMTTCATGTATGTGTGTACATRCACACATACACACCTCTTCATGTGCTGGAGGTGCAAATCACAGTGCACTTTTATGCACAGAAGAGAAACAAAGCTGATGGGTGAAGGCTGTCAGAACAGCAGTGGTACTGGTACTGTTAATGTCTAGCTTATAGTTTTTAATTGTTTTGTAATAGACAAATCATTCACCAATTACTGGTTTCATATTGAAGTCTTCACCGAATTCTGGTGTCTCTATTCCTGCTTTAATCAATTTTAGGTTTTCAAAACTGGGTTTAGCTATACCTATGAGATTCCATAGAATCTCCAGTGTTTTTGTGTAACCCAGATGCTGCACTCACAAACCACAACAGGGGCTGAAGCTGCCTGCTCCAACAGCAGAGTAAAATACATTACCTGATAACATCCTTTGAGTTTCCAAAATAAATTTTAATTAGCATTTTCTGGGCTTCCTGGAAAACTCATGATTTTTCTTCTGATTCATAATAAAATACGATCTTTTCCATGGATACCAAATTTCAGTCAGCACTGGTAGTTTAATGCCAAGACTTAGGCATTTGAGTAGTAATTTGCAAACATCTACAGATTATACACTCTATAAAAAGAAAGAGCAAGATATTAAAATTACAAAAGCCAAATGTGTCTCTGGAAAATTGTTTTGGACTTTAAATGTTGTGCTACATTAATAGACCAGCTCTCCCTTCCTGATTGTTTTATATTACATTTTAATAGCATTAAGTGTGCAAGGAATAAATCATATTYTAACCCCACCAGGAAAGAGCAGTGTATCTTTCTATCCAACAACTTGGAATTCTACTAACATTATCTTAATTACACTTTACTTCTTGCTGCATTTCAATGACAGTTTTCCTTATACATGGCACATTTAATATTTAATTAATTTTAAAATGACTTAAAATTATTTTTAATATGTTTAATGATTAAGTTGACAAAGGAAAACACCAGTGTATTTGTAACAGAAAATGACAAAAAACCCTGATATTTATTTCTATTAAAAAAAGAAAAAAAATTGGAAGTCTTGTTTTCAATCTCAGAAAACAACAGCTAAACAATGCTGTAAAGCTGATTTTTGTATCTACTTTAGCATTCCTCCCTCTGATGCCTACATACAGATAGTTTTGTTATGAAGGAACTCATTTTACTTTTGGTGATTTTTTTAGTTAGTTCACTGACAGTGATTCTTGTGCAATTTGATTTCTCCAGGTTCTGCTGTTTCCTGTCACTRTCTGCCAAATGGAGAAGAACAGAATCCAAGTCTATCAAATAAGAAGTAATACTCCTGCCCAAGAACAAAGCACAAGAGCCAAAAGTCTACTGAGATGAGTATTCATTCATCTTTGAAATGAATGGTTTCATTTTGGAAGGTACAACACAATACAAATCTCATTAGGTGTCCAGGGGATATTTAAAAATCCATTCAGTTTATCAATGTTTCAAATATAGATTCAGCCTTTCAGTGTAAAATACCAGCAAAAAGTAACACACTTGTACTTCTTGCCTGGTAATTTCTATTGGGATAGACACACACACACACATGCACACACTCATGCATATATATTTATATACATATATATATGGGGGTTTTTGTGAGTGTGTATATATTACATGTATTACCTAAAACACCTATTAGATAGAGTATGCAAATGTTATTTATATATTATATATATTGTATGGCATATTTCTTATATATATAATATACTTTTTAAACTTTTTGTTTTCCAACGGGATTCCCCCACACACTTGTTACACAATGTATCACATCAAATCCAAAGAAGTTAATTTGCCATTTAAAAGAATTTTGTTCATAAAAACTTAACATTTCCATAACTTTGCACATACTTACATGTCTAGATCTTTCTAATGATGACTATGCTTTGCTAGTTACACAAGTATTTGGTATTTGTCATTTTTAATGCTTTTTCTCAGAGGAACACTCGGTGTTATTTGGTGGAAGTGGTCTAATCTCAGCCTAAAGTTACAACACTACATGGCTAGTGGTGMTGAGCAGAAATAAAGATCTGTRACATTGTCAATTGTAAAATCAGCYTGAAACCATCCTGATGACATCRCTATTTAGCATTTGTGGAATATGARTGCTTTTCAGRGCAGAATTTGTCTATGTGAGCTAAAGGATAATCACAGAGAAAACACAAAGTATTGTTTAACCTTTAAATTACAGACCTGAAACCATYCTTTTATGAACATTATGCTAATGATAACATTATTCAAATAATTTAAATTAAATAATAATTTATTATTATTAAAATTTACTACCATTAGTTTTCAGCATAGACTTCACAAACGTGAGGGGAAAGCTGCAAATGCAGTGGGTCAGAAGCCCTCATGGGAAAGTGTCCAGTGGCACAGGCACATGGGCATGCAGGCTGAATCACCTCGTTTCTGAAATTTGCCTCTGTAATAAAGCAGCTGCWCTTCTTTCCACTTGAGATGAGATTTGGATCAGATTCTGTGCAGCCCCACTTCCTTGCAGAGGTCTGTGCTCTGCACATCCACCTCTRTCCATCAACCACCTGAATGGAGCAGCCACTCCTGCTGCAAAGCAGCAAGGCCCTTTGCAGGATGCTCTCCCCCAGGAACTCAAAGCCCAGGAACCTGGGTACATTCTTTTGTAGATACCTACAGCAGTTAGTTCAAATGGGCAGGCTTGGGTGACAAAACCAACAAAGAACCCCTGCAATGCTACACTACAGCCACACACCAGAGGTCATGGCCAGTGTCTGACCACGTCTGCTGGAGTCTCACAGTAAAAGCTGCCAACCCAGATCCAAACTTTCCTGAAGATATAATGGCTAAGAAATGGAGTCTGGATTGCTGGATACAGTTAATCATACATGCATGGATGTTGGTTGAACAATTATCCAGAAGCAGTAATGCATGAGATTCCACCCACCCACACTTCAGTTTCACCATCACATCATCAGTAGCACAGAAAGGCTCTCCAGAAGACTTTCCCAAAATAAAACAGGAATGCCAGGAATGTATTCAGTGAAGCTAATCTTAAGTGCATTACATTGTCAGATGAAGGCTCCACTGATTACCCTGTAAGGTAATACTGCAAATATTTATTATTCAAATAGTTCAAGAGACTAAGAAAAGAAATAAAATTAAACAGAATACTATTCCCATTAACCTAAAACCCCAGACTGGTTTATCTGTTGCATGGTCACTGCAAATATATTCTGCAGCAGCAGAGATGTTCTGCAGTGCCTTAGAGAAGTAAAAACTATGGAGAACATCTGACACACTTACAAACCTGATCTCTGCATTTGTTGTTACACTGGACTTTTACACCCTTCTGGTGAAATTTCCCTCCTTCAACTATGAAGCAATAACTCATTCACTCCAGGCTATTTTTTGTAGCAGATACCAATTTTTTACAAAATTAAGTGTCTACAGAAAATAGATGCCACTCCAGATACACTGGCACATGTAATTCTCAAATATGGTCTTGTTCATACAATAGGAAAATTGCTTTCCCTATTCTGATTTACATTAATAATGATGATTAACATACAGGTCTTGAAAAATAYTGCATCCTAAGCAGGCTCTCTGTAATGAAGGAGAAAGAATATCCACATTTTCACAACAAGGCAGTTTGCTTTTTAAAGGTCACAATTCAAGAGTCTGGGAAGGAATTCAGGAATTTCTTGGTTTTGAGGGCTGGGTCCAAGCCATTAAGCAATATGATATGACTGACTTTAAATAATTTACTACATACAAAATTCAAGTCTAGTATGTGAGTGTGCTAAAAATGACAAAGGGATGCATGTCTGAGAAACAAGATTTTCCTGGGCATGTGTTAGAGACTGAATTTGGGATAGGTTTCTCAATGTACTGTTAACAACTCACTGTCTAAGGATGATAACTCCAACTGACTCYAACAGTCTGAGCAGGTACAATTGTATTTCCTTCCCTAGGTAGCAGCAAAAGTACACTTTGATGTTAAAYATTGATTTTACACTTCAAATAACTGATGAAGACATTTCATGAAGAACAGGATCAGACATTTACACCAAGRAAGCACATTTGCACAATGAAAAAGAGATTATTTACATATTAGTACTTTCTAACACAATGTGTATTTAAAGCCATCTCTGGCACTGGTGAGGGAAACATGCAGAGGGGTAAGGTCATGGAGCTGTCTCAGTAACAGCATATGTGCCCCTGGGACAGARTCTACAGCTATAGTTTTTAACCAGGATCATCTTTTCATGGTGTTTTCCTAGTCCAGAGGATGAAAGGAGTATCTCTCAGAGTACCTCTATACACATTTCAACATTCATGTTGGTACAATGATATCAATTGCTGTGCCAGTGCCATCCTCTCCCATAGATTTATTGTGACCTTGCAGAGGTCTAGATTTAGGAACAATTCAAACTGACTGGGGCAGAGGCAGCCMAGGGTCACAGTTTCAGTAGGATATGAAGTAATGCTGATTTACAGGAAATTAAAATATTACTCTCTTTTAGAGTAATCTTGAAATTCATAACTGTACGACTAAAACATGTTTCTCAGTAGTAGAAAATCTTCTCCAAACACTTCCCTTCTGCCTGGGGTCTTAAATTCACCGCTTCATTCTTCATGTGTTGTGCCCCTTGCTGCCATTCCAGAGCTGTGGATTCAYCCCCAGCAATTCTGCATCGAGGGGTACTGGGAGAAGCAGCTGATGCCCTTGCAAAGCCAGTCTGCCATTTTTGAGTCTGTGGAAATCCAGCTACACAGATACAAACAGAGTTTGCTCAAGATCTTTCACTAAATTAAATGTCTCAGCATCACCACAATTCTCTCCACTACTCACTTAAGACATATTCAGACCTCTTATATTTTAAAATCCAAAATAGATTTCTGAGTGGGAGTATTTCACACATTCAGAATGAAAGTCATATCCTGGATTTATTAGATTGAAAGTCCATTTCATCTGAACAGTTCAACCAGGCCTCCTCTTTTCTGGGAGGTTATTTTTACTTCTGGCTGCACTTAAATACTGGAGTGGGGTGGGCAGTGAAGGACTGGGAAGCACAAACACACTTTTAGCCCTCTTGTCGTCTTCAGAGAACACTTTTTAACTCCTCAAGCATCACCTCATCCATCTCACTAAGGAGGCTGCTGCCACTGGCACATGCAGCAGGCAGGTGACATCACTGATGGAGGGAAGGCAGCAGCACTCGACCACCTTGGCACATCAGTTCTCCATATTAAAAAACCCTACAACCCATTGCCCCTCCCCCCCCAATAAAAACCAGGATGCCTCAGACTGCACTATAAATTACATATATAGTTATATACACAAATAAATTTTTAATCACTGTGGTGGGGTCTGTTTGTTAGGGTTCTTTAGGGGGTGTCTTAGATGCCAGGGGCCTTCTTTCTGYTTTTTTTTAATCAAGGAGCCTGCACACACCTTCCCCTGGGTTTAGCTGGTCTCATCAAGGTTACTAAGTAACCTTGAGTTGTATTCAGCTTTTCTACTGTTCTTTTGAGAAGGAAATTGAATCCCTCCCATGTTTGGGAAGCCCAGCTTTCAGTTTAAATAGGATTTTCCAAGTATTAGCATATCAAACAGTGTAGTTAACAGCATGCAACATAAGATTAGCACTTGTATTTTTTTCTAAGTCTTAGCTTCCTTCTGTCCTACTGTTTTGCATTTTTAGTGAGAGCAAACCAAAGGCAAGCYTGGTAGCCATCTGTAGGAGCAAGACACCAGGTCTATTTACACAACAGCTTAATTTGCTTTCAGGACTCAAAGCCTGGCTGTAATCTGCTGGGTCCTCCATGAACACTGCTGGCCCTCTGTAAATCTACAAGGCAACAACATTTCTGCCCTGACCCCTGAAAATATTTACCAGTACTGAAGAGCTGGATCCTGTTAAAGAAGACAGAATCCTCTCCTGATCATGAATTGTTCAGGGGACATGCCAGGTCACAGAGTACATTAAAAGGGACATGGAAATAGCAACTCTGCCCCATCTCTGGATTGGCAGCAAGCAACAGCACGAGTTTTAGAACCTGCAGCAATATTTTGGGGTTTTAAGTCTTATTTTAACATTCTGTTGCATATTTGATGAAAAGCTCACAAATATATTGTCAGTGTGGAAAGTGAAATARTTGCATTGTCTCCACATGTTTAAACACATTGAATGTAAAATTTGGTCACAGGTTTATCGTGGGTATGGATCTCAATGCAGACAGCCACTAACATTCATAATAATACAAATATAACAAACATAAAGGATTTGAGATAGACTTCACAATTAAGAAATAGTATATATTAGTAGGATAYAAGCCTCCAAAACTCATGAAAAACACAGTAGGTCTTTACCTGCTTTTTTAGATATTACCATGTACATGGGTACCCTTATATCACTCCTCTGACTAGTACTGGAACAAGAGTCTTGTGGTATARTTGTCATGAGAAAAGAGAGACTGAGGCAAATTACATTAATTTCTCARCCTCAACTATATTGCTAGGACTATTAGAAGCCTTACTTCCTAAAAACCTCTCAAGTATGACATACATCATTATTTTCCAGGTATCCATAATTGCAGCCAGTGARATGTTATATTATGGTGATGCCAAAGCTCCTTAATCAAGTTCTACTTTTCCTGCATTAGGTGATTCACTGGTTCATGAAAAAGCAGCTCCATTATGGAGCAAGGTCAGCCCCACAGTGCCCATGACAGCTCATTAAACTGTGTGGCACCTGCTACCCACCCACAGGAAAAACACCTCAGCTCTGAGGCTMAAGAAGCAAGGATTCCTGAAGAAAAAAAAAGAAGAAAGAAAGAAAAAAAATCACAACAGAAATGTAGCAGGATCTTTATGTCATCTGACATCAGGAGATTTCTAGCAAAATTACATGTGTGATTTGGTATTCCTTAAGTTGCCAGATAGACATCAKCTTTACACTGGAAGGCAATTAGTGTCATTCATAATCAGTGAATCCAGAGTGCTCTCAGGTGAACAAATTCCAAAACCACATTCCAAGTATGCACTCAGTTACATAGGTATACTGAGATCTTTATGAAATTTTGAGAAGTAAAAGGAAAGCAATATAAAGACAGCCAGGGAAACGTCAAAATCTTTCAGAAGTTTCTGTCAATTAGGTCTTTGAAACCAGTATATTTCAAAATGTCAGAACTTTCAGTAGTTACATCTCAAAATAATCTGCYTTGGGTGTTCCAGAATAACAATTTCTGGGTCTTTAAATTTGTCCAAATTCATATTTGATTATCTATTCTCATCTGTCAGTGTATTTATTCACTTTTAATGCTCTTTATACTCTCCAGACAGGCAAAGTGGTGTTTGAAGTTTACCTGGTAGAATTTCACCTTTGTAGTCCCCTACCTGCTTTGAATGGAAAAAAAAAAAACCAACAAACCAACACAGGAGAAGAATCCAAATCATGTAGTTTGAAGTTTTTGGATCAAATAAAAACGTTCACCATTAAAGAGTATTTCTGTCTATCCAACTCCAGATCAGTAGAACAAGACAGAAGCAGATCTTCCCATCTCTTCAAGCTCTTATCTAAACAAAGGAAAGCAGTGCTTAAAGGTTGTTGTTCTCCCATTTACAGTGTTCCATACAGGGCTTGAATAATTGTAACAAATGACAACTCTGGGATGGAAAAYTGACTCTATGAAAAAGAAAATAGCAAGCATGGCTTTAGTTATTTGCCCATCTAAACTTAGTYTAAAACACCAGCCTTTCTAAAGAGATTCACAAGCTGAAACAAGAACCCTCTACACACAGACCCCCCCATTTGTTATCCAAACCAGAAAACCAATGTAGCACTCATGAATATACAACAGGTTTTTCCAGGACACACATTAAAAATATCCCACTAAGTTGTCCCAAAACATCTGTGTAAGGCTATTTGTAACATTTGATGAACATTATGRATGTTCTGAACATACCAAAGTCATGTTCTTTGTTGCCTGGCTTTTCAAGATTCAGGTTTTTCAGCAACAATGGCTCCTTAAAGTAACTTTGAAGATAGGTGTGACTGAGTCTGTCTGGGATGGAGTTAATTTTCCTTAYAGSATCCCAGCCACACAGCTGTGTGCTTTGGGTTTGTGGACAAAACAGTGCTGATAACACACCAATGTTTTGGCTAATGCWGAGTAGTGTTCACACAAAAAGGAAAAAGGTTTCCTTTTTCATTGCCTCTTCCCCTATTGTTTCCACCCAAACCTGCAGGGSCTGGGTTGGGAGTGGTCAAGAACCTGGGAGGRGACACAGCCAGGACAGATGCTCCCAGCTGACAAAAGGGTTATTCCCTATGGGATCATGCCCAGAAGTAAAAGCTCAGGGAAAAGAGAAAGGAAGGCTAATCAGGGCTACAGGACATCAGTCTTCCTGTTGTAAACACCTGCCTGCTGCTAGGAAATAAATTTGTTTTCCTTGTGCACACAGCTTTGCTTCTCATATTAAAATGTCTTCMTCCTACCCAAGTTTTCTTGCTTTTGTCCCAGTTCTGTCCACCATCCTACTGGGAGGAAAGAGTCTATGAGCAATGTCGTGGGGGCTCACCTGGTGGCAGGGGCCAACCCACYACAACAGCCCAAGTCTGAACTCAGTCGCTTCAGTAGTTCAGTCAGACAACACTCATTCATTCACATATAGTGTTCAGCTTTCAGATACTCAAGTTTATTACAGACTTAACACAATAAAACATAGTATAAAAAAAGTAGATTGCAAAGTCTTCACATCATGGAATGCCAAGTTACAAAAATTGAAGTCATATCCTTGAAAATACATGAAAGCTAGTGGGAAAATATGGTGAGATAGAGGGAAAACTTGTGGGAGACAAAAGAAGGGGAGAACAATATCAAGTCAGTTAAGAAAAAAAGATATACATGATCCAAGCTTTTTAAATAGAAAATTTAATATCATTCTTTGAGTCAAACAATCCTGTCTAGAAACATATTCAGAATGAAGTTAGGTCCAGATTTTGAACCTCTGAGTAACAAGATCCCTGGTACCCCAGTTAGCTTACATTAACATAGCTTCTGTGACCTACAAGTCATTCCAAAATACTCTTTGACTTCTAGAGTGTTAATCATGCTTTACTGGATAGATTGTTTGCTACACAGTTACAAGAACATCTTAAGTTACAAAAATAGTTATCACTCATTAGTATTTCTATACATATCTCAAGCTATTATATGCACACTCTGTACAGTGGGTGTTAACAGCAGTTAAATTTCCATTCTTAAAACAAACAAAAGAACTAAATCACAGTCAGTCARACCCAAAATATTCAGTCACCATAACACACTTACACGTGTGGTACTAAACATCCCTGCCCATGCAAAGCAAAAGCAAAAGATGTAGGACCCTTTTGATAGTTGGARGAGGAGAGTATGAGGATCAGGGTGTTACTCCCACTGAACAGGGTCCCACTTGACTGCAGGGCTCTCCACACAAWGTGTGCAGATCCCATGCAGGCTGTTTTTCCTGGCCAACAGGCCTGCCTAGCCATGGAAAAGCGTATTTACATGGCAAAAGCTGTAGGCAGTGGAACTACCCCAAAATACCCCTCTGGTAATGATCAGAATTCTC
Source organism: Alauda arvensis (assembly GCA_902810485.1). Classification (NCBI taxonomy): domain Eukaryota; kingdom Metazoa; phylum Chordata; class Aves; order Passeriformes; family Alaudidae; genus Alauda; species Alauda arvensis. Next base: position 166,572 of record CADDXX010000269.1, on the reverse strand, counting down.
AAGCTAAACATAAAATAGGAAGGTGACTTCCAAGTAGAACAAACACTGGGTGTTTGCCACAGCCAACTAATTGTTCTCAGCATCTTTTGGCTGAGATCTATTCCTCCTTCCCTGGGCCAAAAGAAAAAATGACACTTTTTGGCATGACCAGAGCCACCACTAACAAACATTTTGCTGGCTGCAAGCAGTCTATTGCTGAAGTATATKGCTTGCACTTGCATTATTTATCCTTCCCTTTCAGTAGTGGAAAGCCTGGAAGCATTACTAGGGTTGTGGCATTTTGTTAGTCAGGCAAGTAAAAAACTGAGTTCTTAGAGGTACCATTGCTAGTCTTCCTCATCTCTAAACTCTGCAAGTGCAGTTCAGCTGATGTGAAGCTTCCTGCAGCTGCCCAACTSTGGAACAAGTCACCCATTTCAGAAGGTGCTGTCTGGGGACAGATGTCATGTTATAGATTAGGGGGTGGGAAGAAAAACAAAACAACTACCACCCCTCGAAAAAATGAGGRAAAAAAAAGGAAGCCCTAAATGCTGAATAAGAAATAACACTATTTATCTTCTAACATTTTCAGAATATAGAAATTTCTCTTATACCACTCCAAGCACCACCCTTTTCCATCATGAGGGCACAACATTCAGTCAGGTTAAAGACCCTCATGGTTCAATCCAAGCACTTAGAGGTTTGGTGTTTAAATGGTTCCCTTTACATACCACACACTAAAAAGCCCAGGCATGTTTACAATGTACTATTATGAAAAAATATATTCACTTGCAGAATTTCAAGGACAATTTGAAGCAAAGTCAACTAAAACATGTRCTCAAATCTGCCAACATCAGTCTGCAAAATATAAACACTACAATGTTAATATCAAGGTCATGCACACATAAGAAGTGCAGTAACTTCAAAGTTATACCACAGAAGAAAAAGATACTTATGGTTTTGTCTTCACAAAAGATTAAGAATTAAGCAACCATCTCCATGACACTGAGATGAGTAAAGAAATTATGAATTAACTTCTACAGGTTTTTTCCCACACCAGGAGTTCAAGAATGTCAGGTATTTAATCTTTTMGTAAGAGTGCTTCCCTTTAAATCTCTCCAAATAAGTATTTGATGGTTTGATCTTTGACAGTTTAGATCTTGGATGATTATTTAKTCATTCTTTTATTTTTAAATCAGTGTATTTGAAATGTAGAACAACTTTGTTCTCCAACAGCCAAATAGTCARCACAATAAGTGTTTAAGTGTTCCATACTTACTTAAGTGAAAATTTTGAAAATTTACAGTTATTTTAAACAGAATACATTAAGCTGATTTTCGATAGTGCCATTACAGTGCAACATCTGGGCTTGTATTTCTTACTGTTTTAAGAAACAACTAACAGAGCTTCTATTTTAAAGTGCAACAGGTTTTGGTAAAGGAATTGCTACAAAGTATTCAAGTGAAAAGAATTCTACTAGAAAGAAACACACTGCAATACCAGTATAAAGGTATTTGATAGTGTTTGAAGACTAGAGGAAGTTACTAGTGAAATATGAATCACTTCAGAAGACACACATAAGATAAACCAGGAAAAAAATTGTAATTTTTCAAGCCAGCTTTCTGGAGAGAATTKTATTTATTGATTTACAACTGACCTGAAAGGCTTGCCTTTTTTTATTTTAAGATCAAGATAAAACAAATGTGAAAAATGAAAGGTCTGGTATTTGGATCTATACTAATACCTTGTTTACAAAGTTATACAAGTTAACAGTGAGTTCCCTTGTTCCCTTAGCATGTTTCCAAGCTCGGCCACATAAACAAGTACAAGTTAAATATTCACACAGATGTTTACCTGCTTATCTGATGTTATATCAAAATCAGTAGATAAACTGAAATACTTGCCTTATTTGATTAGTAATATGCTGACAGTTGTGCAAGGGAATACTAGCACTTGGAACCTTAAGCCTTTTATTCTCCCATTACTGACTTAATTTGACAATTCTGTAGGATCTTAAACCCACAGTTTGTTTCTTAAGATGAGAACTCCTCATTATTCAGCAAATCTACCACAAATTGATGTTTAGGKATCTTAGATAAAAACACCTGAGTTTTATCTTCTCCCTTCCGAAACATCCATAGATGAAAGAGTAACTTCATTCAATTGGTTAATTTAAATCAGCCAATTCCAAGCACTTCATGCAAGGTTAAGAACCACAGATTTAAGCACTGATTTTGCTCAGCATGTCCACCAAAATTTCAAAAGCCAGTTTGAGTTTCAACACTGCATGAAGCGTAACTTCCCCCCTGCCATACTTTTTCAAAAGCAGCATTCACTACTGTCACCACATAATTTGATCAGTGTGACATTCAATTTATTTTAATTACTTTTCATCCTTGAAAGAATATTTGTTTTAAATCAATATAACTATCTGCCTACAGCTGTTTTCTTCTTTTTCAATAAACCCCAAAGAACAACCCCCGGACAAAAACAACACTCTAGTGTGTAAATATTTAAGCCTAGAAGAAGAAAAGAGCCTCTGTCATTTGCTGGCAGACTTCAGTTCTGATATGATTTAAACCAGAATTCTCTCCCTACTCTCCATTATTAGCATATCTTTCTACAAYAGTATCATGAGTTCACCTCTCAGCTTCTAGCCAGCTCCCCACTCTCCTGCTCTTTAGTTATCACCTGTATCTTCTCAAGCTATCAGACAAGCTTATGATTGCATTTTAGCAGCTACAGGACTGAACCTCATCTAACCTCTAGGAAGGTGAGTCAGTTGAGAACTAGCTTCCCTCATGACTGTGAGCTGTAGTAAATATTAGAATGTTAACTTTTAAGGGCCCAAAATCAAGAATAATCTTCAGAATGTAACTACAATAAGTCAACTCAATTGACTACTCCAGGTACTGAAGTTCTCTAAAGGCACAAGATGAAGTCTTCATCTTATCAACTGTATGAAACTAACAGTTGAGGTTCCAAAAGTTTTCATAGACTGTCAGAGTAAGTGCTCATAGCAATTCAAATAGAGGAGGGTGGGGGGTTTATTATGGTTACTTAATGTGTTTTAGATTAGTCTTACATCACCCACGTTTTTCCCCACCCACCCCCTTAGGTCCATCTAAGAGAGACCAGCAAAGAAAAGAATAATGTAGACATGTATCTTCACTGAAGTACTGGAGCATTAGAGATTGTTAGTGGCAAGTTACTCAGAAGCCTTTTTCTACTGTGTTTATTGCCATTTCATTTTCTGTAGCATGTTTCCAGGAGATAGGCAGCATAAAACCAGTAATAGCTATTTAAAAAAATACATTATTCATTACAATGCAAAAGTCTCAACAGTACCTTCTTACAGCTGCATCTCACCTAATTCAGAAATAAAACAATCCTGATCTAGCTAATTAAAATGCTAACCCTCAGAACAGTCAGCCTTCAGGAGTCAAACAACTTTGGACCCAAAGTTTATAATCATCATGATTGACAATTACCCCAGAAATTCGCATGTGCAAACTGTGCTACAGAAACTATTTCATGCTGTCAGTCAGTAATCTCACAACTACATAAGCATTTACTCCTACAGAAAGAATTGCTTCATCTTCCCTTACATAACTTTGATGTGACCATTGAGTGCTCTGGAGGTACAGATACATACTGCATTTGCTTACTGAGCCTGTGCAAGAAATAAACACAACCCAGCATATTCACACTTAAAGGTTGCTTAGGTACRTAATATATTAAAATGGTAAAAATCACAAAAACTTACACAAAGCTCTCCAAACCCATGCTCCCTCCTAGTTCCAACTGGACAATCTTGATTTAAATACCTGTTCTAAAAAGCTTACTAAAAAACAGACTGGTAAAGTCATGTTCATTTTCTAGAGTCCTGTATTTTTCCTTTGTCAGTAATTGCTGTGGGGGTTGTTTCTTGTTTAGTTTTAAACCCAGCTTCAAATCTAACAATATATATTCTCCTTATAACAACCCAGAGGTAGCAAGAGGGACTATGAATGAAAAGATACCAGATTCTAGAAACTGCACATTCAACTATAGTGTCATCCAAGAGAGCTTTCCTGGCTTTCATTGACTGCAGGTCACCTCTAATAATGGACAGGAAATAAAGTGCAGAATCCCAAAATAAAGAACCATTGCCACTGGGCTACTAACAGAAATTTCATACCCAGACACCTCAAAGTAATCTTGTTATTTAAGTAGTAATACTGCATTTTCAATTGTCAAATATCAAGAACTGAACTAGAAACTTAAAATTTATGAGTATTATTTTTTAAAGGCTCATTAGYGACACATTTCACCTAAACACAGACATACACACAGTTACTTTAAGTTGATGTACCACACTGTAAGGAAAAGTCCCAGTTCTGTTCAAGAATCTGATATTCAACCTCTCCCCCCACCACACAACTTGACAGAAGTGCTTACAGTAACAGAAAGCAAACAGAAGGGGAAAACACAACATTTAACAAGTGCACCTATTTACAATTTGCACCTTTCCCTCCTTGCATCTAAAGTGTACAGATCTCCATGTTTGCTATGCTGTACATTGCATGTACTCTCCATGAAACACCAGTTCTATCCCAAGGAGCTCTGCAAGCACCAACAGCAGTCATTCCACACCAACCAACAGGTGCTTTTACTGGGGAGGCTGAAGGACATTTAAATATTCTGACTGGCCCAGCTGGTAGGTCGTGTTTCCTCCACAGTCCACATACTGGTATCTCTCCTGGGATATTTGCTCAGGGTGGCCCAAGTAAGAGGTTGTCACTGTCACTCTTAAAAAGACAGAAGAGAAGAGATTTTGACTTTCCTATTCTAGAAATCATAGTGTTTATATTACTAGTGTTATTAAGGAAAAAGTTTTGGAACAAAATATGTCTTAAATAAATGTAAGAATGTTACTAATTTATCACTATAGATTTTCTCCATGAGAGATATCTGTCTCCTTTTCCTAAAGATGCTAAAGCTGAGGTTTACTTGTGATATGACTACAAATAATATTTCCTGTTTGTGACAAGAAAGGAAATGATTAAACAATCTACAAGCCATGCTATATCTCTAGGCTAAAGACACACCTGAACCTCAGCAATGAAAGGTAACACCTTGCTGAAATTTATGCACTGTCACAAAAAGCAGTCTCTGACAGAGTACTAAAGCCAGGAACTCCTTCAAGATCAAAGACCTCAGCAAGTTTTTAACAGCAGCTGATACACAAAGTCATTTTGAAGTTTTTGAGACATCAGTAGCTCCATGGCTAGAGCCCAGCTGCAGAGCAGATTCAGTAAGAGTGATTCTCAATTCAGTCTTTACACCACCAGAACCTGTCAAAAGACACAGTTCACTTTCCATAACTATAAAGCTACTACACTATAAAGCAAACTGACTTCATTTTATCTATGATGTAAAGACTCCAGGATTATTTGAGTATTTACTTGAGTATATAATACTATTTGAGTACTATTTTAATAATAATAACTTCTTATTATTATTAAACAATAATTTTTCTGAAGTTGTTTCTCACACATAGAAGACTACCATACTTACTGCATCATCACTACTATGTTATGTACTTTGATAGATGGTAAAGTACAGAAGTCACTGCAAAAAGAAGAACAATTGTTAGTCTTACATTAAACTTTTCCAGGGTAATTAAAAAGCAAGACTTATGACTTCAACTGGAAATTCTGCTGTCTGTACAGAGTTGCTGGCAATGGCAACAGAATCATTTGCCAGTGACTGTATGTTCACATACATAGTCTTACTCCCACAKGTACTGTCTTCACATGTGTTTGCTTTCATGTAATGCGTGCCAAAAGAAGTGTCCTCAGAAAGTGTTCATTCCATCTTTCCAGAAGCTAACCAAGGTTAACCTGAGCCACTGCATTGAGCCTGTCAGTATCCCTTTGTCACCTTTTTCTTGCACTCATCCACTTCCCTATTATGCAAAGTAACCTGTAACCCACACACAGAGATTCCAAAGTCAAGGTTATTGTTCTCTTGCAAGATAACCTTTTTTAGACTTACATTTTCTGACACAGGCCTACATACCAGTCATAAAGAGCACCATGTAAGTGGATACTTTTAACTCCTGCTTCTTAAATCATTGCTCTTGGTTACAAATTTATCAGCTCTAGAATGCAAAGCATGTGATCAGTGCAGTAAGACTGCTTGGCAGCCACCTGCAATATTTGCATGCCTTTGTCAGTCTTTCCCCCTGCACCAACAAAACACACCTGCATTTTCACCCCCTAAAGTAGCAGTCCTAACTAGWGTTGAAGCCTTAAATATTGTAACAGACATACCATTTAATGGGTTTATAGCTAGGTGCAGCAAGACACTATACAATACTAATCAAGTAATTGTGGTTTACCTTTCAGTACTACTAAACTTAAAGAAAATGCCCCAGGATCTTTTCAAACAGATTCCTGCTAACTTTGGAAAAAGTGTTTTTAACATCACTGCCACTTCTAGTAAGACTCATGTGATATTTATAGGTGAGTGAGTAYACTTACTACATGTAGCTCATTTCATCTTGTATGACTGTGGGCACCATATAATCAATCTAAAAAAAAACAGAATAAGAAAGAAATGAAAACACAAATAAGTAGATTTATATATGAAGATTAACACATTTAACTTTGAAAGCCTAAGCTACTYACCTGTTTCATATCCAGTGGACCAATGTTGGTGATGTTGTTTAACCGTGCTTTGCCAATAACTGTCTTTGAAAATTGAACCTGGGCTGTGATATTTGCCACTTCAACAGAGTAATAGTTGTTATTCGTTATATTGAGTGTGTTCTGAAAAAACAAACACAAAAYAGTTACAGCAATCCATTTTGCGTATCTTGATGAGCAAGCATTTTGAATCTTGTGCCTGAGACAGTAATATCAGAAATTCTGCAAGTAAATTTTCGTGTCTGCAAGGACTGCAGAGAGGAGTGGGGTCATGGACCACCACTTAACTCCCTTCTGAATGTGTTTAATGAATATATTGAGTAAAACAAACTTCTACACAACCTTCCTGGTAACAACCCTCCACTTCACATACTACATTTTGTCCTATCCTCAATTATTCCTTCCAGGAAATATAGCTATCAAAGGACCTCTTTTTCCCACAGCAGCTTTGCTTTATTTAAAATGAAGAACTCTACCAAAAGTCATTAGGCAATCCTGTATCAAGGTCATTACAAAGAAATCAAGAACTATGTAGGAAGACCTCCTTCAGGTTTTAAGGTGGATAAAAAAAGCATTCATCCTCAACACCAATTTTGACAGAGGCATAATACCAGGGCAGTAACAAATAGCATTCCAACACACACACACTACATTTCAGACATATTCCAAAATTAACACTGAGAACTCCAAAGCTACTGTTCCCTTGAAAACAGAAGACCCAGTGCCAGCCTGCAACTACACTTCTATCAGCTACAGCTACAGGAACCATCCACAGCAGGCTCAGTTGCATTTTTCAAACTGGTCACCTATTCTATTTCTTAAGGCACCAACTAAGCTTTTCAGCCAGACCACAGTTTCTATGTACATTAAACTCTCAAAGCAGATCTCCAGTTGCATTTATCATTACCAACACCCGAACAGTAAGACTTACTGTAATATTGAGATAGATTATCCTCCTCTCCTGTTCGTAGGTGACATATACTGACTTCACACCAATGTACTGAACATCAATCGAGCGAGGAAACAAGAAAAATACAGCCAGCCCAGAAAGCAGTAAACACACAGTTACAGAAGCAGTCACATAGAGCTTTCTGGAGAAAAAAAAGCACATATCAGAGTCAAAAGCACATTAAAAAACAGTGACATGCTGTTTTCTTTTAAGTGATAAGGAGCAGGACTAGTCAATTCAACTAATTCAGTCTATTTCTAGCTTCCATTACCTTCTAAAAAGGGGAAAAAAACCTATGCTGCACTTCACAGCTATGTCTGAAACAGCTGTTACGCTTRCATATACATCAGAAATCTCACTTCAAATCATGTGGTTACCCCAACATTTGTAACTTGCAARGGAAAATGGAAGAGGTAAATATTTATGTGCTTTGAAACAAATCCACTTCCTCTTCACATTTATTTATAGCATGACTTCCGACTTCCTTTTGCGGAAGTCTCASAGAAAACACCCAGAACACAAAATACAGCTCTTGTGACAGAGAATCCTGACTTCCRGGGAAAGTGTTAGGACTTCATCTCAGGAGCAGGAAATTCACAATCAAGCGAATACAAAAGGGTGTGTTTGTGTGGGTGTGGCTCTGTGTGTGTGCACAGGAGGGTGGGGTGGTRGTAGTGGTGTGACAGATAATAAAAAAACCCTCCACAAATAAAAAGATATGCTTCAGCTCCAAATTTGTGAAGATTTGAACACTAGAGCAATATGTTTCATATTTGTACTACATCAGATATATTATTCAGAATAGCATTATGTGAAGCTAATATATTTCTTTTTCCTGGCACTCATTTCTGTTTACTACAAAAATATAAGCACATTAAAAAAAATTAAGTAAAAACCAAAACGTGTCAGAAGAAGAAGCCCTGAGCACTGTAGTGGACCCCCTTAGTAGATACTAGAAAAAAAATTAAATATGCTGTATCATAAATTGTTGATTTTTCTAGCTGCAAAAATCATGTTACAAATTAGTTTTAGGTGACTTGTTTTGCACTAGTGGCTCAAAAACGCTACTGATAAACTCTAACAGTGAAGATGTGTCTGCTTAGATCAATTAGGATGCTACAGAGATGGAGACATACTCACATCATTACTGTACACATGTACATGAATAGGTCATACAGTATTCCTGAGCTTTGTACTTAGCTAAAATGTACTGTGATGCACACCTGTTAATAAATAACTCTCCAAGAGTTAGAGGTTAAGGCTGATATTACCCACAAGCTCTGTTCTTCCAATAATGAATGCAAGAAAGCATTCCAGTGATTTTTGTTTGATTCTTATTGCTATCTCCTTTGAATTGTTGAAWTTTAACTAGAAGAGAATAATTAACTGTAGATTCAGGTATCACAAACAGCCATTGACTTACGTTCTTCTTGGCCTCAGTCTCTGATCACTGTATGGAATTAAGGCTACCAGCTGATTTTCCTGCCCTGGAAACAAAAACACCCTTTCAGAATTTAAACAAAGAAYAAGTGTTGTTGTAGCTCTTTTAAACAAAGAGTACCTGTTACAAATTAGTGGCACCAAAGAATAAACACTAAARRTAAACATTTAAATTCCTGATAAGGACTCCAGTCGAATGCTACTGTAGCTGATGTCACTTTCTGAAATAGAGCATGGCTTACGCAACATCAAGATGAAAAAACACCAAGTCCACAAGGACCAAAACAGCAATAAATTCTGCCTCTGCTGCACACATCACCAGAGGCAGTATTGCCTTTGGCACCACTTCCTGGAGAAAAAGAGATGTAGAACAGCTCTGAGCTCTCTATGCCAGACCCTATGAACTCRTGCAACAAAATATTCAGAAGCCTGAGCAGTAAGAACTGATCTAGAAGGCATTCTGCATGTACTCTTCTGAAAAGCAGAAGTCAGGTTTGGTTAAAAAGCCTCAACAAACAACAAGCCCAAACTGAAACAACCAAAGCTATCAATGCATGTGATCTGGGCAACACAAGCTATGCAAACACTGCATTCTGGAAATTAGGAGCATATAAAACCATATTTATCGTGGTGCTGCTGAGCTGCAGCATGATAATAAGTATCTACTGGAATTTCTCCATGAACCTTATGCCACTAGACAGCATTTTTAAATGGGATATCTTAACAGCAGAAGAGCACATGCACAGATGAGTAGTTGAAAATACATGTACTACATCTGCTAGTAGAGCTTTTGCTATTTGATGTCGAACTGTATAAGAATAGAGGCCTCAAGGCCAAGTCAGATCTGCCATTTTTAAGCCAAATGCTGAATTTATCAAATCATCACTTAGTTAATCAAGCACTTGGCAATGATTTCATGCTGAATCACTAAGCTAAGCAAAACATGCTAATCAAGCATATAGTAGTATGCAAAACATCAACCTTCTAAAAAGTCTGTCTCAATTTAAAACACATTTTCATATCTACTTCAATGAAGCATCTTCAGCCTTTGAAGAAAATAGCACAGTTCTGCTTTCATACATCACACTAAAAGACCAAAGCTGTCCAAGTAACAAAACATAATTTCATGGATTTATTATAGTTTAGCCATCATATCATGTATTAATCATAGCCTTACTAATGATACTGTCATCCTTAATTTTTCCCTCTCCCCTCAAATGACCTCCAAACGTGGAAAAAACTGTTTCTGCATTTGACTAAAACGTGCTATTGATATTTCAAGTTAACAGAACAAACTTCTTTACCCTTTCTGGCTAAGGTAATTTTTACTTTCATAGCTTTTCTAAGTGTGAAATTTGCTGAACTCAGAGGTACTCCAAGAATACACTGTAGCAGAAAATTTAACAGCTAAAACACAWATCTCCTATGGCATCTGCAACCACTGAAATATGAGATGCAAGTGTTTGTGAACTGTATCATAACCTAATCTCAATGAAGCACATACAGAAGGACAAAATGGCACAGACATTACTCAAGTTTCCTGAGCTGCTGGTCAAAATCAGTTCCAAGAGCTTTTACACCAAATAGTTAATTTTGGTCTGACAAAAGCAAACTCAAACATGAAATCATCTCATCAGTTCTTCTCCAGTCAAAGAGAACATCTCACAGCTGAAGCAGAAGGCTGTGCCTTGGCCCACTGCATTTGTCACTCTCTCCTTCTGCYAGGTTTCAGATAACCCACATTCTTCTTTCACAGGTCTCTTCATAAATATTTAGGTAGYTTATCATTTAGAACAGAAGCATAAGAAAGCAGCATGTTTTATCAAGAGGAAAAGCATAGGATGAGGGCAAAGCAAACAAAACAGTTAGGTAAACAGACTAATGCTGTGCAGCCTACTCCTTCTTGAGGCAGCCAAAGAACCTATATATTTTCAACTCCAAGCTGGAGTTATCCACCTAGCAAGCACCAGGACAAAAGGAGGATAAAGTAAAACAAGGGACACTGGCAGCAGTGAGGACAAAAAAATTCACTATAAATCAGGAAGAGGTGTTGCAGCCCAGATCTACTTTTACTCTGTGTCTGCAGCCATTTTTGCAGTTACGTATTGATCCAAATAGTTTAAAATAGGTAGTTAAAAAGAGATGCAATAAAATGTCATGAAACTAAAGGTTTGCTAATTTAACTTGCAAGAGCTAAGGTTATGTGTGGATTAGGTGTGAAAGCTGAGGAGGAGGAAACGGTTGCATTGTAAAGACAAGAGATCCAAGTTGTAACAGCAAAGGTGTAACAGCTGACCCAATTTGTTACACTCATCTAGTGTAACAAAATGCTTAGAGTTAAAATAAAAAAGTCTAAAAGATGAGAAAACTTCATCTTGATGTGAAAAGCAATTTGTTATYAATTTTTACAACTACATATGGTTATGATGTAAATTTATAGGTTTATAAAAAGAAATAAAAATAATAAACAAGGAAACTTACCTCGTGGAATTCTTCCTGTTCCCTGGCAGGTTGGGCAGGTGACACTGTCTCTTCCTGTAAATTCCACATAGGGAAACTGTGACACATCTCCACATCTGCTGTCTTCATTGTGCACTTCTGAGTGAACTAAGCCATTCCTCACGTTATCTGACACTGAGCTTCCATCATAGCCATCTTCCTTGCATGTATGCATAGGCAGGTGAGAAAGTGACTTTCCCATGTCTAGAAAAGGTCAGAAGGAAGTTTTCAGGGAGAATGATTCAAACATGGCTTGCATTTATTCCTCTGCACCAGGTAACTGTGAGTCTGTGGCCATAGTCTGACAAGACTCAGCTCTCCTGTGCAGATTAAAAGGGGATTGACGAGAGGCTTTCAAGTTGGAACAGTACAACTGCTGGCTAAAGTTGCAACAGCTTTTCAAAGGATTGTTGCTGCACAGGCTTTAACACAATGCACTGATCTTTGTATTAAAAAAAAAAATAAATCAAGACTGGGCCACAGAAAGCAATTTTACAATTTTGAGTAAATTCTATACACATGASAGACCCAATTTTAGTAAATGTTTTAGCCTGGACTTGTTTTGAGAACATAGGCTTTAGTTTCCAAGCTAGAAATATAGATCACCTGGTATTTAAACTAATTTAATTTAAAAGAGGACTAATTCACATGGAAGTCAAGTAAAAAATGGGAGTTAGTTAAACATAGCAGCTGCCAATACATAGCATTTATAAAGACTTGTTTAAAAAAGAGTATTACTCACAAAATCATTTTTGTTACCTATGTGTATTTTAATTTTTTCTCATTATTGTAGCTTTTCAGCCATGACACTGAAAATACCTTGAAACACAGAACGTTTGAAAGTGAAGTCTGTAAMAAAGCACAGTAAGCAGAAACCTCTCCTGTTTGCAATGTTTGGGAGAAAACTTCCAAGATAAAAATAACAAACCTCTACAGCAATATGGCAATTAGTCGTCCAGTTTTATCCACATAACCCCCTTTAAGTTGCTTAACACAGCAGTCACTTAATYCATCAGTGTTTCAAGGAACTGCATGATTTAAAAAGAATATGCAAAACTCCACTGGTTTATTTTTTTCCCACAAAGAGGTATTTTTCAGAGTGGCAGCTAGGAGTTGTTATGCTGGTTCACTAACAGGAAGCCCGAAGAGGAAAATAAGTCAGAATATTTTAAACCAACTCAAGACAGAACAGAAATATCTCAAATATGGTGATGGCAATGCAAACACAACATTAATTCACTATATTGCCACAAAGGCCAGGTGACTGTGGGAGAAGGAAAGTAAGTCAACAAATGCCAACTAGTCCCAGTTGCTATGCAGCAAATATGCATGATTATTTTTTTCATTTATGTCATTAAACCCTTAAAAGCAGGAAAGCTATTTACCCTTCTGCTGCTACAGCACTTTTTAAACATTCTAAGTTTGGGAGTCATTCAACAATGGAAATTGTTGTATTGAAAATTAAAACTACTGAGCTATTGAAAAAAAGATCCTGAAAAAGTTGCTGACACTGTTGACAATTATTTCRCATAGGGTTTTTGTTTACTTTTCTCCTTGCAGCTGACCTGCAGCCTCCAAGCTACGGAACTTGAGTTTTGCAGCTTAGGCAACAGCTGTCACAATTATAGATCTGAAAGCTTAGGGATCATGCTGTTCTGCCACCACTTCATCCAACTGACTACATCCAATGCTCATAAACAAATGAAGTGCACCTTCTAGTTTKAGCTTCTTCCAGAAGGGAAAGTCCACACACTCCCTGATAACACTGTGACATGAGCCAAAGTGCAGCAGGCAAGGATGACCGGGAACTCCTTTCAAGATCATGTTCTTTATTTGAATTAAAGTACTAACGCAGGTGCATCCTTCAATGCAAACTGTACCTGAGTTTCAATAATTGAATTTAATGGTGCCAGAGACCAGGGAGAAACATCTCAGTTCACAAACAGGAAAACACAGAAGCACATTCAAGCAAAACTGAATTCACCAACATGCTTTTTCCCCTAGCCAAACCTGAACCTTATTACAGATGATCAATCAAGAACATGTTTATCTTTTATCCAGCACTTAGAGGCTGAACAGTAGTAACTCTTACAATATAACATCTCCCTATGTCACAGCTTCTCTACTGTCACCACAGTCAGAAATCCTACTTCATGAACAGCTCTGCTTTGGTCCAGTCTCCCTTGCAATTGATGATACACTCCATTCCCCCTGGACTTATGTGGGGTTTCCATGAACTCAGAGTTTGCTAAAACGAGTTTGGTAAATTAAAAATGTTGTGACAAGTGACTTTCGTTTACAACCACACCCTTCAACTTGCTATGCACTGCAGCACACGGACAAACCCAAACAGTGCCACAAAACAGCGTGAACCACCACATCCTGAGCTACATGCAAGACTAGCTGAAAAAAAAAGTTGTTTATAAACTCAGTGAAACTTCATAGAGCCAAACTAAATTTTTTTATACTTCTCCAGCAAGTTAAACTGGTGCTCTTACCCTTCATATGCGAACATATAAACTTGAGATTACAAACCCACTTTTTTTCAATACAGCAAAAGATTTCGAATGGCAACCACCGTCTGCGCCATCAGCTGTGCCTTAATCGCGAGCATCGCAAGCTCCTGCCARGCAGAGGACGCGGCGGGGTAAGGCAGTGACTTAGCAGCACAGCTTGTCCAGCTCGGGTGGGCACGACCAGCGCTGCCTTTCGACAGCTTTGCAGACCCACGTCGCGGACACTGCCTGAGCAGTAATGCGGGTGCTGCCAAAATAAAGGAATCAAAAATCCTGGGGTTTAGGGACTTTCTCGTTTATCAGCACCAGCTGCYCTCACAAACATGGCGAAGTTTACAAACGACAGGCTTGGACCAAGGCCCGGCGAGCCCGGCTGCTGCTGGGCAGCCCGGCCGGTCCCCGCTCGGCCCGGGGTGGTCTCGGCTCGGGAGCCATCCCAGGGCAGGG